>CM076412.1:11829058-11848225 GCA_038363315.1 Mugilogobius chulae | reverse complement strand
CATCATGACTACTAGTAAGCCAATGGGCTGTTCTAGAAGTGACACACTACTGGTACTTGAGTGGTAACTGTACTAACAGTAGTTGACAGTTCAATACTAGTAACAACGGGACTGTTCTAAAGTGACACATACTGGTACTTTAGTGGTACTAACTACAGTAGTTGACAGTCAACTACTAGTAACAACGGGACCTGTTCTAAAAGTGACACATACTGGTACTTCAGTGGTACTTACTACAGTAGTTGACAGTCAACTACTAGTAACAACGGGACCTGTTCTAAGTGACACATACTGGTACTTGAGTGGTACTTACTACAGTAGTTGACAGTCAACTACTAGTGTGACCAGTAGGGTCTTGCACATGCCCTGAGTGGGAGTTGAACCCGGGTCTCCTGCGGGGCTGTCGACCGACAAACTCATTGAGCTAAAGGGAACGCTCCCCTCAGCCCAGTTGCTGGTCACATCTTATACCGGTAGCACCTCCACAGTACTACCAGTTAAGTACCGTGTCAGTTACTAGTAATTAACAGTGACACTTACTAGTACTTACTCTGGTACTTACTGTGGTACTTACAGTGGTACCTAGAGTGGTACTTGTACCAGCAGTTACTGGTACATACCACTGGTAGTTACTGGTACTTACTGTGGTACTTACACTGGTACCTAGGTGGTACTTTGAGTGGTACTTGTACCAGCAGTTACTGGTACATACCACTGGTAATTACTGGTACTTACTGTGGTACTTACACTGGTACTACAGTGGTACTTGTACCAGTAGTTACTGGTACATAACACTGATAGTTACTGGTACTTACTGTGGTACTTACTGTAGTGCTTACACTGGTAGTTAAGGTGGTACTTGTGTCAGCAGTGACTGGTACTTACAGTGGTAACTATTAATACACTTACCACTTTTAATAATTTGTGGAACACACATATGTTTCAGTGGTGGTATTATTGGTACTAAATTAAAAAAGTAGAGCTTATAAATTATGAATAACAACCAAATGCAAATGTTAAAAAAGCACCAAGGTCTTTATTTATGTCACAACAATATTGGGTATTGACAAATACCAAAGTAATTATTTGTTTCAGTAAACAAAACAACAGAAACAATTTGCAACAATCTCAGCTTAATTCCAACATTTATTGACAATACCAAGATACATAATGGTAAATAGTGGTACTACAATGGTACTTATTACAGTAGTTGACAGTTAACTACTGGTAACAACTGGACCTGTTCTAAAGTGACACATACTGGTACTTGAGTGGTACTTACTATAGTAGTTGACTGTCAACTACTGTAGTAGTTGACAGTCATCTACTAACCCACACGAGGTACCAAGTTGGAGAAGTGTGTGTTAGTGGTGGGGATAAACTCACTCCCCTCAGGTATAAGGTCTGAGTGGCAAACTGGGCTGAGGGAGCGTTCCCTTTAGCTCAATGAGTTTGTCGGTCGATCGCCCCGCAGGAGACCCGCGTTCAACTCCCACTCAGGGCATGTGCAAGACCCTACCGGTCACACTAGTAGTTGACTGTCAACTACTGTAGTAAGTACCACTCAAGTACCAGTATGTGTCACTTTAGAACAGGTCCCGTTGTTACTAGTACTTAACTGTCACTACTGTAGTAAGTACCACTAAAGTACCTGTATGTGTCATTTTAGAACAGGTCCCGTTGTTACTAGTAGCTGACGGTGAACTACTATAGTAAGTACCACTGAAGTACCCGTATGTGTCACTTTAGAACAGGTCCCGTTGTTACTAGTAGTTGACTGTCAACTACTGTAGTAAGTACCACTAAAGTACCAGTATGTGTCACTTTAGAACAGGTCCCATTGTTACTAGTAGTTGACTGTCAACTACTGTAGTAAGTACCACTGAAGTACCAGTATGTGTCACTTTAGAACAGGTCCCGTTGTTACCAGTAGTTAACTGTCAACTACTGTAGTAAGTAAGTACCACTCAAATACCAGTATGTGTCACTTTAGAACAGGTCCCGTTGTTACCAGTAGTTAACTGTCAACTACTGTAATAAGTACCATTGTAGTACCACTATTTACCATTATGTATTTTGGTATTTGTCAATAAATGTTGGAATTAAGCTGAGATTGTTGTAAATTGTTTTCTGTTGTTTTGTTTACTGAAACAAATAATTACTTTGGTATTTGTCAATACCCAATATTGTTGTGACATAAATAAAGACCTTGGTGCTTTTTTAACATTTGCATTTTGTTGTTATTCATAATTTATAAGCTCTACTTTTTTAATTTAGTACCAATAATACCACCACTGAAACATATGTGTGTGCCACAAATTATTAAAAGTGGTAAGTGTATTAATAGTTACCACTGTAAGTACCAGTCACTGCTGACACAAGTACCACCTTAAGTACAGTGTAAGTACTACAGTAAGTACCACAGTAAGTACCAGTAACTATCAGTGTTATGTACCAGTAACTACTGGTATAAGTACCACTGTAGGTACAGTGTAAGTACAAGTGTAAGTACCACAGTAAGTACCAGTAATTACCAGTGGTATGTACCAGTAACTGCTGGTACAAGTACCACTCAAAGTACCACTGTAGGTACCAGTGTAAGTACAACAGTAAGTACCAGTAACTACCAGTGGTATGTACCAGTAACTGCTGGTACAAGTACCACTCTAGGTACCACTGTAAGTACCACAGTAAGTACCAGAGTAAGTACTAGTAAGTGTCACTGTTAATTACTAGTAACTGACACGGTACTTAACTGGTAGGTACTGTGGAGGTGCTACCGGTATAAGATGTGACCGGCAAACTGGGCTGAGGGGAGCGTTCCTTTAGCTCAATGAGTTTGTCGGTCGGCAGCCCCGCAGGAGACCCGGGTTCAACTCCCACTCAGGGCATGTGCAAGACCCTACTGGTCACACTAGTAGTTGACTGTCAACTACTGTAGTAAGTACCACTCAAGTACCAGTATGTGTCACTTTAGAACAGGTCCCGTTGTTACTAGTAGTTGACTGTCAACTACTGTAGTAAGTACCACTGAAGTACCAGTATGTGTCACTTTAGAACAGGTCCCGTTGTTACTAGTAGTTGACTGTCAACTACTGTAGTAAGTACCACTAAAGTACCAGTATGTGTCACTTTAGAACAGGTCCCGTTGTTACTAGTAGTTGACTGTCAACTACTGTAGTAAGTACCACTCAAATACCAGTATGTGTCACTTTAGAACAGGTCCGTTGTTACTAGTAGTTGACTGTCAACTACTGTAGTAAGTACCACTCAAATACCAGTATGTGTCACTTTAGAACAGGTCCCGTTGTTACCAGTAGTTAACTGTCAACTACTGTAGTAAGTACCATTGTAGTACCACTATTTATCATTATGTATCATGGTATTTGTCTATAAATGTTGGAATTAAGCTAAGATTGTTGTAAACTGTTTTCTGTTGTTTTGTTTACTGAAACAAATTGATGTTTTTTTTAACATTTGCATTTTGTTGTTATTCATAATTTATAAGCTCTACTTTATTATTTAGTACCAATAATACCACCACTGAAACATATGTGTGTGCAAGATATTCATTTTTTGTCAAAAAAATAATGTTTTTAAACGTGCACGTGGTCTTAAATTTTGCTATGCAAGGTCTTAAAAAGTCTTAAGTTTTGTTCTAGAAGGTGTGCAGGAACCCTGTGTACTAATAGTTACCACTGTAAGTACCAGTCACTGCTGACACAAGTACCACCTTAAGTACCAGCGTAAGTACCAATGTAAGTACCACAGTAAGTACCAGTAACTATCAGTGTTATGTACCAGTAACTGCTGGTACAAGTACCACTGTAGGTACCAGTGTAAGTACCAGTGTAAGTACCACAGTAAGTACCAGTAACTACCAGTGGTATGTACCAGTAACTGCTGGTACAAGTACCACTCAAAGTACCAGTGTAAGTACCACAGTAAGTACCAGTAACTACCAGTGGTATGTACCAGTAACTGCTGGTACAAGTACCACTCAAAGTACCACTCTAGGTACCAGTGTAAGTACCACAGTAAGTACCACAGTAAGTACCAGTGGTATGTACCAGTAACTGCTGGTACAAGTACCACTCAAAGTACCACTCTAGGTACCAGTGTAAGTACCACAGTAAGTACCACAGTAACTACCAGTGGTATGTACCAGTAACTGCTGGCACAAGTACCACTCAAAGTACCACTCTAGGTACCAGTGTAAGTACCACAGTAAGTACCACAGTAAGTACTAGTAAGTGTCACTGTTAGTTACTAGTAACTGACACGGTACTTAACTGGTAGGTACCGTGGAGGTCTTTAAAGTGCTACCGAAGTTCTTGGTTCTGACAAGCTCACATTTGCACGCAATGCCCACATCACGAACAAAATGGGGTTGAGACGTATAAATATCCATAATATTGGGTTTGAATGTTTCAATTGGCATTATATTTATCGAAGAAGTAGAGTTCATCCACTGTAGCAGCGTCTCTCCTCTTCCTTTGCTCTGACTCTCCCAGACTCCTTCTATTTCTTCATCTTTAGGCAAATCTTATTCATAACTCACTTTGCATTTTCTTTTCATGGTCAAATAAATGTGGAAATGACCTGCTGCAGCGGATATGGAGTGTTTTATACATCTCAATATATTTCCTCATAAATGTAATATAACCTCACTCTTTTTATCAAGAGTTCCACACTTAAAAAAGAAGAAAACCAATCTCCTGCTGAAGGAGTTGTATCTGTCCCCATTTATCCAGTGACACGCGGTTATATAACATCTGCAATACATCAGCCTCGACATGTCTGCAAATATAGCAAGTTTAAGACAGATTCATCAATAAACCTCATTTAAATGCAAAGCAGAAGATGGTGAAGGAAACATCAACAAGGTTACAGCGGACTCACACTTTTAAGAGCAGTTCCCATTCATTCTCGTTTGTTCATCGATCAGTTCATCTCCTCCACACCTCCTCCCGGGATGGTTGGAGATCCTGCCAGATGAGACGTTTTTCCTCTGCGATGGACTGTGGGTCTACAGACTTAAATATTAACAGCTATGGAAGTGTGTTCGTCCATTGGAGTAGATCTCTCCTTCATTGTGCTTCTCCTTTAGGTTTCTAATTTATCCCAATGGGTTTGGAGTTTTGCCTTGAAGAGAAATAGGGTCCAAAGACAGAGGATTTCATCCTCATCGCTCACTTTTTGGATCACCATCATCGACCCTGGTTTATCCTCTACCACCACCGGTGTGCAGTCCCGGGGGAAGACATCTTCAGATCTAATCTAATCAATCATCACTATGTCTTCTTGTGGAGTAAGTAAGACACAGAGTCACAAAGCGCTTCATAGTGAGATGAACCCCTCCCTCCCCACATAGTGACAGTAAGCCGCCATGGGGCAGCTCAGCAGAGGCGACTCGCCCAAACACCTGGCGCCTCAACCTCCGACTATCACCAAGTGTTTCCTAACCTGCATGTTATTGGTTGGTGGGGAAACCAGAAGGCCCGGAGGAAACCACCCTGACACGGGGTGGAACATGCAAACTCACAGAAAGGTCCTGGACCATGCGGGATTCGAACCCGCGACCTATCCACTCTGCCACTGTGCCAGGAATCAGACTGTCAAAGTTATGCACTCAATAAAGAATCTTCTAACACTTTTGTTGTCTAAGTCTCTCCAGGGTGAAATATAGCTTCTGCATGAAAAGTCCATAAACATGTGGACCAGGAAGTGCTGAACAACTTGTGACATTCAGTTGTGGAGATCACATATAAAGGTATTCAGTCACACATTTTACAGTGTAAAATAGAGTTTTTTGCAATTTTCTAATTTTAGCTTAATTTGGTAATTTGTTGTAAATAGTTTAACATGAATCAAGAACAAGTTTGTGAAGAAAAAAATAACAGGAAGTAGAGCAGAGTTCTACTAGAGTTCAAACTAGGATGTTAAGAGTTTTGGCCCATTTTGCAGACTGTAATTGAAGAATTCAATCTTAGATGTATTTTTTCTTAACTTTGTTTTTAGTGAAGTGTGTACTTATATTCACTTTAATAGGAGTTCTGATTCAGTCTTAGCAGAAGTTGTATCAAGCTGCTTTACTAGTTTGATACAATAATAGGAAGTGAAGTTGGGTCTTAAGATGAGACTTACAACACTCGGCTGTAGAAGAATTGAAGTCTCTGTCCACACTAGTTTTAAGTCTCATGTTGAGAACCACAAGCTGGAGCAGGCCTTCGTGCGTCAGAGCACACTGGGGTGTAAACTTGGATGGATCAGTCCATTCCTATTGAGTTGTTACTTTTTCTGATCTGAATATCTGAGCCATCAACATCGAGATATCTCTATCTCTATGAAGGCATGTATGTTTTGGACTATCTGTTTTTGTTGTTGTTGACAATGAAAGACAATTCTACAGCAAGTTCATTTGAGCAAATCTATCTCAGTAACAGCTTGAACACACAATCCACTCAAGGACATGTATAGTAAATAAAGAAACACAGCATTGGTTCTCTTGCCCCAATAAGGAACTTGTACTTTTTGCTACAGCCAATAACATCAGTAGTATTAGTCTTTACATCAGTATTAGTCTTTAAAGGAACCGTATGTAAGATTTTGATGTCAGATTTCATAAACATTAATTATATGTGTCCAAAGATACAAGGTCAACATGTCCAAATATACTATTATTTTTACTGAAAGTCAATTATTCTTAATTAAAAAAGCAATGGACATGATGTCCCTTTGTTGATGTTTACATTTATTATCCAATCAGAAAGCAGAATAAGCCTCACATGACTCTCTCAGTTGGGTTGCCAGTTTGGTTTCTTAGAAGCTGAAGTTAATTTTGAATCAGTAATCAGTAGCTTCCTATCTTCAATGTATGAGCCATTTCACACTCTGGCAACCCATGTTCATTTGTGATTGTTATACCTTTCTAAAACCACTAGTTGTGCATCTTACATACGGTTCCTTTAAATAGTCAAAGTAATAATATTCCATTTTGTGTCAACTGCTACAAGTTTTTATGTTTTCTGTAAGTAAGCAGGTTATTCTCAATGTTTCAGAAACCGGAAGATTGAAGGTTCAGTCCATATAAACAGAGTCAGTTTGTCTCTTTCTTTGGAATCTCATCACCATTCCTTCTGAGTCTTTTATGGATCCCCCAAGGCAGTGTCCTGGGGCCTATTTTTATTCAGTGTTTATAAATAATTTACCGACAGTGTCATTAAATGTTAATGTCCATTCCATTTGTAAGCTTTGCTGTTTTATTGTGCAAAATGTTGTAGAGTATATAAAATGTACTTTGCCCTCGGCTGGGAAACATCATGAAAAAAATATGATCATGAGCTTTTCATGTGAATTCAATTATGTTTCACTAGTGCAACTGTCTGTTCAAATACATTTTGCATAAGGTCTCCTGATTGGTCAGCCTCTTTCATGTTCAGAGTGACTGACAACTGCATGCAACCAATCAAATTAAAGTGCTTTTTTTTTCCTGTGAATTTATTAATGATGACAGTGTTCTTTTTTTGTAAGAAAATCATTTTGTTGCTTACTTGGGTTAAAAAAAAAAATTATTAGGGGGGAAATAAGTTTGCGGTGTTCTGTCTAGAGCTGATAATGTACAGTTCATCCACTAATATCCAGTCTACAAACATTGGTTGTAGACTGGATATATACAGTATATTGAATAACTGGAAGGTCTGATGCTGTGTTCAGACCGGACAGCTTTAAAGCGTCCTATTTTGTGAGTTTTTTAAAGCTGGTGTATCAATATGTGTCTGGAGACAAGAACTCTTTTTACACCCCGACGCACTTCACATTTTTAATCAATCTATTTGAGCTCACTGTCAGTTCACGTCATGTCCTGGATGGTTTGTTGTTGTTGCCAGATTTTCTGAAAGCAACAACCGTCCAAGTCTTTAGAAAAAGCCCCAAAACAAGTGACCTTTCAATAAAATATATATACAGTACATATACAGTGTATTTTAAATTACTTAAAGAGTCGCTAAACCCTGAAACTACTTTTTGTTGTTTTTTTTTTTGTTTTTGTTAAGCTGTTGTATATTGTGTTAGTTTCAGGTCAAAATAGTCTCTCTCATGTCATTTCTAGACCTTTTGTGACCTCAGCGTGTATTTTCCACTCAAAATTGAGCACTAATTGCAGACACCTGCTGTCAATCCAATCACACTGCTGCTCTCCACTCTAGGCCCCGCCTTTGCCCTTTCCCCAATACATTTCAATGTGTTTGCTGTGTTTGAAATGTGTTTGTGGGTGTGGTTTAGCGGGTGAGCTTCACTTTAAGTAAAAACTCCTTCTTTCCTCTTGATGAAAGATCAGAGCAGCATGTCACTACATCACAGGACAGTAGATGAGGTGGTCAAAGTGTCCGACGCAGGCCCTCAAGACACTGGTTTACATTGATTACCTGTCTGGTCTAAACGCAGCATGAATGTGTTCATTTAAAGGGGCACTGTGTAAGATTGAGAGGATTTTAATTATCACATATAGTCCACAAACATTTAAATCATATTTATTCTTTACAACATGAATACTTAAGAGAGCACTGTTAACCATCCACATCAATTGTGATACATTTATACTTATTTGAAAAGTTTTATTACGGGCCGGAATGTGGATTATTGACGCTAGATGTCAGCATGGTAAATAGGCAAAATGCATGTGAAATGCTCCTCTAGTGTTCAAAAGTGGAAATGACTAGGATCACTTGTTTGTTTGTTTTTCTTACACAGTGCCCTTTAAGTGTTGCCTCATGCAAAGTTTGATTTTTTTTGTCTATTTTTTGAAGAAAAAAAAACTCAGTATGGCACCATTAAAATATAGAATTTTGAAGAACAGATTTATTTATTACTTTGGGATATCAGGATTGAATTTGTGATCTGGCTTCAAGAAACTAGTGATATTAATGTTTTGCCACGTTTCTCTCCAGGCAAAATGGTTCCAAACCAGAAAGAAGGACAAACTCTGTTTCCTGCTAACTAACCACCGGAAATGCACAGAGCGGAAGATTACAATAATTCTCATTTAGAGATTACTCTTTTCAAAAGACCGGAACATTGGTTTTCAAAAAAAGATATCACCTTGGTCAGTTCACTCCACCGTGCTGTTTGTCATTGTAATGTCCCATTTCACGAGGCTCTGGTGTGTTTGATTGCCTGTAAGTAGTGCTCTGTAGTCCTGCTCACGGCCTCCGCTCTGCTGCTCTGGAGGAGAAATGAAAGCATGCGTTTGGAGTGATTGTGATCAGACTTCAGTCTCTGCTCAAACCTTTTAGATCAGTAGTTCTGAAACATTTTAAACAAAGTACCATTGAAGAAAGAAGTCGGCTTTTAGAGTACCTCTTTAACTAGATTGATCTAAAACTTTGCTAAGCCATCTGTAATCAACTCAATTCACCTTTATTGTAATTGTCTTTGTCACAGGCATCTGTGGTAAAACCTCTGCACACACACACCACATACAAAACATACAATCATTAATGTAAGTTCAGTTCATAATAACGGTAAGTAGAAAGCTGTTTTTCAGTTTGGATGTTCGTTCTTGGGTTGGTGCACACCCCTTTAAAAGGTCGCTCTAGCAGCTCTTGTTTCCTATTGCTTCCACTTTCCTGTGGGTGGTTCTTGGGTTCACGCCAGTTATTTCATTAAAATGTTTACTCTATTATATTTTGTAGCTAAAGCAAGACCATTGTAGCGCCGTTGTGGACAGAGCGGCCATGGTGCATGTATTATTTTGCTCTCACAGCCCTGGTTCATTGTCCAACTCTGGGTGCTGGAGTCCTCCGTGCAGCCGCTGTAAGGTGTCAGATGTTTCCAGCCGGAGTCCTCAGTGCAGTGGTGCTGGGTCTGTTAAAGCGAAGTGGCTTCTTATGGGGTCTGACATGCAACATTGTCCTTTAGGTTATTAGTTTCGATGTCTAGCTTATATAACAATTTCTCTCTAGTAAGATGATATGGAGCAATAAACGGTCAGGGTTCTTATAACTATTTGTAAATACTAACCTTAAAAGCTTAACCATAGATGGGACTGTAAATTAGCCAATGGACATCGGCTCCTCTCTAGTAGCAATGTTTATATGTACTGTCCCTTTCAATTAATAAAAAAAATGCACTATTTGGGAAAATAACCAACCTGAAATGTGATTTGTCTTCTCATCTTTTTACTTCAGTGAATGAAGGGGAGGAGCTGACCAGAAGTGTGTTGTCTGGAACCGCAGAAAAAGTGGGTGGGGCAAAATAAGATGGATAGCTGCTATAAATCGACTCCAAAATAGAATGAATCTGTTCTTGGTTATTTTTTATTTTTTTTCTGTACATGTAATGGAGAAATCCGCGTTCTGGGTCATTGTATGCTTGAGGCGAATCAATTTATATATTGGATCTACATACTGTATTTTGTAGTTATTGTTAAAACCATGGATACATACATTAGCCACTGTTCATATTCTGAATCAGTTTTCATGAAGCACAGAAAGATAAGATTAAGTGAACAGCTAATTTAAGGCTGCTATATTCGGACTGTGAAAATGACAAGAAAGCACAACATGGCACATGTGAGGGTCAACATCAGAAGTGATTGAAACACTACTTTTGGACGTGGCTGAATCTATAAAAGGAAAATGACTGGAGAAAGTAGCTCATGTATTTGTCTGTATTTAGATTGACAGGACTCTAACATGTGAATATTTGGTCATGTTTGGCTTTCCTTATTCCTCATCCAAACGTCATCAAACCGAGGCAACAATATTTTCCTTGCAACTGCGGCTTTCCAACGTTAACTGACAGTGCCAAAAGGTCCAAACGCACCTCTGACAAAAAACAGAAAAATATTGAGCAAATGTTTTCCAACGTTTCCATGGAATTCTCAGCCGCTTTTATTAGCATCAGAAAGTGCGGCCAACTTCATCTTTCTTCTTCCAAAAATACATGAAAGTTAAAATACAACTGAATCAGCTTTGATAATGTCAGACAGAGTTGAAGCACTGTTGAAGTAAGTGTTAGAGCGGCCAGTGCCAGTGTAATAAATTATACCATGCAGTCTCACTCAGAGGGAGCTTTTCTCTCTGCAGACATGACTTGTAATTGCTTGTACAATGATTGTTTTAGTGATCTTTTTACTTTTGTAAGAAAGTAATGTCTTTCCATTTACAGCGTGAAACATACTGGTTTAAAGGCGCTATACCAGATATTTACTGTCTGAAAACATAAGCAATGTAAAGTCAGTTTTGCACCAGCATAGATGCATTTTCAAAATATCTACCAGGCTATTGTTTGATACTTTTACCTGTAAAGAAAATTTGCAATACAAACTTCTTTCAAGGGGTTACTATTTATAAATTATGAGTCTGATATATGGACCTGGTCAGGTTTAGAAGCACTCTCACCTTGAACCGGCTGCACACTATAGTTTTGATCAGATTTTAAGCCGATGTGCCCCTCTATGAGTTTGGGAGCATGGTCAGAGTAAAGATTTGGTAAGAGATTTTTGTGTTTTCTCCTTATGTGTGTGCATCTCTACGACTATTTGTCAGGATTCATCATTGTGAGGTTCACCTGCAATCAAATAAAGAAGAAAAATCGCTTCATCATCTGTAATAATGTAACGGTTTGTGCATGTAGTCTAGTGAGGGATTCTTTTTTTACAATTATTACGCACGTCATCTCCACTCACTTGCTCCTTCAATGATATGAGAAGCATCAACTTTAGTCTACTATAACATGGCCATTGGCCAACAATGCGTCAGTGTAACAGCTCCTTACCTCCACTCTCCTGTGACGTTTATACACTGCTTTAATTCACTCATGTTTCTTTGTTAACTTTTATAACCACACACTCCTAAATCCTAAACCAATTTCAAGGTTCAGACTAAACTTAGCCGTAAACTCCCTAAAAAACCTACTGTTTTTTTCTCAACCAAATTGCGTGTCTATACACACCAAAAAGGCAGAAGTATCGTCATGACATGCAATTTGTCATGTCGTGGTAAGCCATGAGAACATGTTGAGAGTTTACATGCTTCTCCTGTGTCTGTGTTGTTGTTTTTTTTTCCGACAACCAAAATATGCACATTAGAAAATATCCTGCAGCTACAGTAGTCCTGACCAAGCCTGTCAAGATATGTAAATGTTTCCCTCACTGTACTGTGCGCTCACTGCTCTGAGGAGATGCTCCAGGTGCAGTAATGGAGGATCAAATACAGAGGACTAGTTTCTTTAGAGAATGTGTGTTTTGTGTACCTTAACCGTTAGGACAGTGTACAATTACTCTGAGCAAATGGCACAGATGTCTAATCGACTGTGGAAAGACATGAAAATCTACATAGAAAGTCTTAGAGCTGGTTAGGAGTCGATTCCAGAACCTTCTTACTTCTCATCGTGTCATTGTGTGTGTAGTTAATTTACATTTTGTTGATAATTGCTACAAGGAGTCTTTAGGGGAGATTTGAATACCTTATAGTGTAATATGCAGTGTGTGTCTTTTATGTGATCTGAGGTCATTTATGAGGAAAGATCTCAGTGTTGAGACGTTCAAAGACACGAGGCACTCAATGATTAGCTCACTCTCCTTTGTTTACTTAACACTATCTTCTCTTCATGTCAGACTTTGACACAAGAAAACATGTCTAGTGTCACATACACACTTTTACTGAGCGTACTGTGCTTTGTGGACAATAATAGTCATGAAGATAGCCTGCACTGATTCATAAGACACACATGTCACATGCCTGTACAACCATATTGACTACATTGTACTCTATTATTCAACTGAGACAAAAAATGCTTATATGCAATATCCGTTGCAATTTAATTGATTTAAAAAAGCTAATACAGACTGTTTTGGCTTTCAGAAAACGCGTAGATAGAAGCAAATAAACATTTGAACAGGAAAGACATTTGTGCTTTTTGATAAACCTTACGTATATAGAAATTTTTATTTGACTTGACTTATTTCAAACTTTCATCTGCCTTTCCCTCGGTGGCTTTCAGTGAGTGAAGACCCAGATGGACAGAGCTCAATTCAGATGGAGATGTGATGTTAAACAGGTAACACAGCTGTTTCATTGGGCAAAAACAGGACACACCTCTAGAAAAAAAGAAGATATCCAGATAGCAGAGAGAGCCATCAGCTTTAAGCCATACTGTGGTAATATTACAGCTAAAGGAACAAGATTTCCATGGAGAGTAAAGACAGACATTTTTATGATGTTTATAACCCAACAAAAATACATATTTGTTCAACTCTTTCCTTGTTAAAAGGTTACACAGTGGCCTTACAAAATGAAATCAAGTTCTTGGGGATGTTTTGATTCTGCTTCATACACCAGGTTACATAACATGAAATTACCATGCATTTATTATGAACAGGTAATGGACAGACCAGGGCTTCCGGTCGGTCTAAATTGTATCCTGAGGTTTTGCAGAGATGTGTGAGGCAGTCTGGACCGTGCCGATCATATGAAAGGTTAGATAACATGTTCTTAGTCCAGTCCAGTTGCCCTGACGCTAAATGAAGCTCACAGAAAGAACGCCTGAAGTAATGAGCACAGAGCAGTCCTGAGAATCAGATTTGATCTACCGAGTTTTATTCAGTGCAGCTGCGAGCTCCAGAGGTTATTGGGTCGTTTTTATTAAAATGTGTCATTCATTTGTGCTCAAATCAGTACCAATGAGTACAAAAAGTACAAAAAAAAAGTTGTTAAGACTTTAAGACATGCAGGCAAAAAAATAATCAATTAAACACAGCCCAAAGAAGGAACCTGTGGTGGCATCAGTGTCAACAGTTTTAGTCCTTAACTAGTCAAGCAAGACTATTTCTTCTTCTTAAGTCGTCCTGCTTGAGTTCTTGTGACACTGCTTGCCACTAACTCATCAGCTAGTTACTGAATGCTGCATACTCTTGTTTTGGAGGACCACTGTTCCACTGCATCGCATTAACTGAGCCGCCTTCTGTGTGAGGACATCTCCACAGGTGCTTACACACCGAAGGCAACAACATGTTAACTTTCAATGTTATGTCTATTGGAGGTGCATTTCTGCGCAAACAGGCGTTAATGTGCAACCAACATGTGAAGAGCAAAGTGACAGTGGCTCAGAATGACCAGTACTACAACTTTCAACTTATTCTAATCAGAAACTGCAGAGACATTAAAAACACTGCGACTTACCCTGTGGTTACACAAAGAAAAAACAAACAAGCCAAAAACTCGTATCAGCAAAGTTTAGTCAAAGAACTTCTCTCGTTTGCGAGTCCTGTGCTGTAACTATGTCTATTATCCTATATTTGGCTATTTTGACTATAAAATACAACAAATTAACTTTTTGTTCACAGCAAAACAAACGTGATTTCACGATAAAATTAGCCTGTGAAAAGACTGAACATAATCATACACAGTCATTTCAACTGGTCAGCATTGTTCCACAATAGCATAATCAGGGCTATCAACTTTATTTTCAGAGGCCAGATTTTATCAAGGACCTCGACTTGTAGGCCGGCATGTTGCACAATACATCGCAGTTTTGACGCAAGATTGTGCCAAGACAGAGTTGTTTCTATAGTGATATTAACTAAGCTGCGTCTGTTTTTATTGCTCTACAGCAGGGCTATTCAATTATATTTTACAGCAGACAGAGACTATGATCTGTGGGCCGAATAACAAAACTGCACCAAGAACTTATGTTTAGTAAATTGAAAATACGTCTAAATTGCTCTGTCATATAACAGACTTACACTAGCAGAGATCAATGAAAACTGGAACGTGAGCAACCAGAACAACAGATAAAGGACTAGGCTAAACCTGGAGTTAATCCAACTCTATGAGATCTAACAGATCTAACAAGACATGTGGCCCACATTATTATGAGCCAGTCTTATTTCAAAGCATTATGTTGGTCTATCCACCACTGTCACTGTAAATCAGATACGGATTGTTCCCAGGCTTCATTACAACGTGGCCCAGTCCATGGCCCATTTACCAAGGTGAGCCACATCATACTGCTTCACGGGCCGCTATTTGAATAGCCTTGGCATAACTTGTACAGTAAAGCGATGGCTTTCACCAGGAGACAGTGGCACAAATCCTGCATGAGGCAATATCTTTTTTTTCCCTCTGTATTTATGTATCTTACTAAAATGTTAACATAATGAGTGTATAAAGAATAAACAGGATATTAAAGTAATACATCAACGCGCGCGACCAATTTTGAATAATCAAGTGACCAATGCCGCACAAAAAGATTCCCCCGTTGTAAGGACCTTAACACAGCAGCAGCCGGAGCACAGACCAGAGAGAATGCAGACGACCGAGAGGCACAGAGAGAGCACATCTCCAGCTGGAGCGTGCACTGTGTTTCAGAAGTTAGAAGAACTATCATCACTGCTATCGACAACTCTAAAGTCATTGTTGACAGAAATAAACAGAGCCGGATCTAAACTTTTGGAGCCCTGAGCAAAAATCAGCTTCGGAGGCCCTCCAGGTTTTCTACAAACTTTAATCAGTCAAGCCAAAGCAAATGCTGACTTTTTTCATTCTAATTCATAAAAAAACTAAAGTGACATATAAAGTACATATAAAAATAGGCTAAATAATAAAGAGATAATGCTAGATCCTGCTCCAGAAACTTTGTACATAACAAAGTATTTTCCCTAAATCTGGGTAAGTATTTTAAACAGACACGTCCAAACTGCCCCCTCTGAAACAATTGGCTGAGTGCATTGTCTTGTTTGGTTTAAAATACTACATCTGTACATACAACGACTTCCTGTTCAATACTCTTCAATGAGGTTTTCACTACATCAGTTTAAAACTAATAAATCCTCTTTAGATCAGACAGTTGTGGTGAATTTACAGAAAACATGTTAAAGTCTTACATATTATAGGAATATTTCACCAGAGACACTTGTGTGTTTAAAAAGAGACATGATTGTGTCTAAATGCTAACGCTAACAGAAATGGTTGTATGTACAGAAGTTAGCATTTTTGAACAATCGCAAGCCAACTGAAATTCCGTGCACACAGCCCATTGAGTTTGGTCCTCAGACTTCCTGACAAATTGCCCAAATTACAAAAAGTCTAGTTTTAATATATATTGATAATTTCTTTCATAGTCGAAATAACAAACAATTGAATGTTATCTGAAAAAAAAAAAAGAATGTTTAATGCCTCATTAAAAGTGTGATGGTTCATTAAAATGAGGTCTATAGAACATTTGAATGATTCACTTCATTGCCATAGAAGTTTCAAAATGCGGAGCACTGGGAAAAAAGTTTGACAGCTCTGTTTAAACCAACACATTTTTTACAATAGTGATGATGAATGGGTTATATATAGAACTGATCAAACAGATTTGATGAACGAACATAAACTAGAAAAACTATCAGCACTCTGGGGGCCTTAACAGATGCGGGCCCCTACGCAACTCCCATAATCTGTGTATAGGAAGGTCCGCTCTGAAATAAATCTATTGAGAGTGATTAAAAGCTTCACTCTTGTTGATATGTATAGCACAGTGGTACAGCTTGCATGACCACTTCACAAAACAGCATCACCAAAAATTGTGGTTTGGGAGAAAAACACTTTTGATCCGTACATTGACCTCCATAGTTGCTGGTCCTCCTTTCATCGGAACACGCCACAAAAGGTTACAGGTTACCGCAAAAAAGTTCCTACAGTGGACATGGTTTTGGCAACAGATTGAAACAAGAACCATCTTTTTTAACTTTAAAGTTTTATGGAAAATTAAAAAAATAAGCTTTCAAAAGAAACTTCATGACTACTTCTACTGCATGTTCAAGAGGCAGATGCACCACAGATATACTCCCTGTTCAGTTGTTCTCGTAACACGTAACCATGACAACGCGACCAAACCGAGCAGCTGCCGTACCTAAAGCTGATAAATAGTACAATCTAAGACAAAACCAGCCGTAGCAGCGACCTCTTGTCCTTGCCCCAAATAATCAATAAATGCATTGTTAGTGCTGACTCTCCAGTTCCTGAGCTCGTAAAGGTTAATTACACACTCTGGCATTAACCACATGTGTGCTTATTTCAAGACCTCTTCACCCTTAATATGTTGGTACTTATTTGTTTATGACTATGTTCAATAGCTCTATAGATTACAGCTCAGTGGATCACAGCATATTGTTTTGCTCTTCAAACCAAAACAAACCAGCAATTAAACGTTGACAGAGGCGTTGCTACAGGAAGGCCCCCTATGACAAGAGGCCCCCACTAGAGGCTGAGCTAAATCAAATCAATTTATTTTTGTATAGCCCAAAATCATAGCAAACAGTCGCCTCTGGGACTTCCCAAGATTATTAATTTAGCAAACATGAATAGTAGGAAATAAAAATAAAACAATACATATTCAATAAACAACTGATCAAGCATGTCAAAGCAGATTATTAGTAGAGCAGATGAATGATTGTCCAGAGCATCCCCTGTCCTTAGACCCTCCTTCTCGCAAGGAAAAACTCAAAAAAACCCTAAGGGAAAAAGAGAAACCTGGAGAAGAACCACAGTGAAAAGGGATCCACTCCCATGGATGGACAGGCTGTAAAATGTAACTAAGACTAAAGTTTTTTTTTTTTTTTTTATGTTTGTGGAGCTAGAGTCCATAAGCAGAGGGAAACGACTCTACACATGCAAATGTTTAATTTGCTGCTGCTGTGCATTGCCTTTCGCCTGCTACTCACTTTACCAATAACTGTGCTTCTCTGCTAAAGCTCGTAAGGCTAATAAGCAACAGTGGTAGAGACAAAAGGAGCAATTTTGCCCTTTTTTTTGTAGATTTTCTTAATGCACAATGTTTTGTGTTTGTGTGTTGTTTGTTACTATGTTATTTATAGTTTATTTAATAAACTGTAAGGTATTAATAGTACTTCATTAACCCTTTAATAATGTGCTAAGTGACCTTTATTGCAATTTTTACTGTTATGATCATACAAGTTAAAGTAAAGTTAAAATCCTAATTACTGTGTTCTTATAGGGTTGAGGGGCTCCATGGGAACCTTTCAACGCCACGGGTTGAGCTGCAGCTTTTCTATTTAAACAACCCAGGCTTGGCCTTGTGCTGTCAGAAAACATACAGTAAGTAGTAAATACATTTATTTCTTAAAACTTTGAGAAATGGGTTTCATTGGAAGTTTTGTAGAATCAGGGTCAGCTCTTGCCTGTGTTTATTTAGTCATTAGCATTAGCTGTCAGCAATGAAAAATGTTAACAGCGTTTTTTTTGTTTGCGCTTTAAAATGTTTATAAGAAAACAAGATATTAAAAGTAATATATCAATGCGCGCAACCAATTTATATGATCAAGTGACCATAGTCGTGCCAAAATTGGTATCAAAATTCAAGCAGTAATCAAGAGCCCTTGACACAGGTCACTGTAGAAGGGCCGCTTCAGGGAGAAAAGTTCAGAACTTTAACATCTGAATCAAGATTTATGTTGTTAGGCTGAAGTTAAACGTTTCAGTACAATTGTAGTGCCATTATGTATATAGCTAGAGAGCTTTGCATGCGTCTCACTCACAATTATGCTTTTTTTTTTTTGTTCAATGTCTTTGTAAGTCTATAATGGATGCATTTTTTGGGTCATTTTTAAACCCATGACTCTCTACTACTTTCTTTTTTATTGAAAATGCAGTAAAAAACAAACAACAATGCCCACACTTTAGTGCATTGCCCCGGGTTGTTCCATTTAAAACATTTGCACATAGGTTTGTTTCATGCTCAGAACGTCTGAATGTCTGAGTGTTTGAGCTGGAGGCAGTGGTTTTTCTTTGGCACAACTGCCTTTGGACTCATGTCTTTCATATTTGTGTTTGTTTATTTCTCTAAAAAGGAGCAACTTTGTGACAAGTCAAATGCACCCATGAGTCTGTCAGCCATTTTGTGAAAGAACTTATTAACCTGCATGTCTGGGTTTGACTAAGCTCCAGAGGAAACAGGACAGTCTGGAGCTTCAGGCCAGGACAGCAGTACAACAAACACTTTATGAAACAGTTCAATAGTAGACCTGGAGTTGTCCTGGTTAATAACAACGAATTTCCAGTGCCTTCAGGTCTATGTGCTTATCTACAGTACTGCCAGATACTAGTACCATTAGTCCCTGATGATCGTGTGTATTTAAGGTACCTTACTGTTCCCCCGGAC
>CM076412.1:11662787-11822673 GCA_038363315.1 Mugilogobius chulae | reverse complement strand
GATGAGAGCTAACCGCACATGTGCTAAAGGTCAGCTCCGGCTATTACCGCTTTGCTAATATATGATCTGTAGTGGATGGGTTTAATATAACTGTGAGCTCTATGACTGAGATGTTCTCCATGATAGAGCTCCTGCACCTCACGTCATGTTATCCCAGCATGCATCGCGTATTCTTGCGCTGACAGTGATGATTCCATTGAGGTGACCAGGATTATCAAACTTTATCTGAGTTTTGCAGAATGTGGACTATTTTTGTACACTGTAACTTACAAATCATTCAACGACAGAAGAAAGCCAGGCCATTTCCAAGCTGATCAAGCCCCCGTGATCAAAGATGGCGGGCGCTGTGTGTAAACGGCGTCAGCCTTTTGCTAAGTGCTCTACTGGCTAGACAGTCACGCCTGAACGTTCTGACTAATCAGTGTGGAAAAGGTGTCTTGCCCTCTCGAGGTGGGTGGAGGAGTTCAAGTATCTCGGGGTCTTGGTCACAAGCGAGGGAAGAATGGAGCGTGAGATCGATAGGCGGATCGGTTCAGCGTCTGCAGTGTTGCGGTCACTGTAACGGACCGTTGTGGTGTAGAAGGAGCTGAGTCGAAAGGCCTGTGGTCATGAGCTTTGTGTAATGACCAAAAGGCCAAAATCGCAAATACAAGCTGTCGAAATGAGTTTCCTCCGCAGAGTGGCTGGGCGCTCCTTAAAGATAGGGTGAGGAGCTCAGTAACATGGGAGGAACTTGGAGTAGAGTCCGCTGCTCCTCCACATCGAACAGAAACAGCTTGGGCATCTGTTCCAGTTGCCTTATGGCCTTATGCCCTAGGGTGGTGTTCCGGACATGTCCCACTGGGAGGAGACCTCGAGGAAGACCCAGGACACGCTGGAGGGACTATGTCGACTGACCTGCTAGCTTTCCAGCCTGTTGAGGGTTTTTTCCGCTGCAGTATCAAGGGAGCGGCCACTGCCGCTGGATTGCAGCTACAAGCTAGCAACCCCGCATCCAAATCTATGGAGCGGACAGACCACCATTCTGACAAAGATTATGCAGCTAAGCCAACTAGCCACATACATAACCTTTATTTAAACTTTGTTATGACTCAACTTGAATTAGATTAGCTAAAAATACACTTTGTTAATTTTAAAATAAGTACAAAATTGACCGTTCCATGTCATTAAAGAACTTTACCCATGACTTTTTACCATAGAAGTATAATTATAACTAGAAGATGAGTTCAAGATGGTGAGTCATTGTTTTCAATGAGCTGTGCCCAATCAGCGCGATGGTAGCCAGAGCGAGTGGAGCTGAGATGGCACAGGCACAGCCTTAAGCTGCTAAACATTGTTTAAACATTTGGGGCATTTATAAAGCTGGAAAAGTTCATGAAGGAAATAGAGAGATATCCCTTTATATTGTGATTGATGCTAATTAGCTGTATGTTGTCAGATGAGCATCAGCAGTTTGAAGTCTCTGAAATTGCGCTCTTTGGGGAAAATATTCTTGGGCTCAACAGCTGCAGTTCAGCGGAGCGACCACTAATCCAACTCTCACTGGGACAGAGGGCATGTTTATTATTTTATGGAGGGACACATGAGGATTGAACCAAACACTAGAATAAGAGTTATGCACTAACTTTCGGTCTCAAATTGACAGAGGTCGCTACATCCGGTGGCGTGGTTGCCATAGTGACACAGTTGTTTTCTCCAAATGTGACGGACATCAGACAAGGGATTTGGGGAAAAAATAACAAACTCACAAGAGATCTTGCCTCCATCACAGTTCATATCTAATGAGCTGAAACAGAGGTCTCGGATACAGCAAAGGGCCCTCAAAGCGATTTTCACAATGAGGATGTAAACACTGACGTATGGTTGGATATCAGATAATCCTCCGGTGCTGGATAAAACAGATTACTACAGCACGTTTTTATTCCCAGCCAGTACAAACAAAGTGTTGAAGGATTTATGGCCAACTGTGATGTCACACCATGTGCTTTGGATTTCACTTCAAAACTCAAATATGCTCACAAGAAATGCTTCATCCTAGTTGTAGAAACACTTTTGCAGGTGTTCTGTGTGTCTGCTGTGACACTTCGAGCTTGTTCTGGAGGAGATGTTGCTGCACTGTTAGGAGTGAACCACAATAGCAGTTTGTTTAATTTAGCTCAACATGGAGGACTTAGGACGGGTTTGATTGGACGGGAGCACACATACGTAATTGCATCTACCGGAAAAAAGGTTGGATAACGACTTTTTTTTATCACCTGGGATTGTAACGCTATGAACGCAGAGCTGATGCTAACTTTTTTAGAAGTCGTTTCAATGAAAATCTTGAAGCAGCTGGAGAATCATATCATCAGCTCCACATAATGTTCTGTGAGCTGAGCAGAAGTTGAAGTCCAGTTTCCACTTGTTTGTTTCCACAGTGTCTCTGTTTGCGTACACTCCTTGTTCAAAACTTTCCGCTGCCTCTTTGAAAGGGTTAGTGTTTCGTGTTTTTCACCACCTTGCAGTGCGTAACTGCTGTCAGAAAGGCAATCTAATGAGCATGCATGACGCTACAGTTACATGAGAAAGGAGTCAAACTAATTTGGATTTGAAAGTGGAATAAATCTAGCCGGGTGGCACCAAACTAGTGCCTTCACTCAACTTGATCTCACGACTGCAAACGGTTCCCAAAAAGCAGAAAGTGCAACCGTCCAATCAGTGAAAAGGAGCAGAGTGGTGCATTAGCCAGAACCAACATGAGTTGAGAAAGAAGACTGTATTTGTTCTTCTTCTTTGACTTTGAGTCAAATATTAATTTAGGGAATTATATTGTACCTTAGGGCTGGGCGATCTGGGAAAAAAATAGATCACGATTTTTTTCTTCATATCGTTCGATCTCGATTTTCGATTCGATTTTTTTAATGAAAATAATCTAAAATGGTAGTATTATGCAAATTATATATTATACAAAAAAAATATGAAATGTCTTTTCAAAAAAGCTTCACTATTATTTATTAATAGGTGAAAGTCCCCCTAATTTTAATGGTAAAATTGACCAGAAAGAATAGACTAGACGTCCCAGGTCAGCTTGATAAATAATAAGGCTAATAAATAAACAGTCAAAGAAAAATAAACATGATTTACTGGAGGCTATTTAATTATAATTATTTGTTCGGTTTGCGGTCAGTCCGTGCGTTCAGAGTCAGACTGTAAACAAGACTTATACACGCTTATGCTGTTCACGGATGACTGACAGCTTCCCAGGGAAGCGAGCACAAGTGCTGCGATATACTTTTTTTTCTCAACTCAAGACAGATGCTTTACTCACGCGTGAATACAGCGGACAAATTCACGAAGTGAAGAGAATTCGTGCATGTAAATGAAAGTGCGTCGCCGCTTTTGAAGTGGAGAAAAGAGAGAGAATAGAGAGAGAGACGAGGGAAAGCGCGCCTCTCATAGAGATAATAACGGAACAGACGAGTGTTTCTGCGGGAGACTCACAGGTACAACACTTTACGCGTGAAGCCGTCTGTATGAGCCTTTTCTGTCACTAACCTCGCGCTGAAGTGGGCTGCGCGGTCCCGCGGCGCCCCAGGCTCGTCTCACACGGGGATTGATGCTGGCTTGATCCGTGCTCAGTGCATGCCTCCCCGGCTGCTGCCTCAAACACACGCGGGATCCCGGAGGCTTGCCTCTGGTTCAGGACGCGCACGGACGCGGATAAAATGTGTGGCTCGTCATTACAAGTAAAAGTTAAAGGCATTTTATTAACGATGACCATTTTATCTTTAAAATAAAGGCTGTAGTGGGCGGCAACTCCCACTCTGTACCGCGTCACGTGCATTTACCACGTTGTGATTGGCTAAAACTACCAGGCAGCGCCGCGTGCATTTTCTGCATTGTGATTGGCTGATGGACTTGTCGATCTTAATGCGCAAGCCTTATCATCGAGATCGAGCAAAGTTGAGATCGCGATCTCTCGATCTTTCGATTTTTGGCACAGCCCTATTGTACCTTTTAATTTGCAAGTTTACCTCATCAAACCGGCAACAATCACTGACACACGTGTTTATGCTGTACTTCCTTAACTACAAAAAAAAAAAAAAAAAAAAGCAGTGAGACAGACAGTTTCCACAAAGTGAAATGAAACCAGCTGATGCATCAGGCTAGAATAAACCACCCTACTTAGTTAAATTTAAATCCAAAGTTGTTTGGAAAAAGTGTCTTTCAACGGAAAGGATACAGACAACTGAAGGAACCCATGACTGGCCGAATCGGAAGGTATGCCATGTGAGTGCTTTTCATTACTTTTCAAGAAACAGAAAGCCTCCGGTGATCGGTCTAGACCCAGAACTGGATGCAGTGCAAGCCCGGTGTATGTGGCAACAATTATTAGTTGACTAGTTAACCATCAAGAAGAATCAGCTGTGGTGGCTCGGGTGTCTATTTTGGATGCCTCTTGGGCGCCTCTCTGGGGAGGTGATTCAGACATGTCATACCAGAAGTAGACCACAAGGAAGATCCAGGACACACTGGAGGGACTATGTCTCTCGACTCGCCTGGGAACGCCTTGGGATTCTGCCGGATCTCTCTTTATCTGAAGAGCTCCAGATAAAGAGGAACAAAATGGATGGATAGTTAATCTTCTTACACGGGTGCAGTCATTTAATTAGCTTAGTTGGAAATGCACTGTGTTGTAAAACAAAGCCCTTTTAGAGTTAGAGGAAGTTGAAAAAACAACACTGGAGCAAGACAAGAAAGAACGAGAGTGTCTTGACAGCACAGTATTTAGTTTAACGTCAGTGTCTCAACTGAAAATTGCAGATGCTATTCTTGAGCTAGATATTTTACATTTGTATGTCTATCATTGTGTTATATTGTACTGATTTTGTACAGTGGTGACTCTTGCCAGGTAGAAAGGCTTATCTCGAGGGACTTCCAGTTAAAACACGCTGCAGGCTTTTAATATGAAACTTTTGATTGTTATTACTTGGACACAAGGATGTATTTTGTTTCCCTCAGGTTTCAAAAGCACAGTCACAGATGTACTAATGCCCTGTCCTTTATTCTCATTTATGTAATCATCGTTAGAAAGTTAATGCAGCTTAACATTCCTTTTGACAGATGTTTTCTAATAACGTATGCACATTCAGCTGCTTTATTGAACCAAGCGCTGTAATATTATTCCAATCCAAATGAAACTAAACACTGGCTCTAATGACTCCTAATGGCCTTCTGCTGGGTCTGATATCTGCACATCTGTTGGAGCAGGATTTGAACCTTCACCCGGCCTCGGTGTGATGGATGAGACTGAAGCCGTGTGCTGAATAATGATCGTTAGATTACTATGCAGGTCATAAAGGTTTGGATTTTCCTGTGAGCTTGTGAACACAGATGTAACTAGTCTGTCAGTCCGAAGAGCGGTGACTAATGGGATCTGTGATTGCCCGTCGTGCTTGTAAGTGTTGGGTTTCAGGTGGCACTTTTCTATTCCTGAGTGTGTTTCTGAATATTAAAGCAAAACAAAGTCAGGAAAAACATTTAAAATTCACAATAAATAAACACAATTATAGATCAACCTATACACTATGTGAAAGAAATGTTCAAGCAATAATAAGAATTTGCTATGCCAGTGACCATATGTCTGGATTCGATTATGGCCCTTGATAAAAAAAAAACAAAAGACAAAAATGTCCACCTCATCCTAAGGGTTGTGGTGACTGGAGTCTGGAGTGACATTAGGTCTTATGCGGGGGAACATCCTGCAGAGACCAAATCAGATGGCGAGAGTTCTTTGGTTTTGTCAAGTAGAATAGATTCTCTTTCATAACTGACTGTCGGGCTCTGGGGCTCCTCGGTGAAGTTGCTTGGATGTCGGATTTTCAATATACTGTATACACTGCATTTTCACTCCCAAGGGTCACAAGACGTGATGATTCCAAACATAATGTGTGGGGTGTGGTGTGAGTTAGTTTAAAGTGGCCAATGAAATGTTTTTCAGTGGCAAACGTTGTATTAATGTTTTAGCTGTTTAATGTTTTTTAAATATCCTTTTTTTTCTTCAATAGCATAGGGGTTTTGTAAAAGATCGATTCTAAACCAATTCAGATAAATTCTTAATAATGATAAACATGGGGTAAGGCCAATTAAAACTTTATCACATGCAATATTTGTATTAGTATTTTGTCATAAATAAAAACATTCATACAGATATTAATTTTGCATGAAAAAGATTTCATTGGCCGTACCCGATGTGTGTCATTATTCAGAATTATTTTGATTTGATTTCAATGTTATTGAAAGTGTATTTTTTTTGCATAAAAATGTTCAATAAAACTGAAAACACTTACTTGTAATAAATGAGAGAGTGTACCCAGTGCTTATTGTCATAATTGCCTCTTTTGCTTTGATTTGAGGTCATCAGTTGACACAATGGAAAAGTTATCGAAGAAACCAAAGAACATCTGTTTTATGCGGTCATTTGTTGACGGTTCCTTCAAAACAACATTCGTCAACACTTCATGCTTTCCCACACCGCACCCACACATTATGTTTGAAATCATCATGTCTTGCGACCCTACACTAGGACTGTGCGTCTTTAAGAGCAAAGCTGTCATGCATAAAGACAGCTTCGTAACAGTGCCTCAAGATTAGGAAATGAGCAAAAAATCATTTGTATAGGTCGTCGCAGGTCGTACGAGTCCATGTAACTGAGGCTTCAGGTATAACCTCCTAAAAACTTCAGTCACTGAGTGTGTTCTGTCCTCACTATGGCGTCTCTCTACCAGGGCTAGACAGACAGCGAACAACCAAAAAGAGAGTCGACGACCAATGTAGAAGAAACTTGTTTTACTGGCATTTTCTCCACATCTTGTCTCTTTGTTAACATTTTTGGCATTTTGTATTTTTTGGCATGTTTGTAAAACTGAAACAGAACACACACAAGAAACGTGTATTAATAACATGTACACATGTAGGCTAAGCTAAGTACACAAGTAAAACGTTTGTATGAACTTGTACCTTGTTACACAATTATGACTAACTTATAATCTTACTGTTACATGTACCTTTCATACATTTCACAACAAAAATACATGTTTGATACAGCAAAATAAAACGTTTGAATGTGAAGCTACATGTGAAAAATACAAGCTGATGCGTTGTAACAAGCTAAATGAAGCTAACTGAAGCTAACGTTTTTCACAAGCACTGACTTACTACTCAAATTTTACCTTTAGACTTATTTATGCAAATAAAACACTTTTACAAAACAATACAGTGATCAACTTACGGACAAAGATACCCCAAGGCTGAGAACGGGATCATTTGACTGTTTGCACCGTGAGCTGCGCTGGCCATGTGTGAAAAGAAATGAAGCAAAAACTAAACTTATACCAAGCGCCTCCACTAGAGGGCAGTGATCGACTTTTACATAAACAACAGATTTCAAAGTGAAAATAAAACTTGTTCAACAGTACACTCCCCGTCTGGTATATTAATGAATGTACCACTATTTAACCTTTAACATTTTCAGACAAAAGCAGTATTACATCAGTAACAGGTCTCAGATATGTCTTAACAGAATCTTGCTTCGCTATCTTAACCTCTATTTTTCTCACTTTTTTGTCATCACTGGGAATAGCCCTAACTACCATACCAACTGGCCATTCATTGCGTTTGACTTGTGTGTCTTCAACAAAACAATATCACCCTCTTTCACATTTGGTTTTTCTACAGTCCATTTTCTCCTTGTTTGCAGTGTGGCGAGGTACTCCTGCCTCCACCTTTTCCAGAAACAATCTGCAAGACCCTGAACTTGTCGCCACTGGGGCTTTGTAAAGGTCTTTCAGTTCAAAGTTCCCAGGAGGAGATAAACACTGGGCTGGCCTTTTGTGTGAGAAGCATTGCGGGTGAAAGGATTTCTGGGTGTTTCAGGATCAGTTGTCACAGGTACCAAAGGCCTGGCGTTCATTATGGCCATAACCTCTGCCATAAGTGTGACCAATACCTCATGTGTGAGCCGAGTGTTGGAGGTTTTTAAGAGTAAACCATCAAGAATGTTTCGAACTAGTCCAATCATTCTCTCCCACACTCCTCCCATGTGAGAAGAATGTGGGGCATTGAAAGTCCATGTGCAGGTTTGGTCCTGTAAAAAGTCCTTGATTTCCGGATCCTCAGAGTTGATTTGCAATTCCTTACAGGCTCCGATAAAATTCGTACCCTGGTCGGATCTGAGGTGTTTGATTGGTCCTCTGACGGAAAGAAAACGACGCAGTGCGTTTATGAAACTGGAGGTAGACATTGACTCGACAACTTCAATGTGCACTGCCCTAGTACAAAGACATGTAAACATTACAGCCCATCTTTTGCTCTCAGCACTGTTTGACCTTGTGCGGCGGGATGTGACATTCCAAGGTCCAAAAACATCTAGACCTACGTATGTAAATGGCGGATCAATGGTAAGTCTATCTACGGGTAAAGTGGCCATTTTTTGTTCCTCTAAGCGGCCTCTGAGTTTCCTACAGCTAACACATTTATAGATTACGCTGGAAATCAGTTTCTTAGCTCCTACAACCCAAAGTCCAGCAGTGCGCAAAGCGCCTTCAGTAAACTGACGTCCCTGATGAGCAACTTGTTGGTGATAGTGTCTGACTAAGAGGACTGCTACATGATGGGTACTTGGGATTATCAAAGGGTGTTTTTCTAAGTCAGAAAAATCTGCTGCTTGCAGACGTCCCCCCACCCTTAATAAACCTTCACTGTCAATAAAAGGGTCAAGTTTTTGAAGAGGGCTATGTGAGGATATCTGTTTTCCCTGAGAAAGTCTGTTGATTTCCTCTCCATATATTTCCTGTTGCACGCATTTGATAATGACTGTTTTTGCTTGAGACTGTTCGTTGTTTAACTTGTCACATTTGTCTGTATGTGCAGTTTTAGAGCGCAATCTTGCGATGCGAATGACAGCGTGCATTCCTCTAACTAAAGATTTCCAAGTTGAGAACGTTCAAATCTGTGAGAGCCGAGTTTGTTTTCCTTAACGTTTGTTGCTAAGGTGACTACTTGAGGACGTATTTCTCTGTCTGCTGAGGGGTCCACAAGATCAAAGTTTTCAGTTTTGTTGCATTGATCTGTATTTGTTGACAGAAACTGTGGACCAGTGAGCCAGGTTGTGTGTTGTAATTGAGATGCGAGAATGAGCCTGGTCCCATGGTCTGCTGGGTTTTGGTCTGTGGCTACATAATGCCATTGATCTGGTCTGGTTGACTTGCGGATCTGAGCGACTCTGTTTGCTACATACACATAGAATCTGCGGGAACTGTTGTGAATGTACCCGAGAACTATTTTGCTGTCAGTGTAAAAGTTGACTGTCTGAAACTCAATGTCACTTTCATCAATGATTATCTGAGCAAGTTCAACTGCTAGAACAGCGGCACACAATTCCAAGCGCGGAACTGTGTGGGTAGAAGATGGTGCTAGTTTAGATTTTCCTATCATAAACCCGACGTGACACTGACCACTTGTGTCAACGACTCTGAGATAAGCGACGGCTGCTATTGCCATTGTTGAAGCATCAGAGAAGATGCATAGTTCTCTGGTTTGAGTGTGTGACAATGAGACGGGTACAAAGGGCCTGTGGATTTGAAGACTTTCGAGAACAGAGAGTGAGTCAGTCCATTTGTCCACTCTGTCTCCCTGTGAGCTGGTAAAGGTTTGTCCCAGTCCTGTTGCTCTAGAGTTAGTTCCCTGTACAGTGCTTTGCCCTGAATTGTCACTGGGGCAGCAAACCCAAGGGGGTCATAGAGACTGTTTACGACAGATAGGATGCCTCTGCGGGTGAACGGCTTAATGTCCTTTCCTACACGGAATGTAAAAGAGTCATTTTCCAAGTTCCAACTCACCCCAAGACTGCGCTGGAGAGGCAGAGGGTCTACATCCAAATCTAAGTCCTTAAGATCTGTGGCTCGCTCCTCTTGTGGAAACGCATTCATGACTTGACTAGCATTTGAGGCGATTTTGTGAAGCCGTATGTTTGATTCAGCCAGCATGTTTCTTGCACTTGTTAATAGTTCAATAGCTTCGCTTTCACTGGACACAGAAGTCAGTCCATCATCTACATAGAAATTGCGAAAGACAAACTCTTTTGCGCTTGAGCCATGCTCCTCTTGTCCCAACTCAGCTGCTTTTCTCAGTCCATAGATAGCAATAGCTGGAGACGGACTGTTCCCAAAGACTGGTACTTTCATGCGGTACTCTGTTATTTCTTTGTTCAGATCATTGTCTTTGAACCATAGGAACCTGAGATAGTTTCTGTGGCTTTCTTTGACTCTGAAACAGTAAAACATCTGTTCTACATCAACAGTGACTGCTACCTGCTCTCTCCTAAAGCGCAACAGAACACCAAGCAGTGTATTGTTAAGTCAGGACCTCTAATGAGTGTGTCGTTTAGTGAAATGCCGTTAAACTGGGCGCTTGAATCAAACACAGCTCGGATTTTGTCCGGTTTTTGGGGATGGTACACTCCAAATATCGGTAAGTACCAACACTCTTCATCTGGTTGTAGCTCTGGAGCGATTTCAGCTTGGTCATTTTCAAAGATTTTATCCATGAACTCTACAAACTGTTTTTTCATGTCTGGTTTTTTGTCTAATGTCCGTTTTAGAACCGCAAGGCGTTTCAGAGCCTGCTCTCTGTTGTTCGGAAGGAGGGGGCGCGGGTTACGAAAAGGCAAAGGCGCCACCCAGTGGTTGTCATTGTCCATATAGACTTCCTTGTCCATGAGCTCAAGGAACATTTTGTCTTCAATAGACATGGCTGGTTTGTTATCCTCAGGAGTTATCTGAAACACATTAAGCCCGAGACAGTCTGTTTGTTTGAGAGGTGTTTCAACTTCACTGTAAGCAATAGCTTGTGGTTTGGGGGAGAGTAAAAGTCTCTTTTACATGAATGGTGCTAATGCAGGGCTCGAGAAAGGAAGTGCGGCCGTTTGGTAGCACATTAGTTTTGTAAACATTCACCATAGTCTGTTTGTGGGCTCCTCCAAGACATATCTCACCTACAATTACCCACCCTAGGTCTAATCGCTGAGCATAAGGAGTGTTGTGCGGACCATTGTACTGCTCACGCACTTTGTGTACACTGAGAACGTCTCGCCCCAATAAGAGGAGGATTGGTGTGTCTGGCTCTAGTGGTGGTATTTTACCTGCTATTGGTGCTAAGTGAGGAAAATGTTGTACAATGTCAGGAGTAGGGATTTCACTACGATCATCTGGCATTGTGTTACACTCTAAAGAGGAGGAAGCGTAACCTGAGTTTGCCCATCAAGTGATGCGACAACAAAGTTGTGAGCCTTCCTACCCGTAGCTTCACTGGTGCCTGCACAGGTTTTTAAAGTGTAAGTAGATGGGACTACATTAACATCAAACAACTCAAAGAAGTCTGATTTTGCCAAAGAACGATTACTTTGGTCATCTAAGACCACATACATTTTGTGGGCTCTGTCTGGGCAGTTAGCTGGGTACACGTTCACCAAAGAGATTTTTGAGCACGATCTGAGTCCTTGTGTTTTGTCACATATTTCAGTGCATTTGGAAGTGACCTCAGTTGTGTTGCTATCAGGCTCCCCGCCATGCTCTTGTTCCGTTGCTTGTGCTGCTGTTGACCAAGGAGCTGGGCCAGGATGGAGAGCACTGATGTGTCTATCACTGTTGCACTCTTTGCATTGGACAGCAAGTTTACAGTCTTTAGCTAAGTGTTTAGTGGACGCACAACAGCGAAAACAGATGGAGTTTTCTTTTAGATAAGCTTTCCTTTCATCTAAGTGTTTACTCCTAAATCCACGACATTTTGCAAGGGGATGTGGCTTGTTGTGCATTGGACAACGATCTGATGGCTCTTCAGATTTATTTTCTTTGTTGCTATTGTTGGGTGCTGAAGGTGTAGCCGTAACCTCAGTCTTTCTCACTGACACTGTTTTGTGGTTATTATATTGTCTTACAGATTTGTCCTGTTTTATATTTGTTGTAGGACAGGATGAGGAAAATGCAAAACTTGGATCATTTCGAGTTTTCGCTTGACTGGAAATGAAGCTAACAAAGTAACTGAAAGGTGGAAAAGGAACATTATGTTCTTGTTTGTACCAAGAGCCATGTGTGATCCAGCGTTCCTGCAGTCCATAAGGAAGCTTTTCTACAATAGGATTAAGCCCTCTGGCTGTATCAAGACAAGCTAAACCAGGCAAATGTCCTCCTGACTTAGCAGACTGTATTTCCATCAAAATGTCTCCTAACTCTCTGAGACGCTTGTTGTCTTTGTTAGAGATTTTGGGAAAGTTCTCTAGTTTTGACAAAAGGGCATGTTCAATGATTTCAGGTGAGCCGTAAGTCTCATCTAGTCTTTGCCAAATCATTGCAACACCTGCTGTGGCATTGTGAACATTAGCTGACCTGAGTCGCAAAGCTTGTGGGGATGAATCTGGACCAAGCCACTTTATCAGCAAGTCCAGCTCCTCTCTAGCTGTCAGACTGAGCTCTCTGGTAACTTCCTGGAAAGACGTTTTCCAGGCCCAATAGTTTTCTGGACAGTCATCAAATTTTAATAGTCCAGAGCTCACCATTTCTCTCCTAATTAGATATTTTGTGATTTCAGTCACTGGTGTTGCTTCACAAGCATAGTCTCTAGGACTGGACGTGTGAGGATTATGTGTTTGAGCTTTGTTTTGAGTGTCACACATTACCTCGTTTTTAATGAAAGGCTTGGACAAACTTGTTACCCTGTTAGGAAGCGGGTACCACTGAACTTGGTCTGATGACAGTGATGACGACGATGGCGGTGGTGGAGGTGGTGACGGCGCTCGTTGTGCGTTGGAGGATGTGACAGGCGGCTGCTGTAGGACTGGAGCTTCCTGCTGCGGGTCCGGAGCGTAGTGTGCTTGCACATACTCGTTAGTGCGTTGAGCTGTGTCCTGTGGAGGGATCTGACCCAAGTCGTTGAGAGGATCGTTCTCCATCGCTGCTGCGGCCTCGTAGACTGCTGCTTCTGCTGAGGCTGCTGTGGCGGTCTTCTCTGTTTTCAGCACATACAGATTAGCCTCTAACTCTGCTTTACGCTGTGCTGCTTCTGCTTCTATTCTTGCCTTTTCTTTCATTACTTGAGCTTCTTTGGCAGCATACTTTGCTTCTATTAAAGCTGCTTCAGCTCTAGCTTTGGCTTTGGTGGCAGCGGAACTAGCTGAGGACCTACTTGATCTTGAGCCAGAGACTCGTGACCTAGTCTCATACAGTTCTTGTGGTTGGTCCATCTTGTCTTGCTGCATCTTGTTGCTGCTTCACGGTGTGCTTATGCCAGTTAATCTTGTCTTAGCCCGCTGTGTAAGTGTCCTTTTACTGTTCTGTCCTCACTATGGCGTCTCTCTACCAGGGCTAGACAGACAGCGAACAACCAAAAAGAGAGTCGACGACCAATGTAGAAGAAACTTGTTTTACTGGCATTTTCTCCACATCTTGTCTCTTTGTTAACATTTTTGGCATTTTGTATTTTTTGGCATGTTTGTAAAAGGACAAAGATACCCCAAGGCTGAGAACGGGATCATTTGACTGTTTGCACCGTGAGCTGCGCTGGCCATGTGTGAAAAGAAATGAAGCAAAAACTAAACTTATACCAAGCGCCTCCACTAGAGGGCAGTGATCGACTTTTACATAAACAACAGATTTCAAAGTGAAAATAAACTTGTTCAACAGTACAGAGTGTATTTCGGTGTTTAAGTCAAAAAGTGCTCAGAATAGGGAAAACTGGTACATGTCTTTCATAAAACTGGGACAAAACAACGATTTAGGATAAATCTACTGGGACATGGGACACAAGGATGAAAACTGGGACTGTTCCAGGTAAATAAGGACGTCTCACCATAAAAGCTAAATAAAGATGAAGCATAGCAGGTGCAGTTTGTATCTCTCAGAAACACACATTTAGTTTATAATAGATTAAGAATACTAGATGAGTGGTTGTTTGGGCCATTCTGACATAGGATAAACTGTAAACTAGAATTAAAACATAACATAATAAACATAATCTCATGTAATGGGTCTTAATGAATGTATAGAACAGTTTAGATCTTCTGTTAGACTTTGTCAAGACTACATAGACAATTTAACCAATGGTGCATGTATAAGTTATTGGGGAAGTTGAAGAAAGTTTTGTCTAGCTGAAGAGTCAAGAGTTCTAGCCTATCTGGTTTCGCGTTCTGGTAATAAAAACAAAACATCAGAGTGCATTTTAAAGAACTTCCAGTCACTCATTCCATTGACAGTGTTGCTATCTTGGTTCGTTCTTTATTCCCAAAGCACACTGGATGATTAAGTCTATTGGCATAATGAGTGTTCACCGAAAAACAAAACAGAATCATTTATCAAGTCTTATCTTTAAGCTCCAAACATAGCCTGGCTGCCAATCTGCAGCAAGAACGTTTTCTGTTCAATTTTCTCAATTGTTTTCAATTTCCGACACAATAAATCAAACATTGTCTGAATTGCTTGTCTTACTCAAACATGATTAAGTCAAAAGATAGACTAACTTCTTCTTTGAATGGAGGGAAAGCATTGGGGTTATATTTGCCTGCTGAGTTTCAGGCAACAGAATTGGCATAAAATTGATCAACACACTTTAAAATGACATTGTAATAAGATGGCAGCTATAAAAGCAGTACTGACGTAAGAACGGGTTAGTCTGAGTTAGGCCTGAGCTGGTGCAAGTGTTGAAAGGCAGACACACAGGTAATTACATTTTATATTTTGTTGACTAATATAAGACAAAAATAGAAAGTTGGCTGCATCATTCCTGAGAAAACAATGTGGCCATGACTGACACAAAATAAAGCATGCACTTAATTCATTGTCGCAGCATGATTGTGTTTATTAAAGCTAATAAATCTTACCTTCATTGCATGAATTTCTCTATATTTTCAGAAAACATTCTTCTTCTTCTTCTACTCCTGCCTCATTAGACAAAAAAAAAAACACAACATTTTACAACCTGGTCCAGGTGCATAAGTTAGACAGACAGCATCATGAATACAGGATGAGTGTGGAGGAAATGGAAGAAATCCTGACCAACATTGGCCAGTACATAAAAAAAGAATATTGATAATGGACCAGTTTTGACCCAAAGGAAAAGCTAGCTATCACAGTCAGGTAAGAAACACACACATATGGCTACATATTTTTATTACAATGTTTGAATAAAAAAGTAGTCAACTAAAGTGACAAAACAATGATTTATTATAACAACACAACATTCATACATAACAGAAATAAAACAAAAACAGAGCAAGATTTTTTAAACTAAATGAAAAATGTGGTTTCAGGACAGACAGGTGAGTTGCAGGAGTCTTAGATTTCTGTGTCACTTCCTCCAGATTTTGTAAAAAAAAAAAAAAATAGCCCTTTTTTGTTCCTGTGATAGTCTGTCCATTTGTGGTGCTCCCCACTCCTGAATGAGAAATGTCCAACTTGACAAACACGTTAGGTGAACATTACCTGAACATCACTTGAAACTGCCTCAAGACAATATTACAAATCTTGTTACAAGGTGTTTCTCATCTTTTATAATCAACAAAACAGTGCAGACAAGTGCACTGTGTAAAGGTGAAAGCTGTTAACTATTGTGGACTGTTTGAATGGGCTCTGTGCACGAAAGGGTTGGCTTGTTTATGTTCAAAATAGTGAACTTACTGTTCTTAGTAGCATTTCCTGTTCAGTTCATGAGGTTTTCAATACACAGTTCAAAATCAATACATACTCGAAAGATATGTAAACAGTGGGTTGTGGCGAATGTTGCAGAAAACGCCTTAAAGACTTTGCAAATCAGAGGAATATTTCACCAGAGGACACTTGTGTGTTTAAAAAGAGATGTGTTTGTGTCTAAATGGTAACATTAACAGGAAATAAACTTAAGTACAGAAGTTAGCTATTTTGAAGGTAAACCAGCCAACTGACATTCTGTGCACAGAGCCGATTGTAGACCCATGGTGTCGACGCCTGATGAGGAGGCCAAAGTATTTGGAGCGTCCACTACACAAAACAGCGTCTGGTGAACAAGCAATTTTTTTGACTGCGCTGGACAAAAATTCACAACGCAAATTTAACAAAACATGAATTTACATTGACATGTCTTGGAAGCTGTCCAGTCTGAACTCACCATAAACTCTCTAGCAAGTCCAAAGAAAAAGCCTTTTTAAACAAGGAACAATGAGGTTTATTTCTGACAAAACAAAGCCTTTACATGCAGACACTAGTGCGCCTTAAAATGACAGATAAAACTGCATATAAACAGACGATTCTACTTCATTCACTCTGGTGTTGTAGACAATCCCTGCAGGCTTCATTTGCATAGAACAGTCAAAAGTCAGGGGTTTGAATTATTCATAATCTGCTAAAACAGCGCCGGCTCCAGCCAAAACACATGACTTAAAATCCCACTGAAACTTTGGCACAAGGTCAGAGGTCAACCAGACCAAATGTTTCTGTGGAAACATTACAATCTGCAGAGACGAGAATGCTTTGTCACATTTGGCCTGACAATGAGACAATTGATCCAAAACGTGACAAAGTTTAAACTTTTATGCCAGAGTAAATGGCATTTTCAGAGTGTTTTGTTTTGATTACTTTATTTTCGAGATCATAAATCATCCATTAAACTGTTACCTTTTGACATCAGCTCATTTTGGACTCATAAACTCAGAATCAGTCTACACAGTGAAATCAAATGTGGCGTGAACAAGTTAGACAGCAAATATTTTGCTCATTGTTGTGGGTAAAAATAGATTTATGTGCAAGTGTGGAATTTTTTTTATTGTAAATTGTTAAAAAAGGTTGCAGCATTTTATGTAATGTCAGCATAATGACATTAACCTTTGTCTCAAGTTGAACATTCACCTCCAGTCCAACTGCCTTTTTCCACGATTGACTGATTGATGGACATAATATATTCATTCATTTTCTACTGCTTGATCCTCATAGAAGTTGCAGGTGATAACCCACAGTCACACGAGGAAAATGTGCAACCTCCACCCAGAGATATGGTATGGTATGGTATGGTATGGTATGGTACGCGTTTATTTGTACAGGGACAGTGCACAACAATACATTATCCAAGACAAAAGTCAGAGGAGAGATGCTGGTGCCAGGTTATAGCATGAAATGCTCATTTCCACCTGTAGTTGAGCAGGTTGGTTTTAAATAATAATACAGATTAGATGTATATAGCAAAAAGACCTTATTATAAATTACAAAAAGATATTGTTTTGGGGTGCACGGTAGCCAAGTGGTTAGAGCTCTGGCTTCCCAATAAGGAGGTCGTGGGTTCGACTCCCGGGTCGGACCATATCAACATCTCACGATCTCTCTGGGTGGAGTTTGCATGTTCTCTCCGTGTCACCGTGGGTTTTCTCCGGGTACTCCGGTTTCCTCCCACAGCCAAAAACATGTATGTTTAGGTTAATTGGGCATCACTGTAAATTTCCCTTAGTGAGTGAATGAGAGAGTGAATGTTTGTCTGTCTAACCCTGTGACGAGTTGGCCACTGTCCAGGGTGTTCCCCGCCTAAGGCCCAAAGTCACTGGGATAGGCTCCAGTCACCCGCGACCCCTAACGGGATTAAGCGGTAGAAAATGAATGAATGAATGAAAAAGATATTTCATAGGGTCACTTTCTTCTAAAATCCACAAACATTCATTCACAAGCAGATATAATCTAACTTTGCACATTCACAGCTCATCCAAAGCAACTCTCATCTCTAACGTGTGCAAAATTGTTTAGCTATCAACCACTTCTGTGTGAGATGTGCAAACATTTTGAAAACTTGTGCAAGTAATTCTCTCTATTGGCAACTGGTTCAAAAAACTAACAGCAACAGAGGAAAAAGCAGATTTGGCAAATGCGTATTTGGAGAGACTGCACTCTCTTCTAGAAGATGAACGTGTCACCTGAGTTGTCTTTTCTGACGTCAGAAAAACAAAATCCTTCAGAGGAGGAGCAGCGCCATGTATAATTTTGAATAATTGACAGACATTAGTAAATCTTATTAAAGGGGACCTATTATGTCAAATTCCCTTTTCTAAGTTTTTAACCTTGTTATGATGGCCTCCTTCATCATTAGTTTAACTCAAAGTGTTATTTGAATTGATTCATGCATGTTGGAGTATTCTTGTATGTTCTTCAGCTGCAGCTCAAGTGTTCAGAAATTCCCCGTTCTCACCTACCACCTATCCCCACCCACTTGTCTGTATTTACTTGTTATAATTCAAAAGATTAATACTCAAAGTGAAGCATATACGGTTCAATACTGTCCCATATCCACTTTCCAACAATAATAATTACATTTTAAAAATCTGTTGCTTTTTACAGTTACATTTTAAAAATTAAGAGGCGGGGCTTAATCCAGTTCTGCAGTTTTGAACATGTAGTCAGTAGAGCTGTTCTATTTTTAAGTTGTTTTAGATCAAATAATGAACCAAAGGTAAATGAATGATCTGCATATGTAATTATTATGTTTCTGCAAAATTGACAGTGATGATACTGTCGAGGTTTCTTATCATGAATCTTCACCGCACAATTATACAATGATTTAACAGGTTTCAAAATATTTTGCACGCCTGCGACTAGCAAGTCATTCCAGTCGAGGGCGTAGCTTTGGTTTCAACGTCCTTCTTTTCCTTTTTGACTAAAAACTTAAAAAGGTTATTGATTTTTGCTTGTTCTCTTCCTAATAACAGTCAAACTAGCGTTTTCTGTCCACTGAACTCTCCAGCAACACTAGAGTTACAGCATGAGCTACACTGACAGATCGAACAGTGTGGTCGTCACATGGGCTCACCCAGGCCTAACTGTTGGAGGGTCCAGGGAAAAGCAAGAAATAAATAATAATCATTATTAATGAATTACAGAGTGAAATATAAAATTAAAGCCCATATGACAGATTAACACATTTTTCTAATTTTGACTTAGTTTGGTGTGTTAGTGTTTGTGGTAAATATTTATCATAGTTTTACAGCAGTTAAGTTGCAATTTATGAAGAAATTGACAAACAAAAGGTAAAAATTAGAGGAAATAATGAGAGTTCTATAACAGAATCCCTCCACATATGTCATCTCAAAGACATTATACACACAATTAACACTTTTTACTGGGAGTTTAAGCAATAATTAACACAGTTAAAGTCTTATAAGTTATAATACTTTGTCACGTTGTCACTTCTGGTTAGTTATGTTGATTTTGGCCCAGATTTACAATGTGGTTGCTAGGTAACATTTGTAGATTCCCCTCCACATATGTCATATTTACTGGACAAAAGACAATAATAAACTTCCCAAAAGCCACCATGCACCTCCTAGTTAAAGAATGGTTGTTTTTCTTAATCTTTGCATCTGTTTTTCTCAAGTTTCCAAGCCTTTTCCCCTGGTGATTATGTTACAGGAAGCCTACCTACGAAATATCAATAATATGGTGCGCCCAAACTATCTGCACTTTTGGTATTGATGCACACAAATGTTCACCTGCTGTTTGGATACCACTCTTACACACCTGGCATCTGCTTTGAGCCACATTCAGAGGCAAACAATTACGGCAAACATGGACCACAGCTGGTGTCTGAAGCCCCGCCTCCACCAGGAAGTGCTCAGCAGATAATGTCAGAGTGAATCAAGCCATTAGCAAACCTGCTGTTATGATCGTAATGTGGCAGTTTGGCCTGAGGGTGTTAAATTAAAGCTATCATGGACAATGTATCCGAGCACAGCAGCTAAACGGAGAGGGCAATTCAACCAGCAGGCTCAAAGGTTCTGGCCTGGAGCGAGAAAACAACACAATCAAAGTAAGCAGAAAGGAAGCATGGGCAATAGTCTTCTCAGAAACAAACTGAAGATATTGACTGAGCTGGATTTATTGTAACAAGTTAATAACAAGAACAATACAAGACTGAGACTGACACGAGGATTAGTCAGTCGGATAAACACCTACAACCAGAGCAAAGAAGGAAAAACGCTAACTTCATTTTACAAAGACTCACATTCAATTCAATTCAATCATCTGTATAGTCCAAAATTACAACAGCCGTTATCTCAGAGGACTTCACATTGTTTTTGTATTAGCAAACAAGATTGTAAAAAAACAATGAAACAGGCAACTTTTAGGAATGAAGCCTGATGCGATGTTAATGAAAGCCAAGATGCCAGAGGTGTGGAATTGCAAGTTATGACTTGGACTTAAGTCAGACTTGAGTCACTATTCGGATGACTTAAGACTTGACTTAGTCTTGAACGTCATTGACTTGAGACGCTTCTCCTGTTCCACCTCATTTCTCTTTTGTGAACCGGCATTTGATTTAAATGGGATTATTTACAAAAATCAATGAAGCTGTACAAATAAACGATGTATTTGGTAGTTTGATTTTAAGACTTACACACTTAAAAGACTAAAAGCAGAGAACTTGAGACTTCACTTGGACTTGAGGCGAAAGACTTGAGCCTTACTCGAGACTTGCAAAACAGTGACTTGGTCCTACCGCTGCAAAATGCTAGCAACAACAACAACAACAACAACAACAACAACAAACTGTATTTTAGTGAACAATCCGCAGACCAGTATTAGTTGAGACAAATTTTCACCTGAAAAAAATACTTTGTGTTGGGGTAAAACTGATTTTTAAGTTAAAGGGGTCCTATTGTGTTTTTTTTTTATAATATTTAGTAAGAAACTAGAACATATACAGATCAGTAATTTACATTTTGTTCATTGTAAAACACAAAATTGATCTAAAACGACTTGAAATAGAAACAGCTCTATGACTTCCTGTTAAAAACTGCAGAACTGATGCTGAGTATTAATCTTTTGAAATAATAGGAAAAACAGACAAGTGGGAGGGGATAGGTGGTAGGTGAGAACAGGGATTTCTGAGCACTTGAGCTGCAGCTGTAGAACAATACAAGATTACTCAAACATGCATGAATCAATTAAAATAAAACTTTGAGTAAACTAATGATGAAGGGAGGTCGATATAACAAAGTTAAAATCTTAGAAAAGTGATTTTGACATATAAGGTCCCCTTTAAGTGTAACCTGACTAAGTCACTACGTCTTTCGTTGAACTCTGCGGTCTATACAACCCTAAACTATAGATACTCATAGACGTATAAACAAGTGCGGCCTGTGTGTGTGATTATTTAGTTTTATCTGATGTAGCTTGTATTCAGCGGTTCTTAATAATACATGTTGTAAAAAATGGGCATAATTGGGCAAAAATGTGTGCAACACCATACGTCAGCATACGAAGAAGCTGAATTCTGCTTTTCCAAATATGGGCTTAATGAAATGGTTTAGTGCAAATAGTTTGGGCGAAAATACCTTTACAAGACTAAATAAACGTGCTTTAAAACAAACCATAACCCAACGGTCAAACAGAAGTAGATGGATGTTCAAACCAAACCCTGTCCCTTACACCTTTTATAAACATGTTTTGAAATACACAGCATTCTTCCATTGGATTCTTCACATTTTCTATTACGCTCTTCTCTCAGATGTGGGCGCTTCTGGCTGTGTTTGTCCAATATGAAAGAATTTTCCATGTATAATATTTTCTCCTAAGACTTTGATGTAAACAGCTAAAGCCAGCCGACTGAAGACATGGTAAACAATCTGATTTTGTATTTCGAATGAACTCCGACAACTGCATCGTGATGTTGCATTGTAAATCTTCGTGAGAGATTTGATTGGTTGAAAGTTATACTCCTGCAAGCTACGTGAACTTAATGTCAAGAGATTAATTTATAAAAGTAGTTAAGAGCAGACATACGATAACAGAAATCTACCGAGATCTGTTAAAGTTCAAATGTGCAGAATAAATTGTAAGACATAGAAGTAAAGGTCAGACAAAGCTGCTTTTTTTCGTACCGTTTCATGTCTAAATTAGGAGATGTCGATGGTATCTGTGTAAGCTTGGTTATGTGCGCGGATAAAGCGTGACCACATTTCAAAGCCAACGCTGTTACTCACTTTTATTGCAGGTGCTGCGGAGGTGAAGAGTCCAATATACTTAAATCAGCTCGATAGAAACGCTTGTATCTAGAGTCTTCCATCGCATCCGAGAGATTTGTGGGTCATCTGTATATGTGTGAGCGAGGAATAACAATAACAATGGATTGGATTTATGTAGCATTTTTCAGGAACTCAAGGACGCTTCACAGTTTACATTATTCATTCTATATTACGATTGCCCTGATCTGAGGAGATGGGGCACTGACAAGCTTGTATGGGCACAACAGGAAAAGAATGTACATAGAAATAAATTAGTACACGTTCAGTCAGTGGTTCTGTTCAGTTTCTACAGCGTGATGCCATTTTTCTCCAGTTTATGCCATATGTCAAATGTTATGACCCAGGCTTGGAGAACCGCTGGGTCTTTTATTTAAACAATAATGAAGGAAGTTATTGTTGTCTGTGTAAGAACAGTTTGCCGTGGTGTGAATGTTAATCAGCAAGAAAACCTCTGAGGTGAAGTGTAAAGTGTTGAGGTGTGTGTTGGAGGCAAGATGTCTTTTGAGTGAAAAATGGGTGGTTGTCTTAAGTCCTTTGTGGGCAGAGCCTCCAGTGCTGTCACATAGAGAAAGGAGAGGCGGCGGCAGAAAAGGAAACACATTGAGCCAAAACCACAAATCAACTGTGATCATTGACAGAAGTTGGACTTTTATGGGTAAAATGCACTAAAACAAGGGTTTTCAACAAAACCATAAATAAAACTGAGACAAAAAACAACCACAACAAAACAGATACAACAAGTTTTATAAGCAAAGTTAATTCAATTTCCAAAATATTCTTACAGAACTACCTATCTATAATATCAAGTCTCTATAGAGTATTATCAATCACTTTCCACTCATGTCGCTTGCAGAAAGAGACTCTGTCTGTCCAGTGAACTGGGGAAACTTCTTTGATAAAAACAACAAAATGGGATGAGAGCTGCTGTTTGGATCAGGTCTAAACTGGTCTGACGGACGTCTGGCTCTTGAAGCTTGAGACACAAATGTTGATTTAGCAGCATAACTTTTGTTTTCGCACAGTGATAAACTAAATAAATAAAATGTAGTTAGCTGACAACAGCGCTGGCTTGTGTTACTTCTGCAATTTGTGTCAGTTTGATAAGCAAGTAATCCCTCTATTTGACCTTGTAAAAAACAAAAAAATATGCTATTTCTTAGCATCTTATATACATATCTTGGTTGAAACCATGATTTAATGGATAGGTTTAGGTCTGAAGTTGCAAAAAAAATTGTAAGTTTAGGTCTCGAGCTTGGAGTTGGTTAAGATTAGGATTTTGTTAATAACCGTAGAGAACACATTTTTTTCATTCACCAAATGAACTGAGGCAGCTATGTGTATCAGACACATGCAAAACATTTTACGTGATGTACATTCACATTTCTGTGAGATAGGGTTTGTCATCTTTATCTATGCTTATTCATGTCTTCTTTTTTATATACTTCTGTTTCATCTGAATTTGCCTCCTGGTTGTTATATTACCGTGCAAGCATACTCTGTCTCTTCGATAACCTTTTGAACCTCCATAAAAACCACCAGAAACCCTCCAAAACCAGCATTATCACAGAAAAGCCTGACCTGATTCATGAGTGAGTGCAGAGTGATGAGAACCAGACCTGTGCTGAAGGTCAAAGGTCATTACAGTGAGACGGAGAGACGCTTGGTAGTGTCACGTCATATTTCAGAACACTGCACTACAAAAACTCATATCAAGCTAGAGAGATGTATCAGAATTATTGGGACATATTATAATTACATCTATGAATCAAATAATGTATAATACTGTCTTGTGTTTTTAAAATTAACATCTAACATTGCTTCCTTATCAAACACACAGCTGCAGTTCTGTCTGTGAGATACTATTCTTTCTACTCTGAGCCTCAAAAAAACACGATTCTAAACGTCCTAATTTTGTGATGTTGTAGGTCAAGGCATTTTCTAACATTCTTCTCACACCACTCACCCTCCCCTTTTTCTAAACTAATTAAAGATGTATTAACCAAATCAAAATCAGAATGAAGATTAAAATCAATACATCAGCCGTTCCAATTAATGTAAATCTTCACTCACTGCTTGTTGGTCAAGCTGCAGAAACAAACTTTTTTTTGTCAAAATGGCGAGGGAATGGCCTGACTTCAGTCTTTGATCATTTGTAAGGCGCAGTGTGCAAAAATAATCGATATTCTCTAGAGCTCCGATAAAGTTTGATAATCCCAGCTGCTGCTGTTGAACTCAATGGTATCGTCCCTGCCGGCCTGAGAATACGCAGTGCCTTCTGGGATAGCATGACGTCAGCTGCACGAGCTCTATAACCCAAAATTACAACAACAGTTGTCTCTAAGGACATTCACTGGTCAAAACCAAACAGTAACAGAAAAAAAGAACAGCGATTGGTCAAGCATGTCAAAAGGCATTAATAGTAAAAAAGCAGATGAATACCTGTGAATAATATCGAGTTTAGCAAATTTCACTTAAGCAAAATTATCTGCAGTCAATAATATCACATCAACAACTAAAGAATCAAGAAATAATAGGATACGATGTTTTAGTAAAAACCTTCCCATGTATAAATCAACAACACAAATAATTTAAAATGTGGTACCACTTTATGGGACCTACACCTTAAACAAAAAAACATATGGAGTCACTGGCAAGATTTAGGTCAAAAGCCTTTATGGATTTGTCTCGCACAATAACATCAGCTGTAACTCAGGAACTCAGAGCTAAAGCTGCACAAACAAAAACAAAATGAGCTAATAAGACATGGACAGTGAATCAATAACTGTAGTGTGATCAGAGCAATAAAAGACTCGTGAGGAGGCACAAGTGTGGATTTGGAAGTCAGGCTTGAACCATATTGTTGACTTTTCAAAAAAAAAAAAAAAAAACAATAAAAAAAGTCATTAACACAAACTTTACAGAAAATAATAATCTAATGTTGGACAAATTGCTGCTTTTCCAGTGATGAAAACTCTCCAACTTGCTCCAACGGACTAAAAATAGCCGAGCTAGCATGTTAGCATGAGCCGTTTCCTGTTTATCAAGGCAAAACACTGTAACAAATGTAAACACCGTGCATAGTTTGTCCAACATTATTCAACCTCAGTGCACTGAATAAAACAAGTTTACAATACAACTTAGAGCTGCCAAGGCTTTGCAAAAATTGAAATAAATACAAAAAGGTGACAATAGACTTAAAGTATTTTCTTGTTTACATGTGTGACTACGGCGCTCCATAGTACTCACGAAAAAAAAAATATTTATCTCGTAATTACGAGATAAGATCTCGTAATTACGAGATAACTTTCTCGTAATTACGAGATAATTTTCTCGTAATTATGAGATAATTTAAAAGGCTTTTCCCACATTCTGTATATCCACACGCTTCGTATAGGCTAAGCTAGTGACTTTATCCACAACGAGTAGTCTTTTCTGTGCTAGCTTGATGTTTCTAAATAGCTAAGATGTGCTTGTGGATTTCGTTATGTTAAATTAAGTGTCTGTGGTCTTCACTGCAATGTTTACGGTCGACAAAAAGTATGAAAATAGCCAATAACGTGACTGTCAACTCACGCTACAGTTAGCATGCTATTATAAAGACGGCCAGTGTGTGGAGCTGTTCACCCACCAGAAAGAAGCTAGTGGTAATCGGCAGGTTTTTTAAATAAAACTCGATCTTCTTGACTGTTGACAGTCAGTCCCACTCATCCTTAGAAATGTGCGGCAGTTTTTCTGTGGCTCCAGCGTCTAGTTTTCAATTTATTTGGCCAAAAAGAAGAGAAATGCTGCACATTTGCTACACTTCCGCATGGATCACCCAGAGTGGGTGGGTACTGCAAAAATGCCCGTATGTTGCAAGTCTGTTGCAGCACTTCTCTCCTTTATGGCCAAATAAATTGAAAACCAGACGCCACAGAAAAACTGCCGCACATTTCTAAGGATGAGTGAGACTGACTGTCAACAGTCAAGAAGATCGAGTTTTATTTAAAAAACCTGCCGATTACCACTAGCTTCTTTCTGGTGGGTGAACAGCTCCACACACTGGCCGTCTTTATAATAGCATGCTAGCTGTAGCGTGAATTGACAGTCACGTTATTAGCTATTTTCATACTTTTTGTCGACCGTAAACATTGCAGTGAAGACCACAGGCACTTAATTTAACATAACGAAATCCACAAGTACATCTTAGCTATTTAGAAACATCCAGCTAGCACAGAAAAGACTACTCGTTGTGGATAAAGTCACTAGCTTAGCCTATACGAAGCGTGTGGGTATACAGAATGTGGGAAAAGCCATTTAAATTATCTCGTAATTACGAGAAAATTATCTCGTAATTACGAGAAAACTATCTCGTAATTACGAGAAAGTTATCTCGTAATTACGAGATCTTATCTCGTAATTACGAGATAAATATTTTTTTTTCGTGAGTACTATGGAGCGCCGTATGTGACTGATGTAGTTTCTCAGCGTAGTGTATGTTGGCTTATGAGAACTCATGTAGAACTCAGCTTCAACACGTACATACAGCTAGCTAGCAAAAGGTCAGCCCAACATGGGGATTTGGCAAAAGGACAAAGAAAGTATTGACACACCAATATATACCAGTGCACAGCTGGGAACACACAAAAAACGTTAAGCAGGACAACAACCCATTGACCAATCAGCAGGTATGTAGAACTGAAACAGCAAACAGATAATTGTGTGTAAATATATTCGTATAAATGAAGTGGTTACACATGTGATGAAGTCAATCCATTCTTGACAACTTACAGATCAGTAGATTGGGACTTTTCACAAAGCAGCATCACCTGTAAACTTGGGACAGTTAGTTTTCCTTTGGTCCCACATTAAACTCCTGTTCAGTTTGTATTGTTAATGACGCCTTTGCACAACAGTCTTTTTTTTTTTTTTTTGGAGCTTCTAGAATCTATGACTTGAAAAAATAGAGTGCAATAGTTAGTATAAGGACACTTTCGGTTCTATTGTGCATGCCGTCTACGTTACACTGTGCAATTGGCTGCACAAACCTCTGATAAAAACAACTAAATGGGACGAGAGTCTAGCTTTTTCAACCAGTATGAACAGGTGTGAACTACTACTGAAAGTTCTAACTGTTATTTCATTCACAAAAGTTGATTTAACAACACAGTGATAAACTCTTGTACTTAGCTGAAACAGTACCAGCTAGTGCTACACGGCTCTTTCTGCTGTCAGATTCACACACTCCATGATGATAAGCACTCAGTCTCTCTGTAAGAACAATGAAGTCCAAGCTTGATTCAAATCTAAAATCGCAATCCATTGTTTTAGTGTTTTGCAAAACCTAAATATTCTTTCTTAATAAATAAACGAGTTATTTTGGACAAACAAAACAATGTACAAAATTTAAAATGTGGATGGACAAACAAAGGAAAGGGAAGCTGATGACAGCAGACGTGAGCAATGCAATGACACTGACATCATGGAGCACAAAGGATCTCGTCATAAAGACAGTTTCTGTCAGAGGTAGCTGCACTGTGGTCAGGGGCCTCATTTATAAAGGTTTGCATAGGATTTTTGCTGAGCAAGTGCGTACACCTAGTGGCCACAGGCAAACTCCATATTTATAAAAGCCTCCGTGCGCTCTCCTCCACGCAATCTGTGCTTTATAGATCCCACCTGCTTCTAGAATCTGCGCACGTTAAGCAACGTCAGACCACGCCCCCTCCACACCTCCAATTCACCATGAAAGGTGACTCATGAATAATATTTTAATAGACATGAGGCGATAATCAGTGGGTTTGACACACGGGGAAAGGCAAAAGGGGAGGAGTCAGAGGGAGACGGACCAAGCAGCAGCAGCAGCTTGTCACTCACATGTGGATTTACTACTAATAAAATGTGAATGAAAAAGACTCTTCTCCCTCAAATTAGGTTCACGTTTTGAATGAATCAGGCGTGTTTAACAGAATGTGCGTGAGATTTGGCCTTGTTCACTCACATAGGCCTTTATACGTGCACACGGAAGTCTGAATGAATGAAATGAGGCTCATGAGCGCGCGAGGGTGACACAGATGCCCTCCCTGAACGAGCAAAAGAGAGAGAGGGAAATACACAGGAGCCAGAGAACAGGCAGCGTTACGAGAGAACGGGACGTGAAACTCCTATTGCTTCTTTGCCTGCACGTGCGCGCCCGTGGCACGGACACTTCAGACATTTCCTTTACTTAGACAGAGATGGGTAGGCGCTCCAAAGCTCCCCGTTACCAATTAATAAAATGACTCGCCTTTGGTCCTCCCCGGTCCGGGCAGGCTTTGTGGGGCGCGCGTTGTGTTAGAATGATTTCTGTCTATATCTACATTCTGCCGCGCGCTGTAACCTGCGTCTTGTCCGGTGCTTTATTTATTTAACATAAGCCTCGCTAATGTGCTGAGGGAGGAGTTTTCTCTCTGGTCCGAGCGTTGTTTCATAAATACGTTCACAAATTCAGCGGCATTCTCTCTGGTATTAGAGCCATAATCAACACACACGCACGCACGAAAGTCACGAGCTTGTGCACGAGAGTGCACGTGCTTACATACATGTGTTGTAATAAAAATGAGAGGAATAAACATCTCTTGTCTGTGTTTGGTCAACATCTGCTTTAAGGTAGAAATATAAATGTAAGAATTTCTTGATAAATTTGTGAGTTTAAAATAAGTGGAAATGGAGATTTACAATGGACTTGTGGATAGCACTCAAAGAAAGATGAACCACACAAAATGTAAGAGAGTTAGATGTCTTATCTGACTTACAAAACCTCTCTTACTGAACAATGTCAGGCTCTTGGTGCTGCAGAATAATGGCCAATCAGACTTGGATGGAGATGAACTTGTGATGGAGCTGAAAATCTGTCTGACCTCCTTAAACACCATGACTCAGCTGGAGCTTCTGTCTTTCATTGAAGTATATTAAAATTTGTGAACAGTTGCAGCAAAGGCAGAGGAAGCTCATCTAAATACACTGTGTACTTACACTTCATTATGTCACAAGAACGTCTTTCTGTTTGTCTGTTATGACTGTCAGCCACACCTTTGCTGAGCATGTGTCCTAGGACAGTAATGACTTTGTAATTGATAGAAACAGGAAAGGTGTGGTGTGTTGTTTGGATTGGTTTGTTTGCTGTTCTCAAGGCTTATAAAGTTTCATGCTGTGTATGTTTATACTAATATAAGGTAAATACTGCCAGTTTGCTGTATAAATAAATATTGTTCACCCAGTGAGTCATGCAGGCCAGAACTGCCTGAATATCTCAATTTATTTTTACCTGAGTCAATCCATGAGCAGAACTCCAATAGGCAATACCAATTACAAACTCCTTCACAGTTTGTAAAGTTATGGTTCTGCTGGAATTATATAGGATTAGCATTGTGTGACTCTTCACAAATAATAACACATTTTTACCTCCAACACAGAAATGAACTGGGGCAGGAAAGAGTATCTTAGGTATGCAAAAAAGGATTGGGTTTTAATATTTTTTTTTTTTTTTTTTTTTATTCAAATTAAATTTAAATATAAAGAAATTCCAACTAACTAAATTGTCCACTAAAGAAGAAAGAAAATTTAATACTAATAATTGAACACCTTTTCTGTGTGTCTCATGTCCTTTTAAGATATGATTCTGGGTCATAACACATCTGCACAAACAACACAAGAGGCTTCAGCTGTGGAGGAAGCTCATTACATCAAGAGAGTGCACGTGAGTGAGAGTGCACGTGTATGAGAGTGCATGTGTGTGAGAGTGCATGTGTGTGAGAGTGCATGTGTATGAGAGTGCATGTGTGTGAGAGTGCATGTGTATGAGAGTGCATGTGTGTGAGAGTGCATGTATGTGAGAGTGCACGTGTGTGAGAGTGCACGTGCAGGAGCATGCATGCAGAGTAAAGTTCAGCAGAAACATAATTGAAATGAGTCTCATGTGGAGGTGTACAATGTTAATATTGACCGGCTGAAACCGTTTGGGATGTGGAATATTGTTGTGTTTTCCAAACTTTGTCCAGGATGTTTGTGCTGTAAATGATCTGACTCATGTAACCACATTTCTGCCAGTCATAGTTTATTTACTCTCCTCCCGCTCACATGTACCTGTCCCAGCAGACACCTGCAGAGGGTAACGGGCCAGAGCTACAGTGCTGGTGTTAGGCGTAAATCTGCCTGTGAGAAAAACTTGGTTGGGGAAAAATCAGGCAATTAGCCAAATCCTATCCATAAATACAAGTAAAAGGATTTTAGTGAGCTATAATGCTCAGACATAACCTGGCCAGGCAGATGGTTTATCTCGCGATATTTGTGAATTCACAAACTCGAGATAAACCATCTGGCCTTCTAGCCACTCGATTGGTTTGAGAGTCCGAAATGGCGGTGTTTCAGCCCAATCGCATCACAGCAGCGTGGTTTGAGGCCCAATCACATTGTTGCAGGGCGGGCTAACACGGGCTGTTAACACTCCAGCAACGCCGCCGAGTCTAATTAAAGCTAAACAAAGATGACTGCTCCCGTCAATGTATGTGCTTTTGATGCGGTTTTAGCAGGAGTAATTTCTCTTTGAAAGAAGAGCAGCATGTGTGACACTTGTTCTATCCCACGCGGACATTGGACACACCATTAAGAGTTGTTGGTGTGATTGGCTAAGCACAAATAAGGTAGGCCACTCACCCAATCAGTTCGAAGTATTTCACTAAACGTTCCACCTTTTCCTGAAAGCTTTCAGCTTGTAAAGTTTCAGATGAATATAGTGAGAACTCAGATAGGAGTTCAACACATATCCATCTGGCGTGAGCCAGGTTAGCTCAGACATGACTACAACACATTTCACTCTAACAGCTGACTCACACTGCATCAGTCTGTACTTCAGTCCAGTGTCCGGAGGCTTTCTGGTTCTTGAAAAGTAATAAGAGGTTCTCACAGCAATCTTCCCGGTTCGACGAAGCACGCGGGTGTGCTTCGGTCGTTCAAATCTTTTTCGTTGGAAAAAACTTTTTTACCTTTTGGTGAAATTGTGAAAGCAACTTCAACAAAAGGAAAAATAAAATCATTACACTTATACTAAAACAAATATGTCAAAATTCTCTACATATACATGACTATATAACACAAATGATGTAAAAATGTCCTGTGCTTATCCATTGCATGGTGAAAAACCAAACAGAAAATGAACTGACATGAAATAACCCCAAAACTTGATTCAAGTGTTCTTCGTTTACCTGTATTTCCTATTGATGTTTGTGATCTCAAACTCCCAAGTTGGGCTTGAATACCCATGAACTCCCCGTGATCTCCCTATGTCAGAAGTCTCCGTATCTGATCTCAGTGTGAGTGGCTTCCACACACAAACGGGTCAGGATTTGGATCTGGATCTGAACTGGAGGCAGTGTGAGCTTGGTGCAATAGATACTTTGACAATTCTGTGTTGGGGCAAAACTGAAATCAAGTATAGTAGCAGCCTTAGCACAGGAGAAGTAGTAGCATACCATGGTCCATAGTGTTAAGTTAGTGAGTCAATCTAGACAACCTATGGCTCGAAACAACCGACTTATCTCCATGAAGATGGAAATGTCATGCACAACTGCACAACACTGTAAAACCTTCCAGACAAGGCAAATGCATCTTCTCGAGACAAACAGGTGTCAGACTCCACAGTGTGTCTGCCACATGAGCAGCTGTAGTTACGTTTTGTGTACTTTGTGACTGTAAATGTTAATAAAAAAAAGAAAAGTCAAAGTGTGCTGATTGCATGCACATGTTTGTATTTACCATTTACAATGTGTGCTGATTGCATTCACACATGTACGTGTGATGTTCAGTATGTCGGCAGGATGAAGCGAAGAGCTGTTTTTAATCTGCTGCGGTGATTTGGAGCTGAATCTATTGAAGTCCAGCCAGTTTAGAACTCCTGAGGCGTGGAGTTCAGCTTTAGCGAGGGAAGTTCAGGGTTACACCTGGTCTGGTGTTATGAAGCTGGATCCCTTTTTGTCAGACTACATCCCCATGGCAACGTGAACTTATAACCTTATCCAATCAGAGACAAGAATTCAGCCAGGAGTGTGTGGACAGAAATGGAGAAAGAGAAGGGAGAGGAAAACAAAAGCATTTTTACGATTTATTAAACGACTCATGACTAATGTGAGAATCCCATCGTTTAATCACCCTGGATGACAGATTATAAACACTTTCACAATGTGTAAAAATTGGAATACTCACGGCTTCACTGCTGATGCAAAACTGAAACTGATAAACTTAATAAACATGTGCTGCTTGGTATTGAAAAAAAGCACATTTAACATTTTCCATGTCTGTCCTTTTTTTGCTTTTCTTTAAGCGTTATTAGCTTGCTATTTGTTTGTTTTTTTCACATGAGCAAATACTTGATAAATGAGGCTCTAAATGTAGTTTTGCACACTTGGCTGTGGCAGATTCTGGAGCTGTTTAATCTGTTATGTTTTAAGACTTAAGAATGTTCATGCTTTACTGATGAATGATATTCAAATGAACTTTCTCTGTGTCCATGATTGATTGCTTAAAGTAATTTTGGACCAAAAACACACTTGAATATAAGCATGTTTTTGTCGTTTACATCTCTTAGTTGCATTAAACAAGTACAATTATTTTGAGCAAACATAGAAATACAACGGAATGTCAAAAACACATGATAAGCGCCTTTTTCGTCAGTATGTTGCAAAAAGTAAAAACGTGAAATAACCACACATTTTGGTTGAAGTCACTTAAGCCCAAGCCCCAGTCCTAAACTCCCATTTAAACCTACAGTATTTGGTTTTATTTAAGTTGCCTTATGCTGGAACCTGCAGTCTAAGGAATTCTCTTGGCTTGCTTGTCTATATCACGCCATGACAAATTGTGTGTCATGACGATGCTTCTGCTTTTTTTGGAGTGCAATTACACGCCCATTTTTTCCTGGCGTGGTAAGAACACGCAATGTGGTTGAGGACAAACGGGAGGTTTATTTGGAGTTAACAGCTAAGTTTCGGTCTGAAGTTCCAAAAATGGGTAAGTTTAGGTCTGAGGCTTGGAGTTGGTTAAGTTTAGGATTAGAATTGTGTCAGTATTCTTGAACACCATAGAAATGAACTGGGACAGAAACGCGTGAAATACACACGCAGAAAATAGAAATTGGTTCATATGTCACGCTGTTTCAAATTGCGTGGTTTTGACACGCTTATCTGTGAGAACAGGCTGTGCAGTCAGACCACTGGGCCTCAGCAGACTCTCCCTGCTCTCTTAAAAAAGGACAGAGAGATGGACGAAAGTTGCTTGGAGTCCTATTCATGTATGCCCCTGTTCCACGGCCGCCTGTGGAATGCTGCCTCATGGAAATGGCACTGTTTGGTCCATTTTTATTCTGTGACGCAAGTGCAGTTGGTAAGGGTTTGATTAAATGATGATTCGTTCTTTTGACCATAATTGATGAAATCAACGAAACACTGATGTTTTCTCACATTCATATATTTTGTAAAGTGCACTTCCTGATTAAAACTTATTAGCCCTGATCTTTCACATCGGTAACACTGGCGGAAATCTTTCCTGAGAGGAATGAACAAAGGACTAGGTAGGCACAGAGATAGAAGTAACATTACACATGGCCTTGGAACAAAATATAGTTGATATAGTGGACACTTTAGATCTTAGAACTTCAGCTTCAGTCACTCTGTTGGATGCCAAATGAACAGAATGAATAGTTTCTGTCACCTATTAGCTTTTTAGCTTGTTAACCCAGCGTCATTTTCTGACCTGTGTCTTGTAATTAAACCTTCACATTTGCAAAAAATACATAATTTAGTCACGTCATTCTATATGCTGCACGGTCTGAAGTTTAAGACCGTACTGGCTTGTAACACAGAAATGACGGTAGTTACTATTTTTGTAAAAACAAGAATGTTTGTCGGTGTTGCCATGTTTGTTTTGGTTTGAATGTGCACTTCTGTCCCAACTGCACTGTGATCCGGCTGTATACCGTGACTATCTACGCTGGTGTTTCTCCAGATGGATTCCTAAGATTTTATGAAAACCATGGCAAGAATCCATCTGTTAGAGCCAGGTTATATTTGGATATTTACCACATTGTGAACATTGAGAACCATCAGATAAACTAGTTTAGAACAGTTCAAGTCCAGTTCCTTCTGATGCTGGCTGAACTTCACAAACAGTCCGTGTCTGACCTTTTGTCCTGTCTCTCAGATCTGGCTGATCATCTAAAGCAGAAACATTTGGGTCTCTGTGTGATGTCTGTAATTGAATCTGGTGAAATTCCTCAGGCGCTTTGCTCACAGTGCTGCTTGTGTACGACGACGTCACGAGGCTCCGGACCCTGCCAGGGAAAGATATTCACCCAAAGAATCCACAAACGACTTGATGAATGAGTTGTAGAGGTGTGACGTCAGTGTTGTTGTGCTTCATGTGGTACTCTGCGGTGCGCTGAGGTAAGTGTGCTCCTAATGAGTGGGTCTGAGGCCAGATACAGAGCCTTTACATGAACAGGGAAATCAGACTGCGCTTCAAAAAGAGTCAATTAGACATCAGAGGCTGAAACTACAGAGCCTCAGCTTCACAAAGACTCCAGCCTATAGCTTGTTTCTGAACCAAAGGAACATGCAGAAAGTTTCCGTTTGAATTTTAGATGATCTTACGGCTTATCCCACTACATGCATCTCCGCTCCGCTCCGCTCCGTTCCGACTGACGGATCAACTGCGCAGCTGTGTTAATGAATGAAGACCGTTCCACATCCTCCGTGTGCGCTGCGCAGGGCTCCGCCTCAGCTCCGTCGCTCCGTCGCCGTACGACCAAAATACGCATCAAGGCTATTTTCTTCTCCGCCCGAGTCCGTCAAAGTCAATCTCCGCCAATCAAAACGCACCAAACAGGAAAAAGAAAATGAGCTATGTCCGGAATTACAAAGTAAAATCACTCCGCACGTACTTTGTATTGATCAGATAACGAAAAGTTCGTAGTTTAACATAAAGTTTCTTTGATATTTGGACACAGCAGGCTGTTAACTACATAATATGTCAGTGACACATGTACAGGACGACGTTCGTGCTCGTAACAGTTTAAAGCCTCTTTACCCTCCGCGGAGGAGGAAAGCACGTCCTTCTGTTGTGATCACGTGAAACACAGGGGTTGTCTGTGCTCCTGATAGAGTTATTTGATGTTCAACGAGGACTTTTATTTCACAAACTCGTGTTTTTGGCGCATGCTCTTCTTGAACTCCTCGGGGCAACGCAGCCCTGCGGAGCGGACTGGAGCGGAGACAGTGGGCGAGGGTTCTGCGGCAACTTTCGGAGGCGGACCGGGGCGGAGCGGAGCGCAGATGCATGTAGTGGATCCCCGCGTTAGTCAGGCGCAGGGTGTTAGACTGGGGGGGTAAATGGTGTCAGTTTCCCCGGGGCCCAGGGCAAGAAAGGGGCCCCCAAAAGCAGATAATTTTGCCTGAAATAGATTGTTTCTCTAAAAGTTGTTTTTTTATATTAACTGACCAAATCATTAACACATAGATAGAGATTATAATATTATAAACAAGATTACATTAAACAGCCAGGGTTTGACACAAAATGGTCAGTTAAATAAATATGCAAATTCACAAAGATTTGAGTTAAATATTATCAATATATCACAGCTTCACAATTCATCTCAACATTATAATGTGTCCGAAATATCACAAGGTTTTTCTAAGTATATTTTTGGCATCATTTAAGTTTATCACTTAAAACAAGTTAGCTAAACATTAGTGTTTTCAAAGCACATTAAATTTTTTTTGCATCTTTATGTGAGTGAATGACACAAAACACATACAGTAAATGCCTGGTTTTGTAGTCAGTTAGGGCAGTAAAAATCTTCTGAAGTATGCAAAAACACTCAACTAAATACATGTATATGCATAATGCTAGAGAGAAATAAAACCCAAATTAGTCGAAAAAGAACATGAGCAAACTAAATAATGCAACACAATATTATGTGTTAGAGGCCCCTCAATAAAGTTTGTACCTGGGGCCCAGAATTTGGTGCTACGCCCCTGGTCAGGCGTTTCAACAAAAATGGCACCCCTTCCTAATTGAATTTATTTGTATACCCAAAATCACAACAGCCGTTATCTCAGAGGACTTCACGTGATTGTTTATTTAGCAAACAAAATGTCAGAAAATCAAACAATTGTTGGGATGTGCATATGTTTGTGGTATTTGCTTTTTTTAAATGACTATTTTGCGCATTTTTAGTTCTTTGTTTTAGATGGAACTTCCAACTATAAACACTTTTTATGTTTACACTCCCACATTTCCTTTTACTATATTACTTGTTTTCCCAAATACTGTAATAGTAAATAGTTGTCTCACTTCTTGCATTTTACTTGAGTTATATTATGCAGTGTCTTATTTGAGTTCTCTATAAACCTCTGCTTAAATACAGCTGTAAATGTCACTTAAGTCCAAAGGCAGTGTCTGGTTTGCTGTTCAGCAGCGCCACTCAGTGTTCAAAGTGAGAATAGCAACTATGTGTAATTTATGTGTAAAACCAAACTATAGAAACATAAATTGTTTAATCTGTGCGTAAGGATATTTAAAAGTGTGGCAGCCAATTTTCCACACTGTAAACATGATTTAGGTTTTAAATCTGACAACTTTTCTCATTAACACATGATAAATATTAAGATGTATTCACCCCCTCCTGACCCAAATTATGGCTTATACACTTCTTTTTACATACAACAAAGTGAAACTGGAGAGGACCACCAAGCACAGCCAATCAGAGCGCCGCGTTCAGCTCCTGATGAGAACTAAAATAATTTATCGGTTCAGTTCAGACATTATTCAGTTGTCACATTTTTTCACAAATGCTGCATTTATCATGTACTGTTTAGTGGAAAACACCAGTTTACTCATATACAACAAAAAGTGAGTTACCACAACTGTAATTTAATGTTCATCCATAGAGTTCTATGGGACATTATAACTTACGAGACCATTTTCCTCAAAATGCATATTCTGAATCCACTGAATGATTACAAAAAATTATTATTATTTAGTACAGTCTAAAAAAAAAAAAGGTAAAATGTTTGCTGTTTTAATGTCGTTTTGAAAAACACCAGCAGAGGTCACCCTTGTCTAGCAGTTGTATGACTTACCATTGATCTGTGCTTTGCAGCAGGGCTTTCAACCTTTATTATACATAATATGTGTCTGCATGTCTCAAGTAAGTCCAGAGTCTTTGACTTCAAGTCCAAGTCAAATCTCAACTCTTATTAAAAAAAGCATTTTCAAGATTTTGTATCAATTTACCAAATACAGCTTATTCATGCAGTTTCATAGATTGTTTATTTTAATTTTAATAAATGTTCCTAATTAATACAACATTCCAGTCACAAATAAAGAAAGGTGGAGGAACAAATCAAGTCACAGCTTCAAGTTCAAGCAACAACATATATACAACAGTATAGTACAAAAGCTAAATGTAAAATAACCACAAATTTTGGTTGAAGCCACGTTGCCAAGTTCTTTGTGTTTAGGTAAGTTTCTAAAATAGGTAGGTTTAGGGCTGGGCCTTGGAGTAGGTTAAGATTTACCTGTTGCACTTATTTTATGTTTTCGCTTTTCGTAACACATTGATGTAAAAAAGACATGAAAACATGCTTAATGACAATTGTTCAAGTCGAGTCCCAAGCCTTAGCTCATTTTATCAAGTCAAGTCTAAAGTCATCTAAATACTGACTCAAGTCTGGCTCAAGTCCATATCTCTGACTAAATATATGTTTCTACACCACACACTCACCCATAAGTCTCTCCTGATTTTAATATTGCTCTCGCTCACTTTGTTTTTTCCACTTATGTTCGTATTCAGCGGTAGGTCACTGCTGAAAGTGTATAATTCACAATAAAAAAGTCATGCAGCCACTTCGTAACAAGAAGATAATAATTGCTTATTTTATTTGTTGGAGTTATACTGTATGAGGCGGGACTACTGCAATTTTGAACAGGAAGTCATCTGACCTGTTTATATTTCTGAGCTGTTTTATTAGTATTTGTGTTTTACAATGAAGTAAATGTAAATTGTTGATCTACATATTAGAATTACATACATATATAAATACTCTCCAGCCTTTGCACTGTCAAACTAACTCAGGTCTGTTTGCTCTAGTGTCCGTTGTAGTGTTGATCACCATGGCAACAGCTCACACCTCGTTTGAGCTCCAGACATCGATAAAAGTGAGCAAACAGGAAGCTGTGCGTGAGGAGAGACGTCACCTGTGCACAATGTCAAATCCTCAGTCAGTTTGCAGAGCTCGAGGTAATGACGTCACACATTTGTAAAGACTTCAGTTGGACTTGTCATTCTCCAACATAAGTCATTTGCTGAATTTGAGTTAAATTAAATGGTGCTAGTTGTTAGCTTGACATTAGCTGTGTCTAAATGTGAACCTAATCACTTTATAGGCTAGTGCACGACCTTTATAGGCTAGTGCCTGAATGTGCAGAAGGTCAAAAAGTAATGCACATGAAATTTCCCATAATCACCTGGAAAAGTCGTGAGCATTGATGGTCACTAGAATGGTCAATGTAGACCACAATTCAGAGTGAGAGTTGGAAAAATAAACTGGAAACAACAATATGGCAAAAAAAACAAATGATCCTGTTAGGGGTGACTAGAGCCTATCCCAGTGACTTTGGACCTCAGGCGGGGGAACACCCTGGACAGTGGCCGACTCGTCACAGAGTTAGACAGACAACCATTCACTTTATCATTCACTCACTAAGGGAAATTTACAGTGATGCCCAATTAACCTAAACATGCATGTTTTGGGATGTGGGAGGAAACCGGAGAACCTGGAGAAAACCCACGGTGACACGGGGAGAACATGCAAAATCCACCCAGAGAGATCGTGAGATGTTGATATGGTCCGACCCGGGAGTCGAACCCACAACCTCCTTGTTGGGAAGCCTAACTTCGTTAGCCATAAAGACACTAACGTTAGCTACTTACCTTAGTTTGGGCTGTAAAAGTTGAGTTATCCAGGGCCAATAGATGTTTAATATGGAGTCCAAGTAAAACGAAATGTGTATTATGATTAGTAGTCCATAAAAAGGTTTGTATCAGACAGATCTATCGTCTTGTTTAATAAAAAGGCAAAAATGGAAATATAAGTCCTTGGCAGGCTACTGTTGGCTGCGTAATGACGGATAGTTTTGTCATTAGTAAAGAAAGAGTTACAAGTTCCTGAAAATAAGCTTTACAGTACATTACAAATATTTGTTTTTTACTACGACACAAAAATGCAATGCTTTTTTCTTCTTTACCTAATTTCTCTATAAATGTACATCAGCTGCTGAGGATGAAAGTTGATAATGCATCAAGTTTGTGTATTCATCAAGGACCGGCTCAGGTATAAGAATGGGACAGATGGCACTCAATGCATATTGTTATAGCGGCGTGTCGTCATAGTAACGCAGGCTGTGATGTAAATGTCAGAAAACGAATGAGAAGTTGCACTGCTTAACTTTTGAAAAACCTCCAAACGGTTACCAAGTGTTCAGAGAGTGAAATGGATTAGATGTGATTAACAGACGACTAAATCAATACGTTATCAATGCAAAGAGCAGATCAATAGTTTGTGTTCATAGCAACTTCTGCGATCGCTGCTGTTAAGACAAAACACACTGTTACCATGTCTCTAAGTTGTGGTGAGCTCCAAGCAACGGGACTTGAAAACAGAACTAGAATGATGTTCTAACTGGTAAACCAGCTTTGCACAGAACATCAGTTGGCTTGTTCATATTGAAATTGCTAACCTCTGTACTTCTGACTATTTCCAGTAAGCTTTAGCATCTAGACACAAACACAACTTTTCATATACACAAGTCCATTAGTGAAATATTCTCCTGATTTGCAAAGCCTTTAACATGTTTTTATTCAATCTACTACAAGTTTTCAAGCATTTTTATTTTAGACTGACTTACTGAAAACCCTCATAGAAATAACTGAACAGGACATGTTCATGAGTACAGAAGTTACTTATTTTGAAGGGTTAGAGCAACAGTTCTCACAGAAGAAAAAGCAATGTGCATGTTCAGAACAATTGTCTGTGGAAGTTGAACATGTAAACACAATTTGGAACAGCAGTGAAAGTTAGCTGTTTCATACCTTCTTCCTATTGTTGTTTGCCTATGTACCATTATGTGGTAAACAGGGTTTTTCGTCTCAAACTGTTTTCAGTAACTTGAGCCAAATATCATGTGTGGCTAGAACTAGCCCTCGAAATACAGGTTGTTTCAGATATTCAATGTGTTTTGTTTTTCAAATGTCATACATTTTTGTTTCACTTACCTTGTATATGTGTTCATGGCAAAGAAAACTTCAAGTGATTTTAGTTTTTCGATTTATTGCTGCCAACCATTGGCGTCTTCTGTCTTAATCAGAAGGTTTACGATTGAAAGCTACATTAGGCTCACAACCTTGTTAATGCAGCCAACCGAAGCACAACAAGATCTACAGATTTACCATTAACTTAGAAATGGACTGTTTGTTGGCATTCTCTCAATGAGCATGATGACACGTGCAAAGGGCCAATAAACAAGCTAACTGACGTGCCATGCACAAAGCCTATATTCTACATGTGAACTGGGAACTACTTTTCAAAACTAGGTGAACAAGAAACACATTTTATACGGTGATCTTCTCATAATTTTGCCTTAGCCAGAACATTTTTGAGCATTTTTCAGAATAATTATCATTGCAAAGCCTCTACTTTTACATTTCAAAATAAGAATACAATTTATATGGAAAATACATAATTTTTATGTTAATTTCCAATTTCCTCTGTAAAATCTTTTGTCACTAATGCTTAAAAGGATTGAAGTGGTATCTGCATTCTCTCTGTGTTTATAAACTTTTTTCAAAATTTTCTAAGTATTAAACAAAGTATATGAGTGGAGTTCTATCTGCTGTAACTGCCTAAGCAGTCTGGATGATTTACAAAAGTACTTTCTGAGGTTTAAGGAGGGAAGAATAGTATCTTGCAGATTCAACTATTATGTAAATCATTACAGGAACAACCATGGTTTAAGTTTTTTACAATATTATTTTTATTTCATGTACAAAAATGACATTGTATAAATAACATCGTAATATATTAGATCAAATATTGCACATAGACTCTTCTGTAAAAAACACAACCAACAACATTACACCAAATAAATAATAATAAATAGAAATTTCAGTAGTCTGTTCACAAAAGGGACATTGCACATCACAACAACAATTTGACAACAACTCGGCCTCAAAAAGGCAACAAAAGTGCTTCAAAAAAAGTTCATTTTCTACACTTGATTGTCAGTCACAATCTGCGTCATCCGTTCGGCAGCCATCTTGTCTTCTCCGGCGAGTTCCAAAAGTTCCCGGAGCTTAAACCGAACACTTCCTCTGCTCACCGCGTTAGCATGCAGCCCGTCGCGTTAGCATGCAGCCTGCCACGTTAGCATGTAGCTTCACGTTTGCAGCTTGTTTACGCTTCCACCATGTCTCAGTAAAGTAGTGGAAGGTTTTTTTTGTTGAGAGAGTTAGCACATTAGCATGCTAGCAGCGTTCAGGCCTTCTTCTGGGCTCTCTGGGGTTTGGGGGTCTTGCTCTGGGCGACGTTAGCCTGGTGCAGGAGGTCTTTGAAGGCCGGAGAGCGGAGGAAGCGCGGGTAGCAGTCTTTAGCCATGAGCAGGTAGATTTTGTGCTGAGCCGTGTCGAAGCAGCACAGAGAAGGAGCGGCCATGTTGGCTCTGGTGATGTCTCGGGTTTCATGGTCGATGTTTATCTGCACAAAAGAAGAAAGCATTTATTATTATTTTGTACACTTTTTAAACACATTTTTACATATTTAAGTTAGATTTGTGTTATTTCTACTTATTTTATGTTGTATCGGCTTATAGTTCTTATTGATTTTACATTTTTAAGCCTAAGAACTTGTGGAGTTTATTAATGCACAACTTAATCTGGTCAAACATTGCATTTATTAAAGCTTTTTATTTATTTATTTTATTTTTTGAGTAAATTTCCTAAACAACACTCTAATTTAACTGCTGCTAAGTTTTTTTTTTTTTTTCTATTTGAAAATCAGTACTCCAGCTTTAATATTTTGCAGTTTCATGTTTCCTCTTGATTTGATTTTGTATTTTAACTATAGTTCAAGTCACACTTTCAACCAAAGGAGTATCAATAAAAGCAAATTAACTTAAGTTTTTTTTTTTTTTTTTTTGCAGCTAAAAATGAATAATAGATGTTTTGCTTGCTTTTTGAAAATCAGGTACTCCAGCTTTAATATTTGCTATTGTAGGATTTCCACTTGTTTTAAAGCTTTTTTTTTTTTTTTTTTCAGCTTAAAATGAATGCATGATGTAAATACATAATTTTTTGCTTTTTTGAAAATCAGGTACTCAGCTTTAATATTTTGCAAGAATTTCTCCTTGTTTTGAATTTCTAGTTTACCCTATAGTTCACAAGTCACATTTTCAACTATAAAGCAGTTTCAATAGAAGAATGAAATCTGATCTAATAGATGAGTCAGATGTATTTTTAGATCAGAAAGTTAAATATTTAGTTCTTTCTTTATTCTGAATGTACATTCTTAAAAGCAGTGCAGTTGTCTTCCTGTAACATTTTGTGAATTGTTGCTGCTGTATTTTACCTCTCTGGGAGCATCGGCGCAGACAAACTCATCGTAGATTTTCTGGGCTCTGGACGGGAGTTTGCTCAGGATTTTGGTGTTACGATATTCTTCACAGGCGAAGTAAAATGCATATTCTCCTCGCTGAACTCTGAGACCAGGAACGCCGTGAAGGCACACAAGCCGTCTAAAAGAGAGGAAACAGAGAGAGATGCATTTAGATTCTGTTTTGATGTCTACTTAAGTCCTGCTTTAAATCTAGATTTTCACAATATATTTTTTAATTATAAGGGCTTAATTTATGTGCATAAGTGGTTCTAACTCATTGTTTAAAGTTACATGACAAGGCTGGAATAAATGTTAAAGTTATTCCAACTCCAATCGTCATTGTCTTTATAAAGGATCTTTTATATTTGAAAACTCACATTGACAAGTTATAGTAAAATAATGAATTAAGCCAATTTCCCTTATTGTTTTTTTTTTATTTTTTGCAGTGCTCCTGGTTGTGTCTATGTTGCAGTAGCAATGTCCTGTTTTCATTTTAGTTTAGACCTTTTAAAGATGCACTATGTAACTTTTCAGTTTCACCCTAAAGCATTAAGCATGCTGTATCACCTTTCATTTACTTTTACTTCAAGACTGACTGAATAATTATAACACATAATTCTTCGACGCACGTCTGGCTTACTTACATTTGCACGACAGCAGCTTCTCAAATGACTCTTTCCACCTCAGGCATTCTTCCAGCGTGGGCCTGAAAAAGCACACAAAACTGATTAGAAACGCAACGCTTTCCACTAAACACAAGACATATTTATTTCATTTTCAACCAATAGAACGCTCGGTGCAGACAGAGTGACACTGCGCAACACGTTGTCGCATTTTCAAATCAGCAAATTACAATTTCAGATTTTCTCTTGTCTAGTTTTGTAAGTAATTTTTGTTTGTATTCAATCAAAATGCAAATATTATAAGTGTAGTTCAGATGAGGATAAGAGAGAGCGGGCTAAAATTAGACGCAGAGCCCAAAATAGACTCCAAAAATAATGGTACGCAAGTCACGTCTGCTTATGTCAAAACACTGCAAAATCCATAACAGCGTCATTGTTATTACTTATGCATAAACCTGTCTGATACTCACTTATGCTTGCCGATTTTGCAGCAGGTTAAATTCCAGTCTGGTTTTTGCAGAAAACTGCCTAGTCGTGCCCGCAGCTCCTTCGCCCTAAAACCCAAAAAAATATAACAAGCTTTAGTAAGAGTCAAGCTGCATGCAATTTAAAATTCATCTGAAATCCAAAAGGTGTTATAATCCAGCGGTTCTAATCCAAAAGTGATGGAGAATGTACCTTTCCAGGCAGCAGGTGGACAGCGATGCCAGTCCTTTGCACATTTTGACCATGGAGAGATAGTAGTGTTCTGTAATGTTCCTTTGGTTGGATTCACAAGTGCGTTTGAGAGAGAAGCAGCAGCGGCAGGGCTTTTATATCTCCTCCCACGGCTCTGGATGTGTCACCGAAGCGGGCGGCCAATCGCAGGCGAGCAGAGGAGGAGCCAGAGGAAGGAGGGAGGGGGGATTTTGCAAGGACTCGTCTGGGAAATGATGGCAGTGCGGCGATAAAGACGGGCTTGTTTGATGATGAGCTGTGTTTCTCACTAATTGTCCATGAAAACAGTTCTGCAGGGAAGGTGGTTTTACCCAGAACACAGCGGCTGCACAGAGGTCATGTACTGTATTATCAACAAGTAGTTAGCACTCGCTGAGTAACAGGACTTGGATTGTCTAAAATATATCAAAAGCAATAGAGGTTATGCAGGTGACATCGCAGTATTCTAAATGTGGTCTGAGTGGTAAGAAATGCACCAGTCAATGAAGACAAATGACATTTTCTCCTGTAAGAGCTCAAAATGAAGTTAAAATAGGGAAAAGAAGCTAAACGTGAGGAAAAAAAATCCGCCCATAACAGCTTTGCAGAACAATGGGTTTGTAACTGACATGTAAAAAAAAGCAAAAAATCTAGTTAAACTTTGGTTAAAAGTTTTGGATTGTCTGGCCAGTCTGTTGTTTTAACCTGGGTAAAAGCTAGATTATCCCCTTAATCATCTATGTATTATTGTAATTTTTGTATTGTTAATTGATAAAGTTAGCGAGTCATGTGACTGCAGCACATGACGCTGTGCCTATTTAAACACTTGTGTGATATTTTTTGTTGCCTTGTTTGGCCTGACGAAGACCTGTAAGGGGTCAAAATGTGTCGGTCAAAGAATTTGTGATATACTTTTGTACATCAGAGGGTCTCAGTTCTCCTTTTTTGCTGTTCTGCATTGTTCCCATGGATACTTGAAGAACACCTGATTTTAGAGCCTGATCTCACAAGAAAGCGTACATTTACCACGACATTACACAATATGTAAATGAGGTATGATTAGCACAAGTCCACAGCTGTTTTGCGTAATTATAGTACTCATCACAGTCTCCGTTTATTTCAATGGTGGTTGTTAAGACTTGTTCTTATTTATGAATATTAATGAAATTCTGATTCTAATCTTGATGTGCCTCAAGCCCCAGACCTAATCTTACCAATTTTAGTAACTTTATGCCTGAACTTACCCGTTTCACCTGAAGAAAACGTCACCACGTGGCTTCAATCAAAACTCGTCCTATTTTAACGCAGTGAAATCTCGTGTCATTTTTACGCTTTTTCATATCGTGCTAAATGCACGGCGTAACATAAGTACTAAAAATAGCTTTGAAGTCGCGGTCAAAATACGCTGTTTTTGTGTCGTGGTAAAAGTACGCCATCTAGTGAGACTGTGTTGGATTTTACTGTCATCAAACCCCATAAGCACTTCCTGTTATTTTCTCTTTTGTGTTGTCTGCAAGTTTATCGCTCAGTCAGAATGTTTAGGAGCAATTTTCAAATAAAAATGTCATAAACTCTATACTACTAAGAGGTTACGCAGGTGCCGTCACAGCACTCAACGGTAAGAAAGAACATTTTCTCCAGTAAGAGCTCAAAATACAGCAAATATTGTGGGAAAAAATGCTACAGTTTTAGAACAAATTCAGCTCTGCTGAATACTGGGTCTGTACTGACATGTAAAAAGAGAAATTTAGGTAAACAATGGTAAAAAAAAAAAAGAAGAAGAACAAAAAAACAGATAAACAACAAGCCTTTAGCTTCTCTTACATTGCAGACTTTAGGATCACACACAGTTGAACTTGAGCCTGTTTAATAAGGACATGATTTACAGTGTTGCAGTTAAAATGTCCTACATCACCAACTGGTGTTAGCAAACACATCAGTGAAACTCTGCACTGTACAGACAAAATTATAAAATGGTGTCCATGTTGCTACATAAAGTTCATTTGAGTAAACCAAAAAATTCACTATTGATTGTAGCCACAGACTGACAGAACCAAGACTGCCATTTTTGTGCCATTAGCCCCTCCGACCATCACCAAACATTTCCACATGCTAGTTCTCGTTCCAGTTGTGTCCTTAGGCAAAGTGTCTTGCCTAAGGACACAACAAAAGTTTCTTCTTTGTTTGCTCCACTGTAGCTCCTGAGGTTCCAGTTCCAATCTGCTTAGCTTCTAAAATTTAACAGAATCAGGCTTTGACAAACTGGTATGGCCACAAGTAATACTACTACTGCAATTTCTACTACTACTACTACTAATTATTAATATTATTAGCATTTTACACAATTATATTTTATTATCTTTTTTATCTTACACATGTAATTTTAGGGAAAAGTTCAAACAGGTAACGGAAAAGTCAATTTGCTGTGATCTTTCTTATTCTGATCAGAAGTTTTTGATCACTAAAAACAGATAATTAAATTGTTAACGTTAGACTTTTTTCCACGTCGGGACTGTTTCTCGACTGGCCGGGGAACGCTTTGGGATTCCCCTGGAGGAGCTGGAAGAAGTGGGTGTGGACAGGGCAAAGATGCAGTAAAAGGTGTGGAGGAGCAGGGGCTGATGGGAAAACGTCTGCTCACCGTAATTACACACTGTTTGTCCTGTGATAGCAAACAGATCACATGACCAGAGTGGAACACAACGGACAAAACTGAAGCTCCACTTGTTATTCTTTGTGTGCTGTTTTGCAAAGTGACTTTTAAAATGATTGTAATATGGACCAAAATCAACATAAATGACAAAAAAAACATGATTTGACAATGATACTATTTTGTAAAACTTATGCTTATGTCCGATTTTCATGGCATTATATTTACCTATGGACCTCATGTGAATTGTAATGTTTGCAGTCGTTGTCTGAGTTTCTAGTCCAGTGCAAATTGTCCATGTCTGTAAAGATTCCCCCGAATTTCACCTCCTGTAATTCACCAAACTCAGACGTCCTCATGTGATTGTAAAGCAGTGCAAATACGTATGTCTGTTTTTCAATACGGGAACGGTTTATAAATGAATTAATATTGATTCTGTGGCTCATTTTACCACCAGATTTCAACTTAATTATTATTACTATTCTCTGCCTCCCCTCTCCTCTCCCCAGGACTACAGGTGTAAATTAGCTGTAAGCTAGAATCTGGTGCAAACATGTCCGCCTTTGTGCTAAATGCAAAATTGTACATTGTCCTTCATAAACATTCCTTACTTTCCGAATAATTTTCAAATGAAATGGTCATTTTTTAGCTTTTTAAAAAGCTAGAGTTTAATCAAACTATGAACCAGACGTACAACAACCTCGTTGTCGTAGCAACAGAAGGTCGATAATATGGATGTTTGAGAAAAAGTTTGAACAGAACAGTGGACAGAGCAATGCAAAGTTTGAATGTTTGGATTTTATCAATGGATTAAAAAAGAGAGTCTTTGGCTGTTAGAGTTAGGTATATGTGGTTTTGAACGATGACGAGGAGCTACATTCGCTGGTGCAGCTCACGTCGCTCTAACGAGCTCGATCTCACAAGAAAGCGTACATTTACCACAACATTACACAACATGTAAATTAGGTATGATTAGCACGAGTTCACAGCTGTTTTGCGTAATTATAGTACGCGTCACAGTCCCCATTCATTTCAATGGTGGTTGTTAAGACGTGTTCTTATTTATGAATATTAATGAAATCCTGATTCTAATCTTAACCTGCCCCAAGCCCCAGACCTAATCTTACCCATTTTAGTAACTTTATGCCTGAACTTACCCGTTTCACCTGAAGAAAACGTCCTCACATGGCTGAAACCAAAATTCGTGTTTTTTTTACGCGTTTCATATCGTGCTAAATCACGGCGTAACATAAGTATTAAAAACAGCTGTGAACTCGTGGTCAAACTACGCTGTTTTGTGTCGTGGTAAAGTACGCCATCTAGTGAGACTGTGTGCTCTAACTCAAGTTAAAATAAACCAAAAAACACAAGAAACGCTCATTTCATGAATGTAGTAAAAGATTGCTGCCATAATCTGTCACCACTTCCGGAAAGTCTGTAAAAACAAGACAATTACATTGAATATCACCGTGTGAAAGCCTGAAATTTTCCATTCCCCCAAAACACTGTTCTGAACGTCCCTGATCTGGATCTCGCTTTTACCTCCATAAATCATCCAGACTCGATTTGAGCATTTCTGCAGCATTAGCATATCAAGAAAGATCCATTTGTTTGTGTTCCCTGTGTCATTTCCTTTGCCATATCTAAATAGAGCTCAAACTTAATTTTTGATGGGGGAAACACATGACTGTCACTTGTGATTTACAGCACTGTTTATATTGGTTTTGATGGATGAGATTCCAAAGTGGAGTGGCTCGGGAGCATGTTTGATAGACAAAACAAACATAATATTTGTCCTTTAAAGTTTGCAGACATCCCTAGATAAATATAGGAAATAATAAATGTCTAAATAGCTGTAAACTATGATAAACATTAACTACAATCAAAACAAACTACGTGAAAACTGGAAAAATGCAAAAGTGTGTCCTGTGAGCTTTGAGCTTGTTCACCACACCAGACTCATTAGTGTTTGTTTCTGTCGTTGCTGTGTTTCTCATCTGACCGGAGCATGAGACCCACATCAGTTCCACTCTTTAGTTCAACAACATTCTCTCTGTGTAAGTGTGTGTGTCCTGGAAAAGTCCTGCTCGAGTTATGGCCCTGCAGAAGATTAGCTTTTTTTATTTTTAGCCCGTTCTCCGTCTCACACCTGGGTCCTGCCGCTGTGATTACAAACACTATAAAACCACTTCAGATCCTGTGAGATTGTTTGATTAATTTACGGCGTGTTTGCTTATGTCACGTGTGCTTTTACAGTAACCAGGTGTTGTTTGCTCACTTCATTATGTTGTTGTTTTGGTCCTCAACGCCTTATGCTTCTGTGTTGGGTTTTTGTTTTGTCAGAGGTTGAAATAAGTGTTTTCACTTTAGTAGTTTTTGTGTATTTGCAGGCCTCAGAGAAATTACACTGTCACTTTAACCAAGCCCAAACTTTAACAAATTACAAACATTAACAGAATCAAGTAAGTTACAAAAAAAAAACACTTTATAAAATTGTTTTTGTTAATAAAATTACTACTATACTAAATTACTACATACTAAAATTAGTGATTTAATTATTACTTGTATATTCAATTCAACAACTTTTTCAGGATAAACAGGCTTTTTAGATTTTACACTAGTTAGTCTGCCAACATTTTCTGAAACAAACATTTAAATTTAGAAAGAGTTAATAAAGAAGAGTTAATAAAGAAGATATATATATATATATATATATAATATATATATATATATATATATATATATATATATATATATATAAATATATATATATATATATACATATATACATCCTGGAACTACATCCGACATCTCAGTCCAGAAAAGTGCAGTCCTAGGAACAGCAAGGATACTGCGCAGAACCCTCAAGCTCCTGGGACCCGAGCTTGGAAAGCGGATGAGACCACCCGCGTAGGGTGAGAGGGATCATTATATATAGTATATATATATATATATATATATATATATATATATATATATATAGGTTTGTCCCGGCCCCGGCGAGAAAACTATGAGCATACAATACCTGGTAAGATTTCCCTCCTGGAGCCTGGACACTGGTGGTTGTGAAGAGGTAGAAGGTCAAAGTTGAGGTGTAAGAGGGTTGTAAGGCGGTGAAACGCTTACAAGAGCTGAAACCAAGAGCGCAGATTGAGCTGCTCTTTTGAATCTGGCCCTGGCGTCCTGGAGAGCAGAAGGCTGATAGGACGAGCTGCACAGGGTTGAGTCATGGAGTGAGACATGATTGAGATGTTGGACAGGTGACATGATTGCTTCAGTCAGTCTTCCAGGCTGCAAATCTACTCCTATTGGGGACACAATTTTATTTTAATTTTAAATGTTAAAATTTAAAGACTATATTTATCCAGCCATCAAGAGAAGGTACAACTGGAGTCACACATTTTTTTTGTGATATTCTTTTGATTTTACAAGCCACTAAGAAGACCTGTAGCAGCTTTTATCACGTTTCTCATAAGCTTTCAAAATTATTCTAATTATTTCATTAAAACTTTTAGTACTTTTAATTTGTCAGAAAATCCAAAATATATGATGATAATTAGTAGGGATGCACCGATCCAGGCAAATTTTCTGGACCGGGTATCGGCTCTATGGTTCAGTTGATACCATTGTTGTGCCTTTAACTGGACATAATGAGACAAATTTACTGGTTGATGTTGATTCAGACCATGTCTTAATGTTTGACTTTTTGTTCAGATTAAGTGGTTAAATTGTGACTTGCACAATAAATAATAGATACATAACACTACAGAACCAAATGTCTTATGCTTTGATAAGAAAAATAAGGTATTTCAGTCCTTACACTAGTATCGGTTGATATCGGGTATCGGCAAACACTTAAACCAAAGTATCGGAATCGGTATCGAAACAGAAAAAGCTGGATCGGTGCACCCCTAATAATTAGCTTCTTCAGAGTCACACAGTCTGTTTTAAATTATCTATCAAACGCTCTATGACAAATGTCACAGAATATTTATTATCCCAGTGTAAAACTAAATTATTTTACTAAAGTGAAAAAAGTACGTTTGTGATTTTTGATCCAAGCTATGGGTATTATCATGAGGTATATCGGTATCAGCAAATTTGGGTCATAGCAGGTCAAATACTGGATGTCGATATCAACTCAAAAAAATCCATATTGGTCCATTCGTAGTGATTACCACTGAAATATGAGATAACAAATATTAGATAAAACGAACATTTTCTTTCACAGGAATGCAGACACCAGACATTTGTGTCATTCTTAATCAAGATAAAAGTGAAGATGAACAGTCTGGTTGTGAAGATCCATAAACACAGGATGTAGCAGGCTGTGGCTCTACACTGACACCATTGTCCGACTCTTACACAAGCCTGGCTTTTCCAAGAACAGATCCATTGGAACTAAACCACAGAGAGCACATGGACGATCACACCTGCCTCTGTCTACCACAGTCTCTCCCTGTCTGCTCCTTTTACCATCTCCCCTCCTGCTCCTATTTGATTTGATTGAATTAATTTGGTTTACTTCAATTATTTAATTTAGGCACAGTGATTGAAAGGTCAACCACTGCACTTTTCCTTGTGCCTTTTGCTCCTGCATGTTACTATCCTTGTCTTTTGAAGCTTGTCTTTGTCAAAATAATGTCTCCTGATAACTTTTTTTTTATGTGCTCTTCTATTATCATGACTTTTATGATTGTCATTAAGGCAATGTTCAATTAGGAACAATGCAGCAATGCTTGTACCAGATTCTTTGCCTGGATCCAGAGCCACGCTTCAGCAAATTGCGAAGAGTGAGTCTGGTCACCACTTTTTTGCCAGCCATCATTGCCTGGAAAATCTAGATCATAAATACAGTACAGACCAAAAGTTTGGACACACTTTCTCATTCAAAGAGTTTTCTTTATTTTCATGACTGAGAACATTGTAGATTCACACTGAGGCCATCCAAACTATGAGTGACCAGGAAGGAGAGTGATGGGGTGCTGCAACAGATGACCTGGCCTCCACAATCACCAGACCTGAACCCAATCGAGATGGTTTGGGGTGAGCTGGACCGCAGAGTGAAGGCAAAAGGGCCAACAAGTGCTGAGCATCTCTGGGAACTCCTTCTAGACTGTTGGAAGAGCATTTCAGGTGACTACCTCTTGAAGCTCATCAAGAGAATACCAAGAGTGTGCAAAGCAGTAATCAAAGCAAAAGAACCTAGAACATGACATATTTTCAGTTGTTTCACACTTTTTGGTTTTGTAACCTACCATACTTCCACATGTGTTAATTCAAAGTTTGGATGCCTTCAGTGTGAATCAACAATGTTCATAGTCATGAAAATAATAAAAAAAAGCTTTGAATGAGAAGGTGTGTCCAAACTTTTGGTCTGTAGTGTATAGACAAGTATGATTGACATGTTTGACACTTCTGGGCCATAACAATAATCTACTATTTTAAAAGCTTTCCAAGCATGTGACAGTTTTTATCTTATGTACCTTTACTTAGAACTTAAAAGAAAATAAATAATATAATACAAGTGTTGCATGATGGTCAACAGTTTACAATGTTGCTTTTTCAACACATTGTAAAAATGTTTTCCTCACGATTCTTCTCATGTAAAGCTTTTTTTCTATTTACAACAGCTATGAAGCTCCAAAGAAAACTATAAAAACCTGTCTAGCACATTCTGATTTAGCTCCTCCCATGTGAGACTAATGTGTTAGAAAACTAAATAGCTCTAATAGTGTACTGTAAACAGGTTCTGATTCACCGTTTGTTTGTGCTTCCTGAAATAGTGTCTCACGTGCCGGGCCTTTCCTCATCACAACCTTTTGTTTGTGAACACAAGGAGAAAGCTTTTTCTGTTTCTCTTTCTTGACAATTTCAAAAGTATAAATGATATAGATGGAATACTCATCTCTAGTAAAGACAGAAAATTAACCGACTGACCTGTCTTGGTCAAGGCACCGCAGGCAAACTCTAGGCAATGCTATTTAAAACCACACAGACAGGCCCACACAACGTAAGAGTTGAATATTACATCAGCTGGAATATTTTTTTTTTGTTCTTTATTACATTATGAGCCATCATAGTTGCTAGACTCATCTGTTTGAGGCTCTCATTGACCATCTTTTTGAAGCACTTTCATGTACTGTCTGTCTGAAGTGCTCTTGACCGCTCCACACTATGATTGTTGACTATGACCAGACTGACTGTGTTCACACGTTGAACCAAAAGCTCTTTTACCTGGACATATTAAGTAGCAGCGGTCAAGTCATTCAAAGCAATCGTGTACAAGTTTAAACTGCAAAACTGCTGTCCCCAGGTCTGCTGCACTATTCAGTTTGTCAGCAACAGGCAAAATCACAGACACCACTTTACAAATATTCAAAAGGCATAATCTTCTAAACCAGTGATTCTCAACTTTTTTCACACCAAGTACCACCTTCTACAATATTTGGCTGTCCAATTACCAGTATTTTTAGGCCTAAATTCGAGCTCAAAAAGGTTTAAAAAAGAGACTAAATCAAGTTTAAAACAATGACAAGCCAGAGATGACGCAGTTTAAATAATGCCTAATGCAAAAGAGGATCAAAACTTGAGTACATTTATCTTTAAAGAGAAGCTCACCCCCTAAACTCCACCCACAAATACATTTCAAACCAACGCAGTATCGCTAGAGGGCGTACATTTACCACAGCACAGAAACTGTATTTTGAGCACGATTCCAGGCCTTTTTTTGCGTTCTTATGTTACGTCGTACATTTAGCACGATATGAAAAAGCGTAAAAATGACAAGAGTTTTTGTGGCAGCCATGTAGGGACATTTTCTTTAGGTGAAACGGGCAAGTTTAGGCTTCAAGTTACTAAAATGGGTATTTAGGGCTGAAGCTTGGAGGAGGTTAAGATTAGGATCAGGATTTCATTAATATTCATAATTGACCTTTCGCCGAGCCCCGCCCCAAAACGGCTTTTGTCCAATCAAACATCGTAGCAACCGTTGCTATGTAAATATGGTCCGTCAAATCTTGAGCTCCAAGCAAGATGATGAAGCGATGCGCCTACGATTTATTTAAACTGGACCGCAGATACCCCGAAATATTGACCGGAGGAGTTGTGGTCTTTCCATTTCTAACGCCGAAAACAAGTGGAGCAGTGCAACAATGGATTAAACAGTACGGGCGGCTCCGGACGGCTCCTCTACCAGCGAAATATATCGAACAAATGTCTGCTCAAAGGTAAAACTAATGTTTAACTATAGCTATGGACATGCTGTGTTGTTAGATCTAGAGGCAAGAACACAAACTAGACCCAAGTTATACCACAACGAGGATATAACTGCAGCCGTTACGCTCTAAGCTGCTAAGTTTAGCGAGCCTCTTAGCTTTAGCAAACACTGGTAGCTTTAGCTCGCTAACATAGCCTCGTAAATGAACAATATTCTTGCAATAGAGAAAAATAGACTGTAACACATGAAAGCAAACTTACCCGGCAGTGCAAGAGCAGGACAAGGCTGTGCTTTTTGCATTTGAGATAACGTTAAAGATCATGGGTTTCTCTGGTTTAACGTTAGCTTGAGACCAGTAGCATTAGCCTCCATAGGAGTTTTGTCCCCTCCGTTGCGTATTTTAATGTTTTGAATAAATCCCTCCGCTGCATAGTGAACCCCTTTTACCTCGATCTAGAGGATGACGCGGAAAAATTGCTTTAAAAAAGTCACTAACGTGAACAGGTGTACTTCTTTCTGTCATTGAAGTCTATGGCACGCTGTCATATTTGACGGACGTAGCAACAGTAACTAAGGGGGGCGGGGCTCGGCGAAAAGTCAATTAAGAACACGTCTTAACAAACACCATTGAAATGTGAACTGGGACTGCAACACGTATCATAATTATGCATGATAGCTGTGAACTCGTGCTAATCATACGTAATTTACATGTCGTTGTATTTCTAATGAAGAGTATTTTAAAATAATGCTTTGAACTACTCTTATTACATGAATGATGATGGAGCATGGTTTTAATAAACTGTAAAAATGTCCATTAGATTTTAATTATTATTTAATTATTTATTAGTTAGTTATTGTGTTTTTTTGTTTTGTTTTTTCAGATCAAAAGCTATAACAAATATATACTTCTACTCTTTCAATAGTAACTAACATTGATCTCTTATTTGCAGAGTCATTTGTGCAGTCGACCGACCAGACCAGATGCAGAGCAAAAAGATGGCGAGGTATCTTTACATAACAGATTTATCCATCAATCCATTTTCTTCCGTTTCATCCGGAGTTGGGTCGCGGAGGCAGTAGTCTGAGCAGGGAGGCCCAGACTTCCCTATCCCCACTATTCCCAGGCCAGTCGAGAGACATAGTCCCTCAAGCGTGTCCTTGGTCTTCCTTGAGGTCTCCTCCCAGTGGGACTTGCCCGAAACACCTCCCCAGGGAGGCGTCCAGGAGGCATCCGAAACTGATTTATTGGTCAGTATTTATGGTTTGGAATTTATTTAATAGTGTTTATTATTTACTTATTATATACTGTATATATAGTTTTTTTTTTTTTTTATGGAAGAACATTTTGGGCAAAAATTAAAAGCAACCAACGAGACTCCCTTTTTGTTAAAGAACTGTTTCCGGTTGGGGACAGAAAACTCAGAGAAGCCTCACAGGGAAAGAGTGATCAATAACCAAAACGAGTCGGACGCCTCTGACCCCTAAGAAGTTGGACACACTCAAAGGTCTATGTTTTTATAATATAGGTGGCGATGTACCAGCACCAGGCGTGCAGTTGAGAGGACCTGTGTTTTTTTTTCACCAACAGAAGTTGAGTTGTTGTTGTATAACTAAAGTTTTTATATTATTAGTTCAGTTTTTAGTAGTAGCTGTTGTAGTAGTAGTAGTAGTAGTAGTATAGTAGTAGTAGTAGTAGTAGTAGTAGTAGTAGTTTTTAATTCATTTATTTTTTTAAGGCTGTTTCAAGGATTGACTGCGCCAAAAAAAAAAAAAAAAATTGAGGAGACGGAGCTCTAGGCCAGATATGCCAAAGCCGGACGATATATTTCAGAAAAATTATGGACATTAAACATGTTAAGAAGGCATGAGTGGGTGAATGAATGAAGGCAAAAAAAGAGGGTATTTTTTTTTTAAGTGTTTGCAAAGTTATATGTGTTGCAATGTTTTTTGTCAAAAAGCTGTCTTCATTTTAGTTCATTACTGTATAGTATTATAATTCATTGTCCTAATGAATGTGTCACCTGATCTTTCAGAAGATTCTGATATAATGGCTTATCTTAAATATTGTAGGACCAGTAGTGTGCTTGCACTTTACAGTTATTGTAGTTTTGTAGTCATATATTAACTATTACAGCAGTGCATGACAGTTATTTTTTTTTCAAAAGTTTAATATGAACCATTGCTGGATGCTGGAACAAACTTGTAGAAGGAGGAACTCCGCACACCCGAGGGCGACAGGTGCATAGGAACGTTGCAGATACTTGTGGGAAAGAAATCCGCACACTGTCTCACTCTTTTTCTACAAAAATATTTATTTCATTACATACAACGTTTCGGTCAACTGACCTTTGTCAGGAATATGCTGGAACAAGAATTTGCTTGAATGAAATTTCAAAAAGTTAAATTTAAAGTAAACAATGAGTTGTAGCTGTCCTTCTTTGCTGTTTAATCAATCTTTTGTTCATCTCACAGCTTTAGATCCAGTGTGTTATTTCCACAAGGAACATTAACAAGTATGTTTGTCATATAAGTGTTGTTGTGATAAAGAAGCTACACCACAGGAAAGATTGTGAGGGTGAAGTTTCTCGTATACAGTACTACATTCATTCTTACCCAGAAGCTTGGCACACACAAGAGTCGTTTGGCTTTTCTTTAACTTTAAAGAGACAAAAGGTCAGAGACAAGAACCTCAACTCTATTGTACTCATTTAAGAGCAGTGGTGGGCAATAATTTTACCCAAGGGTGACATTTAAACCCAGACAAGTGGTGAGGGGACTGCAACCACTGGTAAAAACAAATTCTCAATATTGCAACTAAAGAATAAAAAGACAAAGCTCTAAACTGTTATAATTCAAGGAAGCATAAAATAAAATACTTGATTATTTTGTCACATTCTTTCAATTTTTTTTTTTTTTACTTGCGTAATGTACTGAAGATTAAGGCACACACACATAACAGTGGTCTAGAAATGTATTCTAGAAAACTAACTGTAACTTGTATTCTTGTGTATAGTAATATATTTAGGTCTGGATGTTTGGTATATAATTATTCTTGGTAATGGATGATATTTTCTGCAAATTCCTCAAGCCTCTCAAGACAAAACCTTGACGATGTGAAACACCACATGAAATTGCTTTGAGTTAGAACTTACGAGCATTTCTAAATGATTATCTTTTTACCACTCAAAGCTGTGTCATCAAGTACAGTGTTTGATGTTTCTGGTTGACGGAAGCAGTGCGTTGTTCAAATACAGCGGTTCTCAACCCACAGTGAATCTCTCTTTGACTGCGTTTCTGTTCGTCCTTGGTCGTTCTCAGTGAAAAGCAGCTTTGACGTCACAGATGCGAGGTTCTCTTAGGTATGCTCCAGGCTTCCCCAGGCTTCTCAAACCCACCATTGTCACTTCCTAGCAGCTAATTTCCTCATTTAAAGCTTTCATGGAACAAAGAAGACGGAGGGTGTCCCTGAGTGTGGGCTGTAGCTGACTCAAGCAGCTAGAGCACTGCGCAACATTTCTGCTTCTCACATTAATATACATTAGATGTGTTACAAGCTGAACATATGAAATATTCACACAAGTAAATTAATATAAATCAGATGATTCAGGTACTCTGCTACAGAGTGATCAAAAACAGAGGAAGCAGGGCATTTCTTCAGGCTGACAACTTTCAATACTTTGGTTTCATAGGTTGCGGAATATTCTAATCCTTGTCTCAAAATCGTTCAAAATGTTTAAATGGATAAAGATTCCGTTTAAATGGTCAGTATGAATTGTTATATGTACAAGAATTATGATACATTCATTTAGCTTTTTATGACCCTAGTGTGATGATAGTGGTTAGTACCGTCCTGAGCGGGAGTCGAACCAGGATCTTTCATTCCGCAGGTGACCGACAAACACGTTGAGCTAAAGGGAGCGCTCCCGTTAGCCCAAACTGCCGGTCCTGCTTTTACACCTGAGGGGTGAGTTTATCCCATACCACCACACACTTCACCGACCTGGTCCCTCGTGTGGGTCTACACCAGTTACACTAGCCTTTACTTAATTATTTTCTAACTTTTATTTAAACAGTCCTTTTTTCCTCTTGATATGAAAGGAGAGCAGTGTGTCTGATTAGTGTACGGGGGCGTTCACCTCTGCCATACACAGGACTCGCATGACTCTCACAAGACTTAGAAAGTGCTTAAAACCAGTGTGCCCTTGTACACAGACCTCGGTGAAGTGTGAGCGTATGTCCGAGAGTTGCGCGAGGGTCCGCAGACACACAAACAAGCAAATTTCGACATAAGTTCATTGGACGCCTCAAGATCCAGCTTTACATTGACTTAACATTTAAACTGGCCACATTGACGCAAAAACGCTGTATGATCTGCACACAGCAAAAAAGTCAAACAATCATGTACTTTCTTAATCATTCACTAGGGGGATTTGCAGTGTTGCTAATTGACCTATAACTACGTGCATGCTTTTGAAGTACAGTACCTGGAAAGAACCCACCACAACAGGGAAAATGTGCAAACTCTACCCAGACAGATCGATGGCTGTTGATTTGTTCCAGACTCAAACCCGCATTTTTTTTTTTTTTATTGGGAAGCCAAAGCTCTAACCACTCTGCAATGTATCTGCAATTTTCTAAAGCAGACTTGAGCCACAAAATGGTCACAGATGTGTAATTGGGTTTGATGGTGCTGCTGTAGCTCTAGATGTTTTAGTTTTTATCTTTTTTTTTTAGATATACTTTATTGATCCCGAGGGAAATTCTTTGTTTTAAAAGGTACACTTGAACAGAAGCAATACTTTTTACTTGGATGTTTTTCCATAGAAATTGTATTCCTTTAGCTAAGATATTTCACAGTATGATATGAAATTGATAGGTATCAATGAAGAACACCCCAAACTAATATTTTAACTTTACATTTCAATATGCATTTGATTTTCCTTCCACAGAAATTTACATAATAGCAATGTACAATGGAAAATCTCTCCTCCATGTCCTCACCCCCTCTTCTATCAGAGTAATAGTGTTAGAAGATGAACACGTGTCTGTAATGAGTTGTCTCTGACCTTAGGTTAACGCATGAGTCAGTCAGACGCTTCTCTTCACAGGTCCGAAGGTGGTAATGGAGGAAAGCTCACGTGTGGCGGAAGGTGAAACAAAGGCCAGGCGGATGCATTATTACAAATGTCATTCTTTTCTCAAAATACACACTGCTAGTTTAGTTATATAATGCTGTTTTTTGTGGTATTTACATTACAGTACTTTATTGAATCAGAAATAAAGTAAGTAAGGAGGACGTAGCTCTCACAAAGACTTAATAAAGAAGTTCTCCCAATTAAAATGTCCTTTACCTGATTTGTGCTTTTTTACAAATGCAAACAAACAGAGCAGGCTCCACAGACCTTCTGTATGCTTCAGACACTCACTCTACGAAGAGTTAAGGTTCATAATAAATAATAGGGGTGTAACGGTACACATCCTTACAGTACATCATCGTACCGAAACAATCCACAGTTTGGTTGATCATTTCGATGCATATATGCTTTAATTTTCCCCATAGCTCGTTTCCACAAGAATCCTATTAAGCGATGTGCTAGCTTATATTTTGGAGTTTTAATAACTTCTTCTTTAGGCTATTTTATATATATTTATGATGGGTTTACAAGACTCAGCTCTCGGAAACACTGCAGTCACTGAAAGCAAAAAAGACAAACATTGCACTGTGTCCAAACTTTCACACTCAGTCACTATACTGTCCTGCCTGTTCAGTGGACAGTCGGTGCACTTCTCAAGGCCATTCAGACATGAAGCACAGTATTCTCAGCTGATGTGGTCACTTGATTCTGCTGCTTGGTCAGCTTAAGTCAGCTAAAAAGAACTTTTATAACAAATACCGATCAGGTCAGTCTGACACATGTGACTTCTAATCACCTTACACAGTTAAGCAAAAAATGTACTGGATAATTCAACGTTTTCAGCCCAAACCAAGGTAAGTATCTATTGTTGGCATCTTATGATTAACGGCTTCTAGTTCAAAGCATTTAAGTGGCTTTTAATCATCTTTCATTCAGTTATGTTGTTGCCAGTGAAAAACCGGACACTATCTGCTTTGTTTTCAGATTCTTCCAATTGATTTTGGTCTAAATTGACGATTCTAGTGACAATCAATGCTCACTACCATAAAATGGCGTGAATAGTGCACTATAGAATAATTAAGGCACACATTGGATACAGCTTTGGACTTATCGCTGCTGACACCTAACGCACACAGCAGTCATACAGTTCTCTTTGAGTAAAATCCTGCACAAACACTGCTCTGACTAGAAAAAAACCCATCTCCACATTCATGGCGCCGTCAAGGTTCTCTGCCCCGGGCGTCATTCAAGCAATCACCACTATAGATTAGCTTGAATCAAACGGAACAATCCCAAAGACTCCTAAAAAGTTTTGCTGCTTCTCTTCAGTTACACGTTGCTATTCCGACAGGCTGTTATTAGACATTGACTCAATTGTCAAATAGCGGTATAATCATTTGCAAAAAAAAGTTGGTACTCTCAAATTTTTTTTTTCCTTATTGGAGTAGTAATATTTTTTTTTGTCAAACATCTTGCTATTCTGACATGACAATATTAGACCCTGGCGTCCAGCTAAACCAATGCTGCTGTGATCAGAGACAGTTTGGTGAGATTACGCACAGTCACGCGCACGTATGCATGACGCACGTAACATTAATCTCCTCAGTCAATACCACAGACACCTTCTGAATAGTTAATGCTAGATAGTCGGGTCAGGAGCTGGTTGTCATGGCAATGAGTTTATTTCTGTTGTTAAACTAGCCTAAATATATATTTTATCTTAACCTTTACCCAAACCCTTTTCCTAAACTTACCCATTACCCTAAACTTTATCATCGTATCAGCGTCAACTCTTCTGGATCCGCACTCCCACAGCCTCTCTCAGTTCAGCCTTGCACTTTACACACAGAGACTTGGAGTGGTTTTGCTGTGCGCGAGGAAATGAGGATTTCATATTGTTTTTCAGCGTGAGCTCATTTGCAGACTCCTGCCATTGTGCTCTTATGCCAAACCTGTGCACTCACAATCTAGATGACGCGAACAACCTCTGCAAAGCACAGAAAAACTGACGATGTGAATGACTGTGAGTGCTGGCGCTGCGTGTTTTAATGTGATCAGGACGGTGCGGAGCGCATTATTATCAATACTTTAAACACTAACTAAAACAAAACAGTTCTTGTCAAAGGATTTTTTACTCTTTCAATGTTGAGAATGAGTGTGCTGTAAGCCTGCGCGTGACAGCGTCTGAGAAATTATCTTTTTCATAGGCCAACCAATGAATTACGAGCAACATATCTAATCTAAAATATCTAAAGGATTGCTGATAAATTCAACTCGAAAGCCACGTAAATCTAAAAAGAAAGTGCCGAGTTGCGTCAGGTCTTGATTGGCACACATTACACATCACATCTTTCTCTCTTCTCTATCTCATTAAGGTTAAGGTATACTTTATTGTCCCCGTAGGGGAATTTGTCCTCTGCATTTGACCCATCCTTCAGCAATGATCGCCGCAGTGATCGGGGATCCATCTCCAGGTGTTGTTGCTAGGCTTGGTCAGGACTACCGTAGCTGGAGGATATTACCTGGGGGAAACCGGAGTGCCCGGAGAAAACCCACCCAGACACGGGAGAAACATGCAAACTCCACACAGAAAGGCCCGGGCCCGTGCGGGAATCGAACCCGCGACCTTCTTGCTGTGAGGCGAGAGCACTATCCCTCTGCCACCGTGCGCTCATTCTCTCCATTTCTCTGTCTGTCAGAATGGCGAGACCAAAAGTGTCAAAACAGAAGTTTGTTTAACTAACAATCTTTCAGGATAAAAGTCTGTCAGAATACAGGTTGAACACCCTTCTCTTCAACTTCTGTTATGAGCCACTTTTCATTTGGTTCCCATTAATTAAATCAGACATTGAGTACATTGATGGTTAAGAAAATAATCACTTTATTTGTACAGATGTAAGGACATTATTAAAAAAATTGAATAATCTTTTTTTTTTTCCTGCTTTGATTCCTGCTGCAGGGTATCAAGGTTAATTCATAACTAAGAATCTTTGTGCAGCACTTCTTCAACTCAAACGACCGAGGTTTAGATCACTGACCCCACCTCACGTCATTTATTCCATCTTCCACTGAAGTATAATCACAAAAATATCAACTTTCTTGGGTCGTCTAAAGCCAGTTTCTCTGTGACGTCCGATAAGCCTCGGTGGCATTTCTCCATTTCCACTGGCTTTCAAATCAAAGGTCATAACTGGGCCCGCTTTGCCATCTCATTTCTACCCAACAATATTCTCTTTATGCGTCTAATCCTATCAAAAGCAGCATTATATTCTGTTCACCTGGCGTCACCTGCATTTCAAAAAACAGCCATCTCCATCTCCCAGCATGCTCTCTGTCTCTCTCTTCACTGGATGGATGCGAGCGTGGGATGGTGTTCTCGAAAATGAGCTATAAATGAGTTTTGGACTCACTTGTACGAGGCAGACAGGGACAAACAGCATGGACGTTTCCAGATTACACTTTGATAGGAAAAATGCAATGCCCTCGTAAATGCATGAGCTATTGGCATAAAAACTAGGACAAGGACCCTGAGTTTGTGTTGCATGTTGATGAGATGACCTGGCTGCAGTGAAATGAAGGAAAAGTATGGGGTGAGTGGGGGAAAAAAATCACGCATACACGGTGTTTTGATGTAATCCATGTTGGAGTTGTTGACGCTCTGCAATGGTGAAAAAATATATGCATAATCCCACTAAAATAGAAAGGTTAAATATTAGTTTGTTAATTTGTAATGTGATGAAGGAAAATTGTTTCTGATCATGCTTCATGTTTACTGTGAATATAACCTTTCATCTTAATGTCATGCTTAGCCGGAGGCAGAAAAGATTCCATTTAAACCAGTGTAAACTAGCTCATTTTTGGAGGGATTTTTAAACACAAAAATGTCAGATTCTGGGTGAACTGTTCATATAGACTTACTCTGTGGGACCTGACACAGACTTTGTTGAATTATTTCTGGCGGATGGAAGCATTTTTTTCTGAGCTTGTGCGGTTCGTCTTGGATCAGGATCTGCTTTTTTTTGGTTAATTTTACTTTGCTAGTGGCTAAAATGCTTGTCTTTTCATGTCTTAAAGCTAATGCTAAATATGTAACCTGCCAACCAGATGGTTTATTCTATTTGGATTCAAACACGAGATAAACCATCTGGCCTTCCTGCCGCCTCATTGGTTTGGGAGTCCGAACCAGCGGTGTTTCGGAGGTGTTAAGATGGCTGTTAGCACCTCTGTGCTAACCCTACCCTACATTAAAGCTAATCAAACATGGCTGACTCTCGTGGATGTACGTGTTTCTGCTGCTTTTGATGCGGTTTTAGCAAAATACAAAGTAATTTCTTTTTGAAAGAAGAGCCGTATGTGTGACGCGACTTGTAAAGTAGGCCCCACACCCAATCAGCTCGAAGTATTTCACTAAACGCCCCGCCTTTTCTCGAACGCTTTCAGCGAGTAAAGTCCCAGATGGATATAGTGAGAACTCAGATAGGAGTTCAACACATATCCATCTGTCGTAAGCCAGGTTACTAAATATGCTGATGTGAGCACCTCCTATTAGTGCTTCAGAGATGGCACAACATTTACTTATAATTATTTCATGATTAACTTTGTCCAACAAAATTGATTGCTTGTAGCTCTGAAAATTTGCGTATGGAGGCTTTCCATTTCTTGAAAAGTAATGAGGCTCTCACACGGCTCTACTCCGCGGCCGCCGACTATCGTTTCTGTTTCAAAAATTTTTTCTGGACTGCCAGAGCTCACCAGAGCCCTTTTTAATGAAGTTGTAAAAACAAGACACGACAAACAGGAAAGCAAGTGCTCGCGGATGGAGGAATCTGGAGGTTTTCAAAATAAAAACATAACGTTTCATCAAATAAGTCAAAATGCTCGACATATACACAACTATTGAACACAGAAGATGTAAATAACGTCCCGTACTTACCCATTATGCGGCGAAAAATCCAACAGAAAATTAAGTGACGTGAAATAAGCCCAAAACACGACGCAGGTGTTCTTTAACATCCAAGTACCAGAGATCGCGTAAAGCCCCAAAGGTCTCGCGAGGCCACCAAAGTCCATTTCATGCTATGCATACTGGTTGCAGTGTGAGTGACCACCAGTCCCAGACGATCCAGATCTAGATCTGGACTGGAGGCAGTGTCAGCCCAGCGTAAGCCTTCATTGTTCAGGAGTATAGAAAAAGGCTACAAATTTGTCATGTGAACAGCGTTTAAAGTGCAAAGAGACAGAGTTGGGGTGCAACAATTTCAAAAAGCCAGATTACCTTGAGTTTTAAAATAAGCTCTATTCATTAACAGTATAGATGAAATGACCTTTAAACCGAAAGTGTCTGTATGGCTCTTTGGAAACAGTTAGTGGCAATGTGTTGTAAATATGAAGTGAAGTGGATAGACAAAAAAAAAACTGTGTTTGTAGCTAGATCTGGGTACATTTTTTTTAGAAGGAATTGTGCAGGTTAAGGGAACTTTCATGGATGAGGCACCTGTTTTTAGTAGAAAAATTAGAAATTACCTGTTGTTCACCATGGGATATATTTTATTGATCATAAAACGCTTCACGGTAAAAGCGTACACATCATTAGTCAATGCACAGCTTCTGGTTTATTATTTCTGAGTTCCACTAATCTGTTTCATTGACGACATTTCAAACTGATTAAAACCAGAGCTTTTATTTTGAAGCTCACCAAAGCAGGTGTTGAATGAGCTCATTATGTGTCTTCGTGGAAGAGTATCTGTGTGCTATCAATAGCTTCAGACCGGGTCGTTTCTAAATATAGTCTCTACGGCAGAAATGGATTTGTGTTACAACCTGCAGTCACTTTACAAACTGTGAATCATACTTAGTTTAGTCTTTTAATAGAAAGCAGACTGAATATTCAATATGAGTCATTTTGTATTTGATAATCTAATAGAATATCTAACAGATCTGGACACACTTTGGAAAACTACTGCCCCAGCATGGAAATATAAACATGTAGGGCCAAGATGATGGAAAAGTGGACCATCATTACCGTGTGTTTATGGATTGTCTAACAATTCAATACTATTGGACTCAAATTATTAAAGCACCGGTGTCAGGTCTTGCACAAGTTCACGCCTTGTTTCTTCAAACATGATGGCTATTATTGTGTGTCATATACAACTACAGAGTGTGTGTGGCTGCATGAGCAAAACTGCTGAATTCTGGCCTTTCGATTCGGTTGCTGCAAAGTTCGAACAAGTTTTGAAGTTTTCAAACAATTTTCCATCACTTACTTAACTTGTTTTCGCACAGTGATAAACTTTTGTATTTAGCTGACAATAGTGCTTTTTAATTTGTTTTCACTGTTTGTGTATATATGTTACAGGCAAAGTTGATAATCCAGGCATTCTTGCCTGGATTATCAACTTTGCCTGTAACATAGCATATACACTATATCTTGTAGTATATTTGCGCTTTATTGTGACACTGTGTTGGAGAATATTTTTTAAAAGAAAGAACAAATATGCCTATCTTTTAATATATTGCCTATGATTGTTTTTAGTTCTGTTGGTTTAAGCTCTGCAGTCTGATGGAAAATCCAGACTTTTCTTAAGTTTGTATTCAGCTCTCCAAAGACAGATGGCGTCTCTTTGAAAAGGCATTACATAAACGCGTGTTCTTGATGGACAGTGAGCTGCTGGTCGTACAATGTGTCCACTTGTCTTTCTTCAGAACAAACAGTGAAAAATGCAACTTCCCATTCTAAATAAACAACATTAATGAATACAAGTACAGGTATGTTGGAGCATTGTGTACATACAGTAGTTTACATGAATGAGTGATTGAAGTTTCTTTAAAAGACAAATAACTAAAATTTGCATTGTTCTGGTCATGCTGAGAAACTTAACTTATTAGAACTAAAACAATGTATGCATATTAGATTTATAAATAGCAATTATTTTTATTCAAAAAGTGCTCCTCAACATTCTGACTGAAGTAAAATTATGGACAACATAAAAGAGAAAATGTACTTCTTTGCTGCTCATGCCGCTCCTCCAAAGTCTGCCTCCGAAAGTTGCCGCAGACCCCTTGCCCACTAACCTGGCCAGCCAGATGGTTTATCTCGTGATATTTGTGAATTCACAAACACGAGAAAAACCATTTGGCCTTCCAGCCGCCCGATTGGTTTGAGAGTCCGAACCAGCGGTGTTTCAGCAGTGTTAAGGCGGCTGTCAGTGCCCTGGCTCCGCCGCCGATTCTCATTCAAGCAAAACAAAGATGGCTGCTCTCGTTGATGTACGTGTTTCTGCTGCTTTTGATATACAGAGTCATTTCTTTTTGAAAGAAGAGCAGTATGTGTGACACATACCTGTTCTATCTCACACGGAAGGAGTTGTTGCTGTGATTGGCTTAGCACAAAAAAGGTAGGCCCCACACCTAATCAGCTTGAAGTACCCCACCTTTTCTCAAATGCTGGATATTGTGGAAGAACTAAAATCGTAGTTCAACACAGATCCATCTGGCGTGAGCCAGGTTACTCGCCCACTGCCTCCGCTCCAGTCTGCTTCACTGGGCTGAAAATAAAAGCTCTCGTTGAAGTTCAAATAACTATATCAGGAGCACACTTCCTCTGTGGCGAGAAACACAGGCGACTTCTGTGTTTCAGGAGATCACTCTTTAGCTTTGATCACAACACTTAATATGTTTTACTCCTCTGCTGAGGGTAAATAGGCTTTATTCTGTTACGACAACAAATTCAATAACATGTTTTCTGTAAGTGTCAGCGACATATTATGTAGTTAGTCTGCTGTGTCCAAACATCAAAGAAACTTGTAAAACTACAAACCTTACATAATCTGAACAAGATAAGTCTGTGCAGAGTGATTTTACTTTGCAATTCCGAACATAGTTCACTTTCTTTTTCCTTTTTGTTGCATTCTGATCTGCAGACTCTATCCAAGAAGAAAATAGCCTTGATCTGTATTTTGGTCATATGGTGGCGGAGAGACAGAGCTGGCAGATTCCTGCAAAGTGGATGCTCTGACGGTCAGAACTGAGCGGAACGAAACGCTGGATGTAGTGAGATCAGCGTTTAAGTGTGCATGTGTGTAGCCTGGCGTAATGACGTGCCACACATAATCTGCGAGGTGTCACTTGGGATTTGGATGATTTTTGGGACACATGACGTTTGGTCTAGTGATGCACATTTTTTGACATTACATGACCCGCCCCAACCCACCTTGCACAGCTGAGTGTATTTGTACAACCCGCCCCGCGCCCGCATAGGCAATAATATTGCATAAAATCCATCAATGTTCAAGGCTTGAGTGGACTAAACGGCCAAAAGTAACATTACAGCTGACTTTAATGTAGGGAAAAGTGAACAATATTCATCCAGTATTAAGTAGATGTGTAGATGACTTACCTCTCAGAACCCGTTTTAGTCAAACTGATGTTTTTGTTACGCTCTCATCTTAACGTGGGGCATTTCGAACAATCCTTGGCATTTCACACTCACATTTTTTTTTCTTCTTTTTCGTCTAAAATGAAAGCAAATGTCCGCTCTCTTCGATTCTTGTTCGCACCCAGCAGCTCACAAGAGGCAGGTTGTAAAGTAGATCCAATAAAACACAAAATAATAAAGTCCAAGAGCGTGATGGTCCCGGTCTGTGTTTGTTTCATGTGACGCAGATCGTGTTGTTCCTGCAACAACGTGGCTTTGACCAATGAAAGAGCAGATTCTCTCCTCACTGCGTGATTCTGTTACAGAGATCGTCTAGAGAACAGAGCATGCTTCAGGTTATGGGGCAATCTAAGTGATTTGTAAGATATGCAACGAAAATGATTGTTGTCAAAAACTGACCCGCCTCAGCCCGCCCCGCACTGAAGTCGCAATTTCTCCAGCTTTTAAAAGCTGTGAAAATGTTCAAAACACATGGAATGTCGTAATGAGTGTAAGACCAAAATATCTGTTCGTTTGCAGTTTAAGATGTCAATTCTCACTTAAAGGCATGTTCATTGTTTTGTTGTCTGGGCTCAAAGCCATTTGCATCACAGACGAGTTTGGACCTGATTCTAAACCTGACCTGCCCATCCACCAGCTCAGCGAGGTGTGACATGTGTCTGTGGGGTCACTGTGACTCTGTTACAACACTTTGTCAGGTCATGTTGTTAAAAATATGCTTCACCAGGACCTTTAGAACTGTCAGACTGACGCTGCTGCCAAGTGTCAGGCCAATCGTCTATAATTCAAACTGAAACTGTTTCAGAACAAACAATTGTCTGGGCTCTTTGTGAAGCTCAGGCTCTGTAGTTTTGTTTCTGGTGACTGATTAAGTAAGTGAAAACAAGCTCTGCACAAAATATTATTATTATTATTATTATTTTCTTTCAGAAAAAGCTGGAGTCACAAGTTTTATTTTATTTTTTTTAATCTTTTTTTTTTAATCAGTTTTAGGGGCCTGTAATAACTTGAAAAAAAAGTGTAGGCAGAGTCCATTAAAAAAGTGGTGTTCAATTCTGTAAAATTTGTTGACTCTATGGATTTATTCATTATCACATGTGAATACATAATTCATTTACTGATGTGAACTGTCATGTTGCTTTACTATAGGCCTTTTATCACATGAAAGTACCAAGAACTAAGTCCCCACGTTCCTTTAGGTCCTGTTTAGTTTGATAAACTACCTTGTCCCTATGACTGTGTTCACACAGCAACACTAGTTGGTCACTGTTCAGGGTTTTCCCCTGCCTAAGGCCCAAAGTCACTGGGATTGACTCCAGTCACCTTTGACCCCTAACGGTAAAAAAAACTCTGGAAAATTAATAATGTTTCCAAACAAATCTCGCATTATAAATGTCCTTGTGTCACCAAAAGGTTAACTTGGTAAGCCCTAGAGCAGGAGTTAAAAAAAAAAAAAGTCTGATACGGGGATTGAATCTAAAAAAAAAGGACTAGAAACTGAAAAAGGTTTTTACAGTGGGAAAAGCAGAGCCGGCTCGTTATAAAGGCAGTATTTGCAAATGCTAAGGGCGCAGAGTGAGGAGGGGCGCCGGCCGATGCTCCGGAGATGCGGAGCTCAAAGGGTGACTGACGTCTGATACATGCGTCTGATCATTCACAGCACTAACGCTATAAAATCAAAGACCCTGTAGCCAGTGTGGTGAACCGGAGGCTGCATGCGCCTCTTGACCTGTCCAAGTGCGACTTTGGCTCATTCAGAAACATTTGCGTATCCACACGCTCTTTCTCTCTCTCTCCCTCTCTCTCTCTTTTTCTCCCTCCCTCAGGAAGCTGCGTGTGGCTGTCAGTGCAGCGTCGAAGCAGAGCTGTTTAACAGACAAATCGTTTCATTGAGAACTCCCAGTGACATTCTGTGAAATGGGAGCTTCATTTTGATCTAAATTGTGTGCAAATCCGTCTTATATATACGGAGAAAAGGTCCAAAATGTACAGTGAAATAAAACGTGTGTAAAGAGCAACGGCGAAAATCGCAAAAAATGGCGCACCGCGGAATATTTTTGAATGAAAGTGACATAACACACACACTGACCTGAGAAAAGTGTATACAACAGCAGCAGCGGTGTTTTCTCTGCTCTGATCACACAGGACAGTCCTGTCAGGTGGAGTGAGTCTCCTAAAAGCTCAGTTTTACATGGGTGGAGCTAAGGGGGGCATCTGGGACTGGGGCCCCTAAATCTGGCCTCTATGGGGATCCCCCTTTTGATTTTTATTTACCTGAATCATGTCTTTTTAATTATAGTAAAATTACATCACATACTAAAAATATCACATCTAAAACTCACCAAAATGCAGGAAATTGCACAGAATTTTAAAAAATTCTCCTGGGGGAGAATTCACCCAGACCCCCTAAATTACATCAAAACCCTGTTATATTGACATTTATTTGTATTTAAGGGCTTATGGCACTAAGGGTCTGTTTGTAAATCGAATTTAAATAAACATTTCTTTTGGAAAGCGGAAGTAGAGGGTTAGAACCCACTGGGGAAAAGGCTTTATACTGAATGTTTCTTACTGATTCTGGTGCCAAGATTCTAAAGTATAAATGCTGAGGAGTATGTTTGAAGAATGTGAACTATATTTGTCCTTTGAAGCCCACATATTCTCACCTGAACTGAATTTGTCATTACCCAAATTGGCAACATGATTCAGTCTATTTCTTCCATGTTCAGTTTGTCCCATAATACTGTATGTTATTGTTGTGACACGAGCTGAGATGAGCCGTTGTAAGGTCAGTGTGTGGAGCTTCCCGACAGTAAACTCACTGTGTTTGTTTGTTTTGGTTCAGTTTGAAGGTCTGTGAGTCAGAAGTGCACCGGAAGAACAGCAAATGGACTAAAACGTTTCATTAAACAGGAGAGTTAGCTGCTGGGAAATGCCGTCCATCAACCAAAGAGACATACAGCGGAAAGCACCAAACAGATGAAGTGGTTTTCTAGAGAACGCTGAAGTAAATGTGAGAAAAGAAAAAAACGTATCTTTCATTTGCAGCGGTCAATGTGAGACTGTTTACAATAATGCAACAACAACAAAAAACAAATCCAAGTTTTTCATTTAAGTTTTCACGCAGCATTAAAGCTGAAGAACATGAGTTTTGTTCAGCAAAAAAGCACACTGAAGATCTGTCCAACCAGTTTCTAGCTCACAACTAATTGTTAAAAGTCACTTGTATTGTTTTATGCTGCAATTTACTTAAGAACATCTTTTCACAGTCGACAAAGTGAAACTGGAGTGGACCACCCGAGTACAGCCAATCAGAGTGCTGCTTTTGGCTATCAGTGAGAAATAAAACACTTGATTTTTCAATTGGATCTGATTTTTTACTATATACATCTTGGTGGAAATGGTACATTTTGCTCATTTAGGTACTCCAGCTTTAAGTCATTTTTTATGTAAAAATGGACAGACATTTGGAGTAGCCAAATCTGAGAAGTGAATAGAGACTGATTTAAATGTATTGGTTAGATTTATCTTTAAGGATTTAGATTTGTATTAGATTTGATGGAAATTGTTCATAAATGTTTCAATTCTGATGCACTTTTTATATGTTTCGCTTTAATATGTCAGGTTTAGATCTGGATCGAACCTGGCTCACGAACTCTGTTTTGGGTTCTTCCACAGTATCCATATGGAACTTGAAAGCGTTTGGGAAAAAATGGGATGTTTAGTGAAATACGTTGAGCCGATTGGGTGTATCCAACGTCCGCATGGAATAGATCAAGTACGTGTCACACACACTGCTCTTCTTTCAAAAAGAATTGACTCTGTATTTCTACTAAATCCGCATAAAAAGCATCAGAAACACGTACATCCACAGGGCGCTGTGCATCAATGGCTTTTGCTCAGTTGCATTCATTGCCAATATGGTCGTTAGCTTTAGCCTTTTGCGAGCTGCGCTACAGGCTATGGAACATGCACAGTTGTGTTCCCCCATAACTCCCCCGCGAGGAGCGAGCCGGGTGAATCCGAAGAAGCCGAAAGCGCACACGTGACTGTTCTGACCAATCAGAGCGGCAGTTACAGTGTTAGCAGCGGTAGTTGAAGCTAAAGCTTAAAAAGCTGTTTTTTATAAAACCAAAACCTTTTGAACCGGAAAAAAGCTTATGATGTGAATCTAGGTAAGAATCGCCGCAACGTCCGAGAGCTCTTAAAGCTGTAGATGTTGTTTCTGGCAAACACGGGCGGTTTGTGTTTGCATTGCCCTCTAGGGAAAAAATCCTTTCTAGTCTGTAGAGGAATTTTCCCGCTGCAGTACCAATGGAGCGGCCACTTGGGCTGATTTACAACGGCTACAAGCTAGCAATACAGATTTATAATAGATAATATAATAGATCCATGGACTCGGTACTAACAGTCCGTCTTATCCCGCCCTGTTACAATGTGATTGGGCCTCAAAACCATGCTGTTGTGATGTGATTGGGCTGAAACAAACCAATCAAGCTGCTGGAAGGCCAGATGGTTTATCTCGAGTTTGTGAATTCACAAATATCACGAGATAAACGATCTGGCCTGGCTGGCCAGGTTACTCTGGATCCTTCTGTCACTTTAAAAACTCCTGAGGCTGGAAAGCAGAGGTGGGACCAAGTCACTGTTTTGCAGGTCTCAAGTCTTTAGCATCAAATCGAGTCCAAGTCTTCTGCTTTTGGTTTCAAGTCTTTTCAAGTCTTTAAATCAAACTACCAAATGTCATATTTCTGCAATTACTTGTTTTTTATAAATGATCCCATTTTAAACACAGTTCTGGTCTCAACAAATAAAAAAGGGACATGTTTCAGTTTGTAAATGTTAAACCACATAAACTTTTTGTTTTCTCTTTAGATTGCTCCTTAAAAATCTTGCTACATAAACATTCATTTTGTCATTGTTTAACATTCACAAGTGCTGTTTCTTTTCAAAGACAGTAGGTGTGAGCTGTAATTCTTCTGTGTACAAAACACACGGGAACGAGCTGTTTCAAAACAAAAGCCTCCAGTAGCAAAAGGACAGCTTCCAGACTCTTTGGACAGAATGCAGTAAGTTCTGGAACAGTATAAAACATGTCCACATTACCTGATCACTAGCCATAAAATTTACTTTTTAAAACTGCTTAACATGAACAGCTGATGTAAACAGTTGCAAATAAATAAATAAATAAATACATTAATTAATTAATCAATCAATCAATCAATTCATTCATTATTTTCCCCAAAGAACCACTATTGTCTCAATTAAATGCTTAGACCTTTAGTTAAAAAACTAAAATCTAGATTTTGCATGGTTGCAAACGCCTGATTAAAATTGTCTAGAAGTCAAATGGAAACTGCATCCTTTGAAGCACAAACTATTGTCCTGACTCTTTGTGAAGCTGAGAAGTCATAATTTTAGCTTCTCATGTCCGAGTAGTTTTACATGAGAAGAAGCTTGGCTGGAAGGGACTCATCAGTGAACAGCCAGGTATTTGTATGAGTCCACTCTCTCAATGTCCCTTCCCTGAATGTTCACTGTTGGCGGAGCAATAGAGTGGCCTCTATGTAAGTCCACCACCATCTCCTTGGTCTTCTCAGCGTTGACGAGAAAGTCCACAAAGTCCTGCATTAGTTCTCTATACTCTGCGTCGTCGTCGTCCGTGATGAGTCCGATGATAGCAGAGTCGTAAGAGAACTTCTGCAGGAAGCAGCTGTCAGTATTGTGTCTGAAGTCTGCAGTATTGTGTCTGAAGTTTAGGTGAAGCCCATTAAAAAGTTCTATTACATTTGGGGTATTTTTGGGGGTATTTTTTAAAATGTGCAAGTTTAGAGTAAAAACCTATTCTGATCTATCCTAGAATCATTGATTTGACAGTAAATAAGAGGGCTCCAGTAATATTTTTATCTTTATCATGTCAAGGAGCTTGAGGTTTTTTGGTTTTGTTTTTTTAAGTTTAGAGACACGTCTTTAAAAATCCAAATCAGTCATTTTTATGAGGTCTTAAGGTTTTAAGCTTTTTCCACAGCTGTTGGGAGCAAGGCGTGCCGATATGCAAACGCCACAATCCTAACAACAGCAGACAAACTTAGCAGAGATGGGTAAAGAAATGGGACATTATTAGATGTAGTCGGGCCATTGTAGAGTCATTTCTGCCTGAATAGATCCATTATCAAGATATCTGTGATGGGGGAAATTGATTTGAAGTTATTTTATAGTAAAAATGGGTGGAGTGGGGTGTTGTTGCTTTAATAAATACCAATATGGAGCTCTATTATATCAGAGTGATTAGATAAATGACTGATGCTGGTTTTGTAACACTGGACTCATTAAGTTACACAAGACAAAAGACTGAACAGTTCAAATGACACGTCAGCCATTTACTCCTGCAGACAAAACAATCCACAGAGTGTTCAGGAACATGGCTGCATTACGTTTTAATTAGGTGGTATTATGAAACAGTCATTTATTATGAACTAGTATGAGTCAACTTGTCGAACTTGTTAAGGGCACACATTATGCAAAATGGACTTTTTTTAGTTTTTATTTCTGTTCTTTCTCATCAAAAGCACAGCGGATGTTTTGTCTGTGACGTCATTGGCAGATCTCTGACATCTTTTGCACTGTTTTTAAGTCAATAAATCATCTTAACTTTGAAAATGTCCGCAGCATTAGCGTATCAGGCAAGATCAGTTTGTTTCTCATGTAATTTCCTTTGAAGATGAAGCTGCAGCTCAATTTTTGATGTTGGAAACAATCAACTCATTTGTGTTTTTTCTGCAATTTTATTAAATGGTTCTGGTGCAGAAGATTTGCAGAATGTTGTTTGCCAAATCTTGATTAGTTTTTTTTTTTTTTTCATTAGTCTGAAGGTCTCTAGACTGAAAACTAGTGACCTTCTGTATATGCATTTAGGTACAGATGAAACTGGAGTGATTTTTATTTTGTGGCATAATTTTGGGTGTCTGCGTTCAGCCATAGACAGCAGGTCTTTCTTCTTCATGTTCACCATGAGATTATTTGTTTCTCTGTATTTGTAGTTGGTTGTACCATCCAAGATCATGGCAGAAAGTGTACAGAGAATAGTTGAGAAAACAGAGACTTTAACAACTTTGTCTAAAAATGTGAGGCCATCATGTATTTTTTAAACCATTTTTTTTACGTGTCAACGCGTTAAAAAAATGTTGGCCTCTTTGGCCTAGCATTCACACTGACCCATGTTCACTCTCACATCTGATTATCTTTTTTATTAAGTCAACAAGCTTTATGTAAAAGAAAAGACACATTTTTAGACAAAGTTGTTAAAGTCTGTCAAGTAAATAGACTTTCACCAAATAGATTTCTATTATTACAGTTTTTTCCAAACTGAAGCTGCTGCTACAGTTCTCTTTTGCCTGTGATCCTAAAGCAGCTGCTCACTTGTCACAGGCGTGAGCATGTGTCAGGTTCAATGAAAAAAACTGCCCCTCACATCTGGCTGGAGCCACACCTTCTATACTGACAGTGTATAGAGCTTGGAGAGAGCCACTAGTGGCCAACAGAGGAATAATTAAGACCAAGGCAAGACCGGCTAAGACAAAAGGGCAAGATCGGGCTGAAAGTCTGGTACAAGCTTCTCTGCCATTATGCTAAATATAACTTTACATTGTCCTAACCTATCAGTGGATTGATCTCACCTCTGCTACATCCAATCTCCTCTATAATCTTCTTCCTGCAGACTTCAGTATTAGAGAAAATGAATGTGAAACATCCAGAACGTGGCACATGGGACTACACGTGAATGAATCTGCTCTTCAGCTGTCTGTGCACGTGTCAAGAGTTATAATTGAACAGACATACGCACACAAAAACAATTCATCTCCATATGAAAAAAACCTTTTAACAACAGACTTGTAATTGAGATTATAATTAGCTGAATAGATACTTTCTTTCCTGACGGACTGTGTGTTAGTCATTGCAAGTGTCCTCTACCTGAGCGGTGATTAGTGCTGGAGCTAAATCTGGCGTCAGTGATTGTTCTAACGAGTGTAATATCAGTGAGTTATTAAGAGCTCGCGGGGGTCATGTGACGTCAACACTTCTAATTTGGCCACTTTGTTTGGAAGGTTTGGTTTGTAAGCTGTGAATACAAAGTGAAACTGAAACATAACAAAAAATACACAGGAATGCTTTTTTGTTGTTGTTAGAATTAGTTACATATACATCTTTGTGAAGCACTGATATTGCAAAAAATATCAAGAAAATGTAGTGTTTAACAGAGAAGTTTAAAGTTCAAGTTACTAAATTGGTTAAGTTTGGGATTGGGCATGGGTCTGGTTACTACAAAGAAAACATGTATATCTATGTTTTCTTCAGAGACTGTGTTGCCTTTACATGTTCAGCCCTTCACGGTTATCACAACTGCCCCTCAGGACCCTCCTCTGTCAGGACGTCCCACAGCCCTCTCCCTCCTCCAGGCTGCAGTACAGATGTGCACAGATGTTCCACAAAACCCAGAGGACTGTGCACGCTGTGGGCAAACTGTTCTGTTCTGTCAAACCCTGGAGACGAGCCTGTCATTTCAGAGCTATATTTTACCACAACCAATCTGTCAAAAATGTGAGTTATATAAGACCACAATGAACAAGGCTTACATATTTGTACTCGAGCACCTAGAAGGATGTCACTGACTCAAAAATGTTTTTTTTAAGTGAACTTTCGGTTATTTTTGAAGAAATGCAGTGATAAAATAATGATATTATATAAACAGGGCAGAGCAGGCAAGGTTATTTCTGTTGCGCAACTCAACTCCGAACAAGAAATGTATTGTGCATGTATTCCATTGTGTTTCCGTTACAACACAATGCAATAAAAAGTAAAGAGACAGAACGTAGGTTTCTATTGGAGTGACTCCATCTGCTTTATATTGAACTAATCAACTGTCTGATGAGTCAAGAGAGTAACCTTCGCAGAGAAATCATGCAATGTTAGGAGTGTCTGTGATTACATTGAAGTTTGTCAACAAAACCCGTCCAAAATAAACACTTTACAAAATACAATTTATTTACTATATTATTGCAACTTTTATTTTAAGACAAAAAAATTGGTTTGACACTCTGCATCTTGCAAAATCATTCACATTGGCTCTTCAGAGAAAATTATAATAATTTTGTCCCGCTTGGGACAATGGGCACCTCTGATTTAGAGCTTTCATGATTACTGAAACAGTCAAGTAATTGAATAATTATGCGGCTCTTTAAGGAATCCAATGCTGCTTTTTTTAAGAATAAAAAAAAATTACACTATAAAAAGTTAGAGGAAAAAGACAAAACAATATTTTATTCATAATTTGTGCATTTCAAATGAGATACATCTTTATCCACATTGTGATAACTATATTATATAGTTATCACTGTATATAGAGTATTTGAGACAGACAGGGAGGAAAAACTCAGTTTCTAATGGCCCCAACAGTTAGATCAAGTTTCAGAAAATGCAGAAATATGTTCAGTGCTCCAATTTTGGCTAATTGTATCTGCCCACGACTTTTAGGTGCTGAAATGTTTCTATAAATAGGCACTGAATCAATATATTTGATCTAAAATGTAGCTTATGCAAGAAGTGACAGATTATTTGCTTAAGCATTTCCAGACAGGTCTATATTTTGTAAAAAATGGTTCAAAGTCATATTTTTGTTTCTGTTTATTTTGATTATTAAATTCTGCTATGGCTCTTTCTCACTTAAATTCACTTTGAATTGGGCTATAATGAGCGTAAGAATCCATGTAATAGAACCAGGTTAGATAATCAAGATTTCAAAGGCAGAAAGAGATGTTTGCTGAAAGATGAGAACTTTTATTTGTTGAGATTTGTTTCGTTTTGTACGCACAATTTCAGTAAGAAAAATTCCATGCAAAGTTTTATAAATGAGACCGCTGACCTGTAATTTTGCCCAGAACAATTGTCCAAAGTGTCAGGTTTTATGAAAGGCAACACAGTGCACATTCACACAGAAGAAATCCTGTTCGGTTTGTAAAAGCTCAGGGGCTGAGGAAGTTCTAAATGAGTTCATGTGAGTATTTTTAGATCCTCTTGTTTCCGCTGCATTCCTCTGATCACCCCAGGCTGCCATTACACAAGAACACCAGACTGAAGCAGCAGTCACATGACCACCAGCAGCAGCAGTCACATGACCAGCACAGGCTCACATCAGAACAGAAATAATTCCAGGTATATTGTCATGTCTTTCTTAAATAAGCTTCTGCAGGTGGTATGGACATCTGTTAAGTTCTAGTGTTTACTTCATGCAGAGCTTTCCAACTTGTTCCAATCGGGGACCCATGCACCAAACAATCCACTAAAGAAGCTGCAACCCACCACTTTTCAAAAAATGTATTTCTGAAAGCATTGTTAGTAAATGTCATGTGGTTCAGTACTTCGCAGCACACGTTGAAGTTTTTGTGTTATCTGTAAAGGTAAAGCCTGACTTTATATAACAGGTCATATGGTCTTTTTGCCATTTCCCGCAAAGGATCTGTCCTTATGTGTTGAAGATGGTGGAGGCGTTAAAGCGGCTGAAGCCCATAAGGGAGGGTCAGTTCTGAAGACCGACGATGCATATACACACGTTTAACATGGGTCAGAAAAACCTCAGGCTGTTATACAACACAGACAACAATACAGAACAACATGGTGCATGCTTTTATGACCAGTCGTTTAGACTACTGTATTTCTCTGCTCTCTGGACTTCCCAAAAATACTATTTCAGGTTTACAATTATTACAAAATTCAGCAGCACGTCCTGACTTAAACCAGTGGGGCGGGACCACATTACACCAGTTTTAAAATCACTGCATTGGCTCCCTGTGTGTTTTAGGATCGATTTTAAAGTTACTGGTTTTTAAGTGTCTTAGTGGTCCTGGGCCTTCTTACTCTACAGAATTGCTTTTACCTTATGAACCCTCGCGGACCCTGCGCTCCTCCGGCAGCAGGCTCCTAGTCATTCCAAAACTCAGGACACACACTCACAGCGAGGCGTCTTTCCAGTTTTACTGCCCTCATCTATGGAACAGTCTGCCGGAGGACCTCAGGGCCGCAGAGAACATTCAGAGCAGGATCAAGACCCATCTTTTTAGCTTAGCTTTTGACTAGTATCTACTGTTTTAAATTTTAAATGTATTTCTTAATTTATTCATTCTACTTATTCATTGGGGGTTTTATTTCTTAGTATTTCTTAGTATTTATAGGATCTCCAGTGTTTCCTCTGAGGAGTCTTTGCACCAGGAGGTATGGTCTGATATGATTTGATTAAATTTTATTTTTAATATATGATCCTGATGAACGGAGTTTAATTTTCACAGTGTGCAAACTTAATCATGATCTCTTTATTCTTTGCTGTGGTGATGTGCGAGTGAGTTTGTGATGTCTGAGGGAAACATAAATGCTTTTACAATGTTGTATGTTTGATTCAGTGCAACACTTGAAACAAACACGAGATCTGTGCTTTCTCCCCGACTCTGCAGGACCTGACTGTTCCCGATAGCAGGATGTGTCCAACTTGAAACTGCTCTTCTTTGCCTTAAGCCATCTGCTCTGGTCTGCAATCAGAGCGTGCACCTGCAGGACGCAGTCACCCGCCAATCAAATATTGTCATGACAACTACAGGCCGCTCACACTTGGCCGGTAATAATAAAAGCCTAGTAGCTACTCCAGGCTTACAAGATCACAGTCTTCTTTAAAATTGTATTTTTAATTTTTTTTTATTTTGGTGAAGTCTTTCTATACCCGCCTGAAATAACCCACTTATTGTGAAAGAATAAGTACATCTGATCCACATTATGTGTTTCAGTAACATCTTGGTCAAAACAATGACGATAATGAATTCAGATTTACAACCAGGATTAGTCCTTCTAATTTCTATGGTGTTCAATCTTCAATCCTCAATCAAACAGACGTCTAGTACTGTAAATTTTATTCCGGAAGTCTGTCGTAATAGCAACATGTAACAAATGTATTTATGTACTTGTACTGCAGCGAGTTTGATTTCAGTCTGGTGGTACTTGGAAAGCAAAATGTCAGTATTTTTCCACTGATCTAGACCTAAATTAGCTCTAGTTAAAGCTTGGATTAGTTTGAGATCTGATGCAGATCTGGTGATACTCAGAAAGCCTATCCTCTGTCATAGATAGATAGACTATTTCCCTCTATTTGTCTCTCTCATGGCAGGTAGGTATGGACAGAGAAGCAAAAACAACCCCAGAGAACATTCACATGAACCCAAACATGTATGAGTTAAATCAGTTTGAATCATTTTGATACATAAACACAGGCTTGCTTCTTCATTCACTTAACTTTCTTCACAAACTATTTCTTGCTTGACATAAAACTCATAATTTACAACAGATGATATCTCACTAACAAAGTCAAAACTAGAAAATCATTAAAAAAAACATGTCACACACTTTTACAGTAAGTTAATCTCACAATAGCTTCTTTATAAGACTGTGTTCTCTTTTGTTTTCATCACTCTAGTTCAAACATGCGAACAATACCACGTGTTCTCAGCCATCAAAACAAACAGGCAGAAGTCAGTGGAAGAGGCTGTTTATCTGTGATGAGAGAGAACACAAGCAAAACAATTAGAGTGCTTACAGTAGAAGGGAACATGAGCTTCTGTCGGCTCCAGGTTAGTTTGGCCGTTCAGGAGGAGCACAGAGAGACACCAGCAAACAACATCAGGAACAAACATTCTGACATGCAACAGCTACTTACACAGGCACACAAAGGAGATGGATGTGCTCTAATGGTAATTGGCAGATTGGATTGGATTGAGCTCCTGCAGCACACAACTGTTTTTTCAGTAAAGAAGGCAAGAAATACTCACAGAAATCTCACAGAAATACATGTATACCATGCAGTTTCTCCTTTTTTTGCAAGTCAATGTAATATGATGGTGCCCCAGTTCATTTTTATGGTGGTAAAGTTGTGTTATTTTTGATGAATAATAATGAATAAACATCCAGAGATGGACCGTGTACAAACGTGCACAATATAATTTAAATAAAGTCCTTTACATTATCAGTACATGAGCCAAACTTGCGCTTCAGTGTTCCCCTGAGCGTACATTCCACATCGTCTATAAATATCATCATCAAATGCCGAGTCTACAGTGATCCAATGTCCAAGATATTTTCTTTTAGCTGTAGCATCCAACACAGCATTTGACAGGTGAAAATCAGGAAAGTTCATGTACTTGTCCTCCATAGTCCTACAATGTTCCCAAAATGTAGGGTTGTACAAAGTATTCACCATACACAACACCACCTCTGGAGGGCAAATTTGGTCCCTGTGCCTTAAGATAAATAGGCCTGTATTCGAGTATAACAGGCTCCTTGGGTTTTGCGGCGGAGCGCAGCTCGGCGAAGACAAAATGCATCCAGTAGGTGAGGCTTTGCCCACAAAATCAGAGGTGGCGCAGCAGAGCAGAGATGCATGATGTGGAATCAGTCTGTTAGAATTATGAATGAATGATACGTTTATTAGTCCCTAACCCTAGTCCCCAAATTGGAGAAATTACAGATTAGATATTGTCTGGTTAAATAATGTGGTGAAGAAAGTTTCATGTTGGACAATTTACCACAATGAAATGGCAATGATCACTCACAAACTCCTTGATGCGCCTCTTTTTGGTCCACACTCATGTGTTTGATGTCTAAAGGGATTATTTATTTCTCAACACGGACGATGCGCACACAACCGAATAGCAGAAAGAGCCACGTCGCCAGCGCTATTGTCAGCTAAATACAAGAGTTTATCACTTTGCCAAAAAAAAAGTTATGCTGCTAAGTCATTATTTGTGAATGAAATTCGTCTTTACAATTAAAAAGAAAAAAAAAAAAAAAAACACTGCTAGCTCTCGTCCTGTTTAGTTGTTTTTATTTATCAAATAATTTTTTCCAGCCAACTAGACAGACAGTGTCTCGCTTTGCAGATTGACTAAGAATCCCTCTTTTGGTTAAGACAAAAAATGACCCACCTACCGTAGAGCGAACAGCCCAAAGGTGTGAGATCAGACGCTTTCTACGAATGGAAATGAAATCGCTAACCATCAGTCTACAAGAACAATTTTACTCTGATATTGAAACAAAAATTCAATTTGAATAGCTTTTGTTGACAACATAGAGAAAAGCAGGTGTTGCACGTCTGAATAGTGACCTAGTGACCCTTCGTGTTTGTTTTGTTGATGTCTGGCTAAAAGAGCAGGAGTAATGAAGTATTTGTTCACACACTTGTTTTGCACGGACTTGCAACAGTGGAAAAAGGTCAGACGCTACAAACAGCTCTCCATCAGCAGTGAAAAACAGGCTCCATAAACTCATGAACATTACACAGTCCATTTGCAGCCTGTGTGCGAGGAAAACACTTATGTCACTCTCATGTTGCAATGAGAGAGGATCTGTTTGTGTTTGTTAACTCTTCGTCAGCCACAAATGGAAATTTCCCTTATTTTTACCTTGAACCTCACAAGCCTGCCAGGTTTTTCTGTAGCTAATTTTAAACAGCATCAGGAATATCAACATGTTGTAAAAGAACAAGGGGCAAATAGGAGTGACACTTTTTTGATGCACAAACGTCATTGTTCTACATTTTTGTGGATAATATTAATCTGTTTGATATGTGCATCACTCTGAATTGTTGTGTTTCTATGCTGTTTCATGCTGTAGTCCATGTGGAAACATCATTTATTTATTCCAAACCTTGAGTCTGGAATGAATAAATGGTTTTGATGGTGGTCATGGTGTGATGAGTTCTACACATCATCAGTCAGTAGACCATCACTGAACGCTGTTGGGAGAAAATGCACAAACATCTGTTCTGTTTCTGAGCCTCTGAATTATTCACCAATATGTGTTTTGAACAGTTTTCACAGTGTTTCGAAGCAAATATGCTAATGACAGTTAGCACAATGCTAACAACAATAAAAATATATATATATTTAAGGTTAAGGTTATAGAATAGAAGGGCCATCAGTCGACGTCGCCTGAAGAAAGATACTCTATTCGTCTAGGCTGGGAAACCTGTTTTGATAAAAACAACAAGCTAGTTGGTTCAGGTATGAACCACTGACCTATACGTTGGGCTTCTGAGGCTGTAGAGACAGTGTTTTTCTCAGCATAAAAGTGTAAAAAGTGTGTAAGTACTTAAAACAAACTTCATTGACAGTAGGTTGGTTTCAAGTGACAGTACGACCACTCTACCAAACCGATGTCACAGATGTCAATAGCGTATGATTACCTACCTTTTTTGCATAAATATGACATGCGTTGCAGTCCCAGTTCATTTCTATGGTGGTTGTAAAGAAGTGTTCATTTATTAATATTAACAAAATCCTTATTCACTCTGCCACCGTGCCTGGGTCCTGGATTGTATTGAACAAAATGGTCATCAGAAACAAAACAATGCAAACCGATTGAATCACCTCTTAAAACACATTATATTTCTTTTAAAAATGGGTAGTGCCTTTGTTCTTATCCAGCCAGTATTCTTGCAAAAATACTTTAAAAAACATGTTTTCACTGGGAAAGCATCTAGTCCATTTATGTTTATTTTTCGGGAAAAAAAGTTACACAGTATGACTTTAAGTAATCGTGTTAATAAGTGAGGTTGTGTTTGTAACTGCTGTCGATGAGTTTGGCCTCAGTCCCATCTTAGAAGAAATTTAACTTCTTATGAACAAGGCATGAAATCGGCCCAGTTTTTTCGTAATCCTTTGAAAAGTGGAAGTTGCGTACATTTCTAAGAACACATTCATGGATGAAGTCATTTTCTCCCTGGGGCTGTTTTAGCTTGTGTAAAATGTGAGTCGAACCTCTCCACAGAGCTGACATTCAAAATAAGGTTCAACACAAAAACAACTTTTTTGGGGTGTTAAAATATGGTTTCAGTTCAGAACACATTTCAAATTCAAGTGTTTTTAATTGTAGATCTTTGTTCAACGCAATGTTCAGTTTGCCCTTTCTTTAATAGATCATTTCTTTTAACAGTGGCACAGAAGAGGACAAAGATGTGTGAAAGATTACTTTAAAATGTATTTCCTTTCAGCAGTTAAAAAAAATAATAACATTCCTCAGTCAGACTTTTTTGGGTACCTTCAGATACATAGCTTTATTAAATCATCGTTCTCTTTCACTTTACCTTCAATGACATGGCTTGATGAATGTCTGGATTTGGATCCGCTTAATAAGGCTTAGCCTGACAGATCTAAAACAAAATCCAAAACGCAGCAGCTTTATGGCTGAGTCATGTAAACTTCTAATGGGAAAAGGAACTAGGTAAACATCTTACTGGCAAATCGCAATCTCAAGGATCCATTCATCATCCTTACTATAGACATGGTCTGTTATAGTTTAGGGTGTTGGATAGGCTGCACAAGTAAAATAGCCAGACTGTACCCGTCTGCTGATCCTTCTTATGCAAGGTGAGGTGTCAGTTCAGCCAACCTGAGCCACATATTCCCTTCTCACCCTCTGCAGCTGGTCTCATACACTTCCCAAGCTCGGGCCCTTAATCAGAGGCCAGGGAGCTTGAGTATCTTTGCAGTTCCTGGGACTGCACTTTTCTGGACTGAGATGTGTGATGCATTTCCAGAGATCTGTCACTGCTCCCAGTGCACCGATCACCACGGGCACCACTGTTGCCTTCACCTTCCAAGCCTCCAGCTCTTCTCTGAGCCCTTGGTATTTCTTTAGTTTCTCTTATTCCTTTCTTCTGATGTTGCCATCGCTTTGTATTGCTACATCTACTACCACTATAAATATTAATGCTTTTCCAGCAGAAGGTTTTGTTTGAAATGTTTATGAAAATCTGCATGGTTTATTTCCACAGCCATAGACAAATGCTATTTGAGTCTGAGTTTTTTTTGTTTGAGGAAATGTGAGACTGTGTCCTGCTGCTTTTGCCTCTCCACAGATATATTTTTAGCTAGACTTTCTCACATCAACATTTGGACAGTTAGAATTAATGGATTTGAGCAACTGTTCCATTTCGTTCAGCCAGACCCATTTTCTCCACATCTTTCATACTGTCTCACGTTGCTTGCAGCTGTTTTTCTTTCCTTTGAAAAAAGAGAATCAACACCATTCTTTGGACTTCTCTGAAAGCACACTGATAGTTTTCACAAATCTCGCCGTTTCCAAGAACCACAAGAACTGCTTGCTTGTTCCCACTTTTAGAAAATTAGTTTTCACACATGTCGCATGACATATAATTTTCAAATGGTCCTGGTAGTGGATGTGGAACTGACACACTTGGGCTTGTACTGTTTACTCTTATTGCTTCTTACAAAACAATTTAAGAACATTTGTAGTGTAGATTATTCCTACTTAAACATCTTCTATTGCACTAAAACTACAAAAACATTGTCTCATAAGAACTGAGAAACCAATGAGACACTGCAGTGTTTATGGACAAATATCACTTGGATTTTAAGTTGGAGAAGAATATAGACTGGATTACACAGATTTGGTCAGGGCAACTATTGAAGGTAAGCGGCTAACATTAGCAGCAACTTTAAAACATGATTCCTATTTTTTGAATAGTTTATTTGAAAACATAGTGCAACAGTGCATTAAAACAGTGTTTATAGAGGTTTGCATCCAGTCGTGTTGTGCACAGTTCAAAGTCCTGTCTCTGTCTCTGCGTTCACTCTCTTAGTGTTGTTGTCCAGTGAAAATAACAATAAAAAAGTACTGCGCTAACGGAATTGGTTAACCAATTGTTGACCGTGAAGAGCTCCAACTAACAGTTAAAGAACATTTTGAAAACGTGCATCCCTAAGCGTAACTTTAGTGTCTGTGATTGATCGCTTAAGTGCAGACTTCACTTGAAGCTGCAGCGCTTTTCCTTTGCTTAGATTTTAGATTTTAATACTTGTATATTTTGTAATCATGGTTGATGTTTCCTCACATTTGTAGTCAGCCGCTCGGTTGTTCTGATTGGTTGTTTGCGGTAACCCCGCCCCCTGCGCTGTGAACAAGCACAGCTTCATTGAGAAAATCCAGGGCTAACAAATCCAGCTGTGAACCAAGCCCCGGTGATAAAAGATGGCCGCCGCTTTACGTCAATGGCTGCGCTCAGTGGCGCATTGGCGTGAGTTCGCTAGCTTGATTTCAGCAAACCTCCATCCACGAATCATAAGTAGTAGTTGTTCTTTCTCTCACACGGATGTGCGTCAGTTCCGCGAGCTCGCGTAACATGTGACCCAGGCTGACCAATCAGAGCGGGAGCTTGCTAGAGTGAGCAGAGCTGTAGCGGGAGCTAAGATTAAAAAGCTATTTTTAATCAAACTGAAGACATTTGAACCAAGAAAACATTCACGATATGAAACTAGGTAAGGTTTGTCATAAAGTCCTACCTTTTGAAATGTGTAACTGATCTGTGAGGCAAGCAGCAGCAATTTGTGATTACATTGTGCTCTGTGGAAAAAAAGCTTTCTAGACTGAGGGATTTTTCCACTGCAGTACCAATGGAGCGACCACTACCTCAGCTCGAGACGGTGTTAAGATAGCAATGTCTTATCCAAATATTTTAATAGACCCATGCTGTGAACTCATTTAGTAGGACAGCTTATCCAGAGAGACTCATGTCTGGGTTCATCAAAATAGAGAAACATATCCAGGATAAGTTCAGTGATGTTCGTAGTACAGGGCTCAGGTCTACAGTGAATTATTTTAGTTAGAAACACTATTTTCACAGAAACAAACACGAGGAGACCAAAAAACAAAAACAAACAAAAAAAAAAAAAATCAATTTTGAGAAGATGTAAAGCAAAGACACACACTTTAATAATGTTTTAGTCCAAGACAGTCTATTACTCAAGTAGAAAGTGTGGAGAAAGTTGTTGATGAATTTGACCTCAGTCCCTTCACATGAATAGCACATGAATCTAGCACTGTTTACTCCTAATCTTCTGAAAGTGGAAGTTACATAGACTTACTCAGAACACATTAGCGGATGAGTTGTTTTCCCTGGGGCAGTTTGAGCTCGTGAAAAATGTGATTTGAGGTCAATCCCTTCTGTCTGAGCTGAGGATAAAGCACTTTCATATTGTAATGACCGAGAGTGACAATAATCAGAGGCAACACAACCAGGTACAAGATGCTTTTTAATCACAAAATAGATACTGTAGGGAAAAGTCCACCAGTGCTTTGCAATAGGAGTGAACTCACAGACGGCAGAGGACCGTGGACAGTTCTTATAACCAACGGCAAAGGGACTAGAAGTTCTTATACTGTAGTTATGTTCAGTTCTGATGTTGTAGCGAGGTAAGTTTGGGCTTAAATCTGTCTCTTAAGAAGATAGAAAAGAGAGAGAGTGAGAGAGAGAGAAGAGAGAGAGAGAGAGAGAGAAGGGGACAAGAGAGAGAAAGAAAATAAGACTAAAGGAGAAGAAGAGCGAGAAAGAGACTTGAGACAGAGGATAGAGAGAAAAAAAATAGAGACAGACAAGAAGATAACAGAAAGAGAGAACTAAAAGAAAAAAGGATAAGAAGAGAAAGAAAGACAAAACTAGAGAGGAAAAGAAATACAAGACGACTAAAGAAAGAAGAAGAAAGAGAAAAGGAGAAGAGAGACAAAAAGACTAGAGAGGAGAGAGAGAAATGAGCGAAAGACGAGATGACTACAGAAAAAGAGGTAGAAAGAGGGAAAAAGAGACTGAAGAGAAAGAAAGAAAGTGGAAAAAAAGACTGGAGAGAAGGAAAATGAGAGAGAGTGAGAAGGGAGAGAAAATAAACTGGGGAGGAAGAAGAAGAGGAAGAATGAGAGAGAAATACAGAGAGAGAAAGAAAGAAGACTAGAGAAAGAGAGAGAGAAGGAAAGAGAGAAAGACAAAAAAAGACTGGAGAGAGAGAGAAAGGAGAGGGAGAAAGAAAAGAAGACTAGGAGAAAGAAGACTAGAGGGAGAAAGACAACAAGAAAGACTTAAGAAAGGAGAAAGGAAAGAGAAAGACAGACTAGAGAGAGAGAAAAGGAGAAGAGATGAGGAAGAGAAAGAAAAGAAAACTAAAGAGAGAGAGAGAGAAAACAAGAAGAAAGAGAGAGAGATGCAGGAGGATGGAGAGAGAGGGGGGGGGGGGGGAGGGGGGTGAGAGGAAAAGATAACACAACTCTCTCTCCGACCTCCCTGCCATTCTCTCTCTTTCTTCTTGTCTTTCTCTCTCTCTCCTCTAGTTTTCTTTCTTTCTCTTCCTCACTCTCTCTCCTTTTTCTCTCTCTAGTCTGTCTTTCTCTCTTCCTTTTCTCCCTTTCTTAAGTCTTCTTGTCTTGTCTTTCTCCTCTAGTCTTCTTTCTCCCTAGTCTTCTTTTTTCTCCATGAACGACAGGAAACGCACACGACACTCCACGAGAACTTCTTTTTCATCCTGTTCAGGAAAAGGTTATGAGTAAATTACCTTTTGGGTCATATTAAAATGCACACAGTTCTCACTTTATCTTTGCTGATAGTCACAGTAGCATCTGCAACATTAAGTGCTACTGGAGTCCAGTCTTCTCTGTTCGAAGAACCAACTAAACTGTCAATGGCATCGTTCAGAATATCCATCCCTTTCAAGATTCAACAAACAATATTTACATTCAGAAATTACATTTAGTAAAAATTATTATTCTATCAGCCCACTGAACTTACCAATTGGTTTGACCACAGGAAGCATTCCAAGTAAAGCACCTGAAACTTCTGGACTAACTCAGTCTTTGGCGTGGGAAATTCTGCAAATAAATAATCAAGTCAACAAACATGTATATAGATAGTGTAAAGCAGCTTAGTGTTTGGAAGCCCACCCTGTAGAGGCAGATCGAATCCCGCCTGCATCCTGTCCTGGAGCGAGCTGCCTGCCATCGCTTTGGCATTCTTTCGCTCTGCCATTATCTGCAGAAGAAAGTGACAACATCAAAGGAAGAAGAGAGATTCTGGAAACGGAAAAGATCAAATCAAATCAAACTTTATTTATAAAGCGCTTTTCATACATTCAGTGTACACAAAGTGCTTNCTGTTTTATTTTGATTATTACGGATTCTGTTATGGTCTGTTTATGACTTTAATTCACTTTGAAATGGGCTAATGTGGCTTTTTTGTTGTAAGGTTGCAGACCCTGTTCAAGAGCATGTCATGAGCGTATGAATCCATGTAATAGAACCAGGTTAGATAATCAAGATTTCAAAGGCAGAAAGAGATGTTTGCTGAAAGATGAGAACTTTTATTTGTTGAGATGTTTTTCGTTTTGTACGCACAATTTCAGTAAGAAAAATTCCATGCAAAGTTTTATAAATGAGACCGCTGACCTGTAATTTTGCCCAGAACAATTGTCCAAAGTGTCAGGTTTTATGAAAGGCAACGCAGTGCACATTCACACAGAAGAAATCCTGTTCGGTTTGTAAAAGCTCAGGGGCTGAGGAAGTTCTAAATGAGTTCATGTGAGTATTTTTAGATCCTCTTGTTTCCGCTGCATTCCTCTGATCACCCCAGGCTGCCATTACACAAGAACACCAGACTGAAGCAGCAGTCACATGACCACCAGCAGCAGCAGTCACATGACCAGCACAGGCTCACATCAGAACAGAAATAATTCCAGGTATATTGTCATGTCTTTCTTAAATAAGCTTCTGCAGGTGGTATGGACATCTGTTAAGTTCTAGTGTTTACTTCATGCAGAGCTTTCCAACTTGTTCCAATCGGGGACCCATGCACCAAACAATCCACTAAAGAAGCTGCAACCCACCACTTTTAAAAAATGTATTTCTGAAAGCATTGTTAGTAAATGTCATGTGGTTCAGTACTTCGCAGCACACGTTGAAGTTTTTGTGTTATCTGTAAAGGTAAAGCCTGACTTTATATAACAGGTCATATGTCTTTTTGCCATTTCCCCAAAGGATCTGTCCTTATGTGTTGAAGATGGTGGAGGCGTTAAAGCGGCTGAAGCCCATAAGGGAGGGTCAGTTCTGAAGACCGACGATGCAGAAAAACAACAATACAGAACAACATGGTGCATGCTTTTATGACCAGTCGTTTAGACTACTGTATTTCTCTCTGCTCTTCTACTATTTCAGGTTTACAATTATTACAAAATTCAGCAGCACGTCCTGACTAAAACCAGTGGGGCGGGACCACATTACACCAGTTTTAAAATCACTGCATTGGCTCCCTGTGTGTTTTAGGATCGATTTTAAAGTTCTTTTACTGTTTTTAAGTGTCTTAGTGGTCCTGGGCCTTCTTACCTCAGAATTGCTTTTACCTTATGAACCCTCGCGGACCCTGCGTCCTCCGGCAGCAGGCTCCTAGTCATTCCAAAACTCAGGACACACACTCACAGCGAGGCGTCTTTCCAGTTTTACTGCCCTCATCTATGGAACAGTCTGCCGGAGGACCTCAGGGCCGCAGAGAACATTCAGAGCAGGATCAAGACCCATCTTTTTAGCTTAGCTTTTGACTAGTATCTACTGTTTTAAATTTTAAATGTATTTCTTAATTTATTCATTCTACTTATTCATTGGGGGTTTTATTTCTTAGTATTTCTTAGTATTTATAGGATCTCCAGTGTTTCCTCTGAGGAGTCTTTGCACCAGGAGGTATGGTCTGATATGATTTGATTAAATTTTATTTTTAATATATGATCCTGATGCGGAGTTTAATTTTCACAGTGTGCAAACATAATCATGATCTCTTTATTCTTTGCTGTGGTGATGTGCGAGTGAGTTTGTGATGTCTGAGGGAAACATAAATGCTTTTACAATGTTGTATGTTTGATTCAGTGCAACACTTGAAACAAACACGAGATCTGTGCTTTCTCCCCGACTCTGCAGGACCTGACTGTTCCCGATAGCAGGATGTGTCCAACTTGAAACTGCTCTTCTTTGCCTTAAGCCATCTGCTCTGGTCTGCAATCAGAGCGTGCACCTGCAGGACGCAGTCACCCGCCAATCAAATATTGTCATGACAACTACAGGCCGCTCACACTTGGCCGGTAATAATAAAAGCCTAGTAGCTACTCCAGGCTTACAAGATCACAGTCTTCTTTAAAATTGTATATTTTTGTTTTTGTTTTTTTATTTTGGTGAAGTCTTTCTATACCCCACCTGAAATAACCCACTTATGTGAAAGAATAAGTACATCTGATCCACATTATGTGTTTTAGTAACATCTTGGTCAAAACAATGACAATAATGAATTCAGATTTACAACCAGGATTAGTCCTTCTCATTCTATGGTGTTCAATCTTCAATCCTCAATCAAACAGACGTAATAGCAACATGTAACAAATGTATTTATGTACTTGTACTGCAGCGAGTTTGATTTCAGTCTGGTGGTACTTGGAAAGCAAAATGTCTGTATTTTTCCACTGATCTAGACCTAAATTAGCTCTAGTTAAAGCTTGGATTAGTTTGAGATCTGTTATAGATAGTATGTTCTGGGCCACACTCATATGGCCTGGAATATTCCCTCTATTTGTCTCTCTCATGGCAGGTAGGTATGGACAGAGAAGCAAAAAACAACCCGAGAGAACATTTACATGAACCCAAACATGTATGAGTTAAATCAATTTGAATCATTTTGGACAGTAAATACAGGCTTGCTTCTTCATTCACTTAACTTTCTTCACAAACTATTTCTTGCTTGACATAAAACTCCTAATTTACAACAATGATATCTCACTAACAAAGTCAAAACTAGAAAATCATTAAAAAAAACATGTCACACACTCATAAGTTAATCTCACAATAGCTTCTTATAAGACTGTGTTCTCTTCTGTTTTCATCACTCTAGTTCAAACATGCGAACAATACCACGTGTTCTCAGCCATCAAAACAAACAGGCAGAAGTCAGTGGAAGAGGCTGTTTATCTGCGATGAGAGCGAACACAAGCAAAACAATTAGAGTGCTTACAGTAGAAGGGAACATGAGCTTCTGTCGGCTCCAGGTTAGTTTGGCCGTTCAGGAGGAGCACAGAGAGACACCAGCAAACAACATCAGAACAAACATTCTGACATGTAACAGCTACTTACACAGGCACACAAAGGAGATAGATGTGTTCTAATGGTAATTGGCAGATTGGATTGGATTGAGCTCCTGCCGCATGCACCACACAACTGTTGTTCCAGTAAAAAAGGCAAGAAATACTCACAGAAATCTCACAGAAATACATCTATACCATGCAGTTTCTCCTTTTTTGCACGTCTATGTAATTTGTTGCTGCCCAAGTTCGTTTTTATGGTGTAAAGTTGTGTTCTTTTTGTTGAATATTAATGAAATCCTAATCTTAACCAACTCTTACCAACCAACACTTATAACTTGTTACAAGTAAAAAGGTCTTGGGATTGACCAAGACCAAGATCACTGAGAGTCAAGATTGATGAACCTGGACAGATCACTGTGCTGGGGCCATGTATGAAGTGTCCAGCATTAAACTCTTGACAGTGCTGGTGCAAGTTTAGCAGAGGATGTGGTAATAAAATGTGGTCTCAATGTCAAACCCTGAGTCCATGAGTCGTGTGTTGGCCAGACCACATTTAGGTGATAAAGCAGTCGCAATAGTGCAGAGCTATTTCAAGTTAATTTTTCCAAGGAAATTTGCACAGCACATAACCAGTGTTCCCAAAATTTAGGGTTGTACAAAGTATCCACCATGCACTACATCACCTTTAATTGATTTGAGTTACAAAACCTTAAAGGTTGTATGGAGGATTTTCAAAAATAGTGTGTTGTCAGTCTTGGTCAAAAACAGTTGCATAGATTTGTAACAGCCTTGTAACTTATGCCTAAACAAAAAAAGAATTATAAAAATAAATGAACCGTGGACATGATGAGGCCACTAAAATGTCGACCAATAGATAAGGAGGTACCTCGTTATCTATTGGCCTGTTAACCTGTCAAGCAAACCTCAGTGTTCCTAAGTAACTCATTGGCCCAGTTGCGGGAAGGGCGTGGCCCTGGGTGGAGAAACACATGTGAATCGTTTGAAAAACAGCAAGCAGTTGTTGGATTTGAAAAATCCTCCATACAACCTTTAAAACCAGCACTGAACCAGAACTAAACAAGTACTAGAACTGTACTAACCAAGTCTGAGCAAGAGTAACTGGCAATAGAGCGATACCAGGTCAGATGTAAAGCAGAATTACACCAAAACTAAAATGGAACCAAATCAGGTCTAAAGTACTGTTAGGGGCGCACTTAGGGTTTTGGAATCGTGCCGAGCTCAAACTCGATTGCAGAAAATTCTCTTGCCCGCACTCATACTTGCACAAGCTGTGAGGTGGTACCAAGGTACCTCGTTATCTATTGGCCTGTTAACCTGTCAAGCAAACCCTCAGTGCTCCTAAGTAACTCATTGGCCCAGTTAGCAGTGAAGGGCGTGGCCCTGGGAGGAAACACATGTGCATCATTTGAAAAACAGCAAACAGCTGTTGGATTTGAAAAATCCTCCATACAACCTTTCTGCAGGCCGTTATACTGTATCTTTGATATAATGAGGCAAACCCGAGTTTTGCTCGTGATGTGCACTCCACAATGCAAAAAACTACCTTACAACCACCTAGTCACTTACAACTGACTGACTTTGCACCTGTATCTGACACAATTGTCCAAGAAATTATCACCAGTCTGAGTTCATCTACATGTTGCCTTGATGTTTTACCCACTAGATTTCTAAAGTCTGTGCTGAGCAGTTTGTCAGCACCTGTCACTCAAATAGTGAACATGTCGATCCAATCTGGAACATTTCCAAGTGCTTTAAAAACTGCCGTCATTAAGCCTCTCCTGAAGAAGAGCAGTCTTGATGCCACAGTACTGAACAATTATCGACCCATCTCAAATCTGCCATTTTTAGGAAAAGTTCTTGAAAAAGTAGTTTACCAACAACTTACTGACTTTCTCCTAATAAACAACACATTTGATGTTTTCCAGTCAGGTTTCAGACCCCACCATAGCACAGAAACAGCTCTTATCAAGGTAACTAATGACATCCGCCTGAACACAGACGCTGGCAAAGTCTCTGTCCTAATCCTGCTGGATCTGAGTGCTGCTTTTGACACTGTTGATCATGACATCCTTTTACACAGACTAGAGAACTGGGTGGGCATCTCTGGTTCTGCCCTGAAGTGGTTTAAGTCCTATCTAGAAGACAGGAAGTATTTTGTTGAAATTGGAAATTGCGTGTCTGAGCACATGGCCTTGACCTGTGGTGTGCCTCAGGGGTCAATCTTGGGACCCCTTCTGTTCAATTTGTACATGTTGCCTTTAGGTCAGTTAATACGCAATAATAATGTGAGCTATCACAACTATGCAGACGATACTCAGATCTATGTGTCATTAACAGCAGGTGAATATGGGCCTGTGGATTCACTCTGTCACTGCATCCAACAGATCAGTGTGTGGATGCAAAACAACTTTCTCCAGCTTAACTCAGACAAGACTGAAGTTATCATCTTTGGCCCACAGAAACAAAGAGAGGTTGTCAGCAGTCACCTTCAGTCTCTCTCTCTGAAACCTTCAAGTCAAGTTAGAAATCTGGGGTAATAATGGACTCAGACTTGAACTTTAACAGCCACATTAAGTCAATAACATCAGCAGCTTTTTACCATCTAAAAAACATTGCCAAAATCAAAAGTATAGTGTCAAAGCCTGACCTGGAGAGGCTTATCCATGCATTTGTCTCCAGTAGGTTAGACTATTGTAACGGCCTGCTCACCGGCCTATCCAAACAGGCTGTAAAACAGCTGCAGTACATCCAGAACGCTGCTGCTCGAGTCCTGACCAGAACCAGGAAGTACGATCACATTAGTCCTGTGCTTAGGTCTTTGCACTGGCTTCCAGTGGCTCAGAGAATAGACTTTAAAACAGCTTTGCTTGTGTTTAAGTCTCTCCATGGACTAGCACCAAAGTACATCTCTGACATGTTAGTGCGTTATGAACCATCTCGCACTCTGAGGACCTCAGGGACCGGCCTCCTGCTGGTGCCCAGAGTCAGGACTAAACATGGAGAATCAGCGTTTCAGTTTTATGCAGCTAAGATCTGGAACAGTCTTCCAGATGATGTAAGACAGGCCTCCACTGTGACAATGTTTAAATCTAGGCTGAAAACATGTCTTTTTATCTGTGCATATGACTGAAATACTTTGTCTGCACTTTTTATTTCTTTACTTCTTTTTAAAGTAAATTTTATGCTGATTATTTAATTATTGTTGATGCATTTTCCTGCCTTGTAAAGCACTGTGAATTGCTTTGTGTATGAATTGTGCTATACAAATAAACTTGCCTTGCCTTGCCTTGCCACTCCTTCGTCAGGCTTTGGATTAAAACCACATGGAGCAGCAAAAGCAACAGGAGACGAGAGACTTAACTTTTTTTTCTCCAGGTCACAGTGTTAATTCAAGGTAACCGCATTTCAATGGAGTTTGGTGCAGAGTTTCTTTCTTCTTATGACATACAGTATATCAGCAGACTATAGGCTGGTATGCAAAAGTTGTGCGTGTGCGTGTGCATGAGTAACCAGGCTGAGCTCTGTCCCACCTCCTCCATCTGTGCCAGAGACAGAACCATGCCGAGTCTGAGTGTGGTTCGTTTGCACTCACATTGAACAAAAGAATCGCTCTGTAGCGACCATCCGGGCTTGGGCACGGTTCGGTTGTGCCATGTGAGTGCATCCTTAGAAATATTTGCAATATTTCAAAGATGGGTTAAGGTGTCGGGTAAGATCTTTGGACGGCCATTTTTTGCCATTAATAGGCTTGTATTAGAGTATAACAGGTATTAGAGCGCAGCTCTGCGGAGACAAAATGCATCCAGTAGGTGAGACTTTGCACACAAAATCTGAAGTGTTCTGTGATGCAGCAGAGCAGAAATGCATGATGTGGACTCAGTCTGTTAAAACTGAATATTGTCTGGTTAAAAAGTTTCACATTGGACAATTCACCACACAGGAATGACAATGATCACTCACAAACTCTCAAACCAAATAGACGAAGGAGCCACAGGTGATTGCCACAAGATGTAGCAGCAAAAACAAAAGTTAATGCTGCTAAATCAATACTTGTGAATGAAATTCAGCTTTACAACCAAAAAAAGCTGAAGAAAAAACGCAGAGAAAAACTGTTGCAAGCTTCAGGAGTCAGATGTTTGTTATACTGGTTCAAAACTTTTTTTTTTTTTAATCAAGGAAGTTTTTCCAGCCAACTAGACAGACAGTCTCTTTTTGTAGATTGACTAAGAATCCTTCTTTTGGTTAAGACAAAAAATGACCCACCTACCGTAGAGCGATCAGCCCAAATATGTGAGATCAGATGCTTTCTATGAATGGATATGAAATCGCTAACCATCAGTCTACTATTGTCTTTTGTAGAAAGAACACTTTTACTATGATATTGAAACGAAAACCCAATTTGAATTGTCTTTGTTGACGACATAGAGAAAAGCAGGTGTCGCACGTCTGAATAGTGACCTAGTGACCCTTCGTGTTTGTTTTGTTGATGTCTGGCTAAAAGAGCAGGAGTAATGAAGTATTTGTTCACACACTTGTTTTGCACGGACTTGTAACAGTGGAAAAAGGTCAGACGCTACAAACAGCTCTCCATCAGCAGTGAAAAACAGGCTCCATAAACTCATGAACATTACACAGTCCATTTGCAGCCTGTGTGCGAGGAAAACACTTATGTCACTCTCATGTTGCAATGAGAGAGGATCTGTTTGTGTTTGTTAACTCTTCGTCAGCCACAAATGGAAATTTCCCTTATTTTTACCTTGAACCTCACAAGCCTGCCAGGTTTTTGTAGCTAATTTTAAACGACATCAGGAATAACAACATGTTGTAGGAGAACAACGGACAAATAGGAGTGACACTTTTTTGATGCACAAACGTCATTTCAGTGTTATACATTTTGGTGGATAATATTAATCCGATTGATATGTGCATCACTCTGAATTGTCGTATTATTTCATGCTGTCGTCCATGTGGAAATGCACAAACATCTATTCTGTTTCTGAGCCTCCGAATTATTCACCAATGTCTGTTTTGAACAGTTTTCACAGTGTTTTGAAGCAAATATGCTAATGACAGTTAGCCACAATGCTAACAACAATAAAACAATACTATACAGCAGGGGTCCCAACCACCGGCCCGGGCACAAAACCGGTCCGCGACCCATCTGCTACCGGGCCCCAGAGATTCTCTTAAGATGTATTTTATTTTTTAATTGATATTTTATCACTACTTCCTTGTGCTTTACTATGTAAATATTGTGCCATTTAACCAAATAAACAAAATTAAAGCAATAAGAGCTAAAAAAAATATGCACAATAATGAGTTATTTGCATTTTACGTTGTTGTTATTGGCGCTACCCAACCTCAGCCGGTCCTCGGAAAAGAAAATTGTGACTGTACCGGTCCTTGCAAGAAAAAAGGTTGGTTGACCACTGCTATACAGTATATTTAAGGTTAAGGTTATAGAATAGAAGGGCCATCAGTCGACGCCGCCTGAAGAAAGATTCTCTATTCGTCTAGTTGGCTGGGAAACCTGTTTTGATAAAAACAACAAGCCAGTAGGTTCAGGTATCAACCACTGATCTTAACGTCGGGCTTCTGAGGCTGTAGAGACAGTGTTTTTCTCAGCATAAAAGTGTGAAAAGTGTCAAGTGTATAAGTCCTTAAGACAAACTTCATTGACAGTAGGTTGGTTTCAAGTGACAGTACGACCACTCTACCAACCCGATGTCACAGATGTCAATAGCGTATGATTACCTACCTTTTTGTGTAAATATGACATGCGTTGCAGTCCCAGTTCATTTCTATGGTGGTTGTAAAGAAGTGTTTATTTATTAATATTAACAAAATCCTTATTCACTCTGCCACCGTGCCTGGTTTCCTGGATTGTATTGAACAAAATGGTCATCAGAAATAAAACAATGCACATTATATTTCTTTTAAAAATGGGTAGTGCCTTTGTTCTTATCCAGCCGGTATTCTTGCAAAAATACTTTAAAAACATGTTTTCACTGGGAAAGCATCTAGTCCATTTATGTTTATTTTTCGGGAAAAAAAGTTACACGGTGTGACTTTAAGTATTCGTGTTAATAAGTGAGGTTGTGTTTGTAACTGCTGTCGATGAGTTTGGCCTCAGTCCCATCTTAGAAGAAATTTAACTTCTTATGAACAAGGCATGAAATCGGCCCAGTTTTTTCTTAATCCTTTGAAAAGTGGAAGTTGCGTACATTTCTAAGAACACATTCATGGATGAAGTCATTTTCTCCCTGGGGCTGTTTTAGCTTGTGTAAAATGTGAGTCGAACCTCTCCACAGAACACAAGAACAACTTTTTGGGGGTGTTAAAATATGGTTTCAGTTCAGAACACATTTCAAATTCAAGTGTTTTTTAATTGTAGATCTTTGTTCAACGCAATGTTCAGTTTACCCTTTCTTTAATAGATCATTTCTTTCAACAGTGGCACAGAAGAGGACAAAGATGTGTGAAAGATTACTTTAAAATGTATTTCCTTTCAGCAGTAAAAAAATAATAATAACATTCCTCAGTCAGACTTTTTTGGGTACCTTCAGATACACAGCTTTATTAAAGGTGGGGTAGCTAACTTTTTTAGTTGTAAATTAGTAAATGTTGTGCTTTCCACTAAAAAGTATACATTAAATACAACACTTTGTGGAAAAATGAGACCTCTGAGAGCTGTTTGAACTGAATAATAAAGAATTTTAGTTCTAATCAAGAGGTGAATACTGCGCTCTGATTGGCTGAGCTTGGGCGGTAACTCCAGTTTCACTTTCTTGTTTGTAAATAGAAGTTTATAAGCCATAAATGCAACAAAAATGAATACATGTCTATATTAACCGTGTGTCGAAGGATTTATGAGAGGAAGTTGTCAGATTTAAAACCTAAATTGTGTTTGCAGTGGTAAAATCAGCTACTCCACCTTTAAATCATCGTTCTCTTTCACTTTACCTTCAATGACATGGCTCGATGAATGTCTGGATTTGGATCCGCTTAATAAAGGCTTAGCCTGACAGATCTAAAACAAAATCCAAAACGCAGCAGCTTTATGGCTGAGTCATGTAAACTTCTAATGGGAAGAGGAACTAGGTAAACATCTTACTGGCAAATCGCAATCTCAAGGATCCATTCATCATCCTTACTATAGACATGGTCTGTTATAGTTTAGGGTGTTGGATAGGCTGCACAAGTAAAATAGCCAGACTGTACCCGTCTGCTGATCCTTCTTATGCAAGGTGAGGTGTCAGTTCAGCCAACCTGAGCCACATGTTCTCACCCTCTGCGGCTGGTCTCATACACTTCCCAAGCTCGGGCCCTTAATCAGAGGCCAGGGAGCTTGAGTATCTTTGCAGTTCCTGGGACTGCACTTTTCTGGACTGAGATGTGTGATGCATTTCCAGAGATCTGTCACTTCTCCCAGTGCACCGATCACCACGGGCACCACTGTTGCCTTCACCTTCCAAGCCTCCAGCTCTTCTCTGAGCCCTTGGTATTTCTTTAGTTTCTCTTATTCCTTTCTTCTGATGTTGCCATCGCTTTGTATTGCTACATCTACTACCACTATAAATATTAATGCTTTTCCAGCAGAAGGTTTTGTTTGAAATGTTTATGAAAATCTGCATGGTTTATTTCCACAGCCATAGACAAATGCTATTTGAGTCTGAGTTTTTTTGTTTGAGGAAATGTGAGACTGTGTCCTGCTGCTTTTGCCTCTCCACAGATATATTTTTAGCTAGACTTTCTCACATCAACATTTGGACAGTTAGAATTAACGGATTTGAGCAACTGTTCCATTTCGTTCAGCCAGACCCATTTTCTCCACATCTTTCATAACTGTCTCACGTTGCTTGCAGCTGTTTTTCTTTCCTTTGAAAAAAGAGAATCAACACCATTCTTTGAACTTCTCTGAAAGCACACTGATAGTTTTCACAAATCTCGCCGTTTCCAAGAACCACAAGAACTGCTCGCTTGTTCCCACTTTTAGAAAATTAGTTTTTCACACATGTCGCATGACATATAATTTTCAAATGGTCCTGGTAGTGGATGTGGAACTGACACACTTGGGCTTGTACTGTTTACTCTTATTGCTTCTTACAAAACAATTTAAGAACATTTGTAGTGTAGATTATTCCTAGTTAAACATCTTCTATTGCACTAAAACTACAAAAACATTGTCTCATAAGAACTGAGAAACCAATGAGACACTGCAGTGTTTTATGGACAAATATCACTTGGATTTTAAGTTGGAGAAGAATATAGACTGGATTACACAGATTTGGTCAGGGCAACTATTGAAGGTAAGCGGCTAACATTAGCAGCAACTTTAAAACATGATTCCTTATTTTTGAATAGTTTATTTGAATACATAGTGCAACAGTGCATTAAAACAGTGTTTATAGAGGTTTGCATCCAGTCGTGTTGTGCACAGTTCAAAGTCCTGTCTCTGTCTCTGCGTTCACTCTCTTAGCGCTGTTGTCCAGTGAAAATAACAATAAAAAAGTACTGCGCTTACGTAATTGGTTAACCAATTGTTGACCGTGAAGAGCTCCAACTAACAGTTAAAGACAAATTTGAAAACGTGCATCCCTAAGCGTAACTTTAGTGTCTGTGATTGATCGCTTAAGCGCAGACTTCACTTGAAGCTGCAGCGCGTTTCCTTTGCTTAGATTTCAATACTTGTATATTTTGCATTCATGATTGATGTTTCCTCACATTTGTAGTCAGTCGCTCGGTTGTTCTGATTGGTTTGTTTGCGGTAACCCTGCCCCCTGCGCTGTGAACAAGCACAGCTTCATTGAGAAAATCCAGGGATGACAAGTCCATCTGTGAACCAAGCCCCGGTGATAAAAGATGGCCGCCGCTTTACGTCAATGGCTGCGCTCAGTGGCGCATTGGCGTGAGTTCGCTAGCTTGATTTCAGCTAACCTCCATCCACGAATCATAAGTAATAGTTGTTCTTTCTCACACACGGATGTGCGAGTTCCAATCAGAGCACGAGTCTGCTAGAGTGAGCAGAGCTGTAGCCGGAGCTAAAGATTAAAAAGCTATTTTTAATCAAACTGAAGACATTTGAACTGAGAAAACGTTCACGATATGAACTTACTATTTGTCATAAAGTCTTATCTTTTGAATTGTGTAAGTGTCTGTGAGGCGAGCAGCAGCCGTTTGTGATTGCATTGTGCTCTATGGAAAAATGCTTTCTGGACTGAGGGGATTTTCCCGCTGCAGAACCAATGGAGCGGTCACTACCTCAACGATACGGTGTTAATCCAGCAATGTCTTATCCAATATTTTAACAGACCCATGCTGTGAACTCATTTAGTAGGACGGCTTATCCAGAGAGGCTCATGTCTGGGTTTGTCAAAACAAGAGAAACATATCCAGGATAAGTTCAGTGATGTTCGTAGTACTGGGCTCTGGTCTACAGTGAATTATTTTAGTTAGAAACACTATTTTCACAGAAACAAACACGAGGAGACCAAAAAACAAACAAAAAAAAAACAAATCAATTTTGAGAAGATGTAAAGCAAAGACACACACTTTAATAATGTTTTTAGTCCAAGACAGTCTATTACTCAAGTAGAAAGTGTGGAGAAAGTTGTTGATGAATTTGACCTCAGTCCCTTCACATGAATAGCACATGAATCTAGCACTGTTTACTCCTAATCTTCTGAAAGTGGAAGTTACATAGACTTACTCAGAACACATTAGCGGATGAGTTGTTTTCCCTGGGGCAGTTTGAGCTCGTGAAAAATGTGATTTGAGGTCAATCCTTTCTGTCTGAGCTGAGGATAAAGCACTTTCATATTGTAATGACCGAGAGTGACAATAATCAGAGGCAGCACAACCAGGTACAAGATGCTTTTTAATCACAAAATAGATACTGTAGGGAAAAGTCCACCAGTGCTTTGCAATAGGAGTGAACTCACAGACGGCAGAGGGACCGTGGACAGTTCCTATAATCGACAGTGAAGGGACTAGTAGTTCTTATACTGTAGTTATGTTCAGTTCTGATGTTGTAGCGAGGTAAGTTTGGGCTTAAATCTGATCTCTAAAGAAGATAGAAAAGAGAGAGAGAGAGAAGGGGACTAGAGAGAGAAAGAAAATAAGACTAAAGGGAGAAGAAGAGCGAGAAAGAGGACTTGAGACAGAGGATAGAGAGAAAAAAAAATAGAGACAGACAAGAAGATAACAGAAAGAGAGAACTAAAAAGAGAAAAGGATAAGAAGAGAAAGAAAGACAAAACTAGAGAGGAAAAGAAATACAAGACGACTAAGAAGAAGAAGAAAGAGAAAAGGAGAGAGAGAGACAAAAAGACTAGAGAGGAGAGAGAGAAATGAGCGAAAGACGAGATGACTACAGAAAGAAAGTATAAAGATAGACTGGAGAGAGAGAAAAGAAAACAAGAAAGAAGACTACAGAAAAAGAGATGGAAAGATGGAAAAAGAACTGAAGAGAAAGAAAGAAAGTGAGAAAAAAAGACTGGGAGAGAAGGAAAATGAGAGAGAGTGAGAAGGGAGAGAAAAAAAACTGGGGAAAAGAAGAAGAGGAAGAATGAGAGAGAAATCAGAGAGAGAAAGAAAGAAGCTAGAGAAAGAGAGAGAGAAGGAAAGAGAGAAAGACAAAAAAGACTGGAGAGAGAGAGAAAAGGAGAGGAGAAAGAAAAAGACTAGGGAGAAAGAAGACTAGAGGGAGAAAGACAAGACAAGAGACTTAAGAAAGGGAGAAAAGGAAGAGAGAAAGACAGACTAGAGAGAGAGAAAGGAGAGAGTGGGAAAGAAAGAAAGAAACTAGAGAGAGGAGAGAGAGAGAAAGACAAGAAGAAAGAGAGAAGAATGGAGAGAGAGTTGAGAAAAGATAGAAAAGAGAAAGACAAGAAGAGAGAGAGAGAGAAAGAATGACGGACACTAGAAGAAGAAAGAAAAGACATAAAACTGTAGAGACAAAAGAGAAAAACAGAAAGAAGACTATGAAAAGAGAAAAAAAGAAATACAGTTGGAGAAGAGAGGCAAAAAGAAGACGAGAGGAGAGAGAAGAAAGAAAGAGACGAGAGAGAGAGAGAGAGAGAGAGAGCAGCAGTGAAAAAAGGAAATGCACAACCCACGCTGCTAATATTTTTATATACCAGCTGCCACTTTGATGAAGTGAGAAAAAAATTAATCATTTACAGTTTATGATCCATTCTATTTGTGATAAAGTCTGTGTTACTGTCAGATTTATTAAATGTTTTATGACTTGCTTTAGTCTATTTTATTTCCAAATAATATATAAACGAGCTTGGGAGTCTGTGATGGTTATTATCGAAGCTGGAATAACTGATTAAGTCCAACTACTTCCTCATTCTCACAAACACATCTTAAAAAAACAGTTTATGCATAACAGAAGCTGAGAAAAGTCTGATTTTTACACAATATGTCCCGTTCAAATTGCACACCGTCTCTCTGCTGTCTGTGAGCGAGCTACACATGCATAAAAAGGAACATTTATCCCAAATCTACCGACTAAAAACAAGTGCAAATGCCTCGGGAGCACGTGGTCACAGCAGGTTATAGAATAATATAATTTCAAGGTGAATTCTTCTCCATGCCGTAAATATCACTGAGTAAGTAGTGCATCATGCTGCTCAGAGAGAAGTCAAGGATCTTTGCACAACACATGGACTCAGGGCAGAGCGGATGGCTTTGGTTAAACTTTCACTTTCCACTCAAATGTGAAGAGATGAGAGTGAAATTGGAAGCAGCAGGTTAGAGTTTGGTGCAGGTCGGGTCTCGCTTAGGTTCCACAAAACATAGAAAGTGCAAAAACCCACTGCACCTTGTGGATAGAGCAGTGCGAGCGAAAGCAGCGTTGTTCTGCTTTAGGAAACTGCAAAAAGTATTTTTTTTTCCCAGCGACTACAGCAGTTTTATGCAGCTTCCACATCACTGTAAGCGTTCTCGTAGGAATCCTGGTGGTGTAACAGGCAGTGTGCAAGAAACACACACATCCTGAACCTAACCCACCTCGCAATCAGTGTACACCAGGTGTAAGGTTGTCCCAAAACAAACAAACAAAAATCTATCTTAACCCCTTCTCATGCGGGCCTTTTTTACCTCACACGTCTGACTAAAATCGGTAAAAATTCAAACTAAAACAGTTCCTGAACCCTTTGGAGCACAGGCAAATGGCTGGGGTCCTTTTTAAGCTGTATCCCTGTAGTTTTTGCTTCTAATGTCCAACAGGTTCTCATCAGAAGTGAGAACTTTCTCCAAGCAAAAGAAAAACAAAATCTAAATTCCGCCTAAATTTTTTTTGGTAGATATAAGGATTGGTATAGCTGGTGTTCACAGCTGAGACATAAATGACACTAGATTTGGCATATTTGGGGTTTTGACAATTCCTCTGTAAAAGCTGAAGGCAATTGAGGTAAAAATGAGTTTTAGGGATCCAAAATTACTCAAAAAATTTAGGCGGAGCCAATACAAAAGTCCTATTAAAATTTTTGAGGACTTTTTTTTATTTGGAGGCTTAGAGTTGAAATCTGAGTCTGGATCATCCCAGAATGGCTGATTTTGCTCTAAATAAAAGGGATTCAATGGGATTTTTATATTTAACCTTTCCAGGTGCTTCATAGTACGCTTTTTTCAGACACTCAACAAAATTGAATTTTAAAGAAAAAGTGTTACTTCCAGATGGACTGGTTCAGCAGGTTCAGTTTTGATACCAATTTTGGTACATGTGTCAATACAAGGGCGACCAGATGGGATAGTCTGAATTCTGTGTTGATGTAGGGAGAGTGAGAATATTTTTCTTCATCCCAGGAGGTATTAAACAGTCTTTAATTTGTGTCGGTTTGTCCCATATTGCCTGGATAATGACCAACAACTATGAACTAATGAACTCATCAGATTTAATCAGACTACCACGGCGAAACAGTGGCGAATATTAATTGTTTTAGAAGTCACACAAAGCCTGAAATAGTTTTAAATGACAAAAATAAATACACTACAAGAAAGGAAAAACATCGATAAAATGACTTGAATTAAGCATAATAAACTTAAAAGACTTTTTTTTTTCCACTAAGACGAAGATTATTTGACTTGAACTAATTCTATCCTGATTTAACTTTTCTAGTTATAAAAAACCTATTTTAAGCAAATTTGTATCTGTTTTAAGCCATAATTGCTTGAATCAAGAATAGATTTGCTTAAAAATCTTGCCAAGAGTTCTTGAAACTAGCATTTTCTGTCAAGATCTGTCATTTTGTCTTGTTAAAAGTTAGTCAAACTTTCTTACTGCACTGGCAGATTATTCCACATGAAATAGGTAATTTTTACCTCAAAATAAGCAACCTTTTATTATTTTTTAAAATACTATTTTTTTTTTCCAACCACCAATCGCAAAGAGTATTCAGTCAGCTGTGCTCAGTGTGCTGAAGGAGCGCATGTATGTGTTTAGCTCATGGATTCAGTCATTCTTTCAGTCATTTATTATTATGTCCATTAAAAACACCACTGGTTGGACCAATACAAGGGGATTCATACTCGATCCAACAAATTTCATGATCAGTGGTGATTTGGGAATTTCAGTATTGGATCTGTACATCACTAGTTGATTTATTACAGTGACATAAAATAAATATGTTTGTTTATGAGTGCAAGAAAGCTATGTTAAATCTATAAACGTCTGTCTTTTAGGTTTCTGCCATAAGCTGGTCAATTCTATTCAGTTGTTGGGTTTAGTGAAGTTCTACCAAAGCCACCAGCTCCTGTTACAGTACTTCACAGGTAAGTTACACACTGCACCTGTAAATGCATTACAACAAGAGATTATAAGAAGTGCAATATCATTTGGCACAGTTTCAGATACATATTGTTATTAGGCAGTTGTAAACACACACACACACAGAGATGGTTCAAAGTTATTCACACAATAAAGAAAGTTATGAACAAAGGTGAAGAGAATGGATTATAAAGTGTGTATGTGTCTTGATATGTTTCAGTCGCCACAAGCTCAAAAACAAAATTACGATTCAACATTTGAGGCTTAAAGTGACACCGTTTAACTTTCTGCTCAACTACACAATCAATAAAATAAACATATTGGTACAGCAACAAGAAAAAGTTACATGGTGTGTCTTTACGGGGCATTATGAAGGGTTTTTAAGTCAAAACAGAAGAAAATGTGTCAAACTTGTAAAATACATTAGTCAACAGGATTTGCATGGGATTTAAATAGTCTTCTAATGCATTTTCTGTTCCTTTATGCCCAGTATTCACATTTCTCCAGCTTTTTCAGGGAGATCTCATTCCCAGGCCAGCGTGTCCTGGGTTTTCCCCCGGGCGTCCCACAGAGAGGACATGGCTCAAACATCCAGAAGAAACGCCAGAGCCATTTTTAAGCAGCTATTTGCATTAGCTAAGAATATTCATGGTTTATGTCACAGTAAGTTGACGTGACCAATGCATGAAGCTGTGCAACATGAGATTTAAAACATGTTATATCCAGTTTAATAAAACCCTACATGTGCCCCTTTTATGTGGCATTTCCACTAGCCCTGTTAGTACCTACTCAGCTCTCCTCTACTTGTTTTGGTTGTTTTTCCATTACTACCTCTGTAGCAACTGCCCACACAAACTAATATCCATGGAAACACTGTAGTCTGACCAATCAGTCCTTACGTTTACTTGAGAACTTTAATTCTGAATAAAGATGAATGCCACTTAAAAACAAACATGTAAACACTTAATAATTCCTAATGCAAATAATTGTTCGGATTTAGGCTTAATTCTGAAGTAAGTGGGTGGTATATTCCACTTTTAAATCTAAATAACTTCCAAAATTCCTTTCTCATGTAATCATTTTATTCTGCTTAAAATACTTCCGCTCGTTCTGCATAAGCTCATTACATTGCTTTTATGACCCGAAACTTTAAGTCTTATATTTAAGTGTGCTAAACGAGCTATAAAGAATGAAAAGAGTGGATGACAGATAACACGAAACACTAAACTTCTCAAAAAGGCAATGAAATGTTTGAACAAGGAGTGTGCACGGAAAAACGCTGTGCTGATCCAAGACAAGTGAAAGCTGGACAAAAACAACAACTTCTCTTCAGAGGAGAACATTACATGAAGCTGGTTATGTGATTCTCCTGCTGCTACTTTAAGATTTTCATCGAAACAACTCAGAAATGTCAGTATCAGGTTTGCGTGGCCAGTGTCAGTTAGAAGCATTTAGTCTCTGCTTGGCCTAGTTAGAACCAAGACCAAGCAAAAAGTACAGGGACAGTGGAAACAGAGCCGAGTAGAGCTAAGCCGAGTAGGTTCTAACGAAGCTCTTGGAAACGCCCATAAAGTGTAGTTCCATTACCAAGGTTCAAATAAAACTAAATAAATAAGTAAATACAGAAAAAATGCAAATACAACAATATAATATAAATTATAAAAGTTTAGGGTGTCACTGTAAAATAATCATCAACAATCTATATGTATATTAACTATGATATTCACCAAAAACACAACATGGGAGTGACTAATGCTGTACACTGTAAAAATGAATATATAATCTGTTAAAGGACCTGGAAAACGTGACATTAATAACTGTCTATACAGTCCTTTAGCTTGAGAAAACAAAGTAAACATGCGACTCAAATAAAGATCTAGAATTGCGAGTGATTTGAAAACATCTAAATTAATTGAGGTAACACATTGGCTTATAGCAGGTGCTCTTCAGTCTTCATGCATAAGTTTAACCCGTAGCTAAACTCATTAGCATACATATTTAGAAAAAAAAAAATACAAAGACATGAATAATTTTCTTGCGTACATCACGACTTCAGAAAGAACACATATTCTGCTAAAGGGGCTTGATTTCCTATTGTTCTGGATGGTAAAGTCAGATTTCTAAAACTTGATCTGACTCACAATGCAATCTTAGATAACACAAAATGGGCAGGGCAGGAATCAAACCAACAACCTTCTGGTTACTGAGTTCATAGAATGTTCCACAGTTTGGATCTGTAGTTAACGTCATAAGATCAAGCAAAAACAAATCAAAAAGTTAATAAATGTCATTGTATGATTTGTTATACGGTCAGGTTTGGCACAATTGATCACAATACTGTCCCTGTTATTGATACTGATATACTTGATACCTGTACAACCTTACAGATGAAGGTATTTCAAAATGTTTATGTACAAATATAATGTATCTAAAGGACAAACAGACCAGCAGAAACAGCTGGTTAAGCCTTATATGGTTCCACTGAAGTCAAACTGAAGAAATTACCCCAATAAGTCTAAAATTTAGGTCCTTCCTTATCATTTACACATGCAAATTACTATTGATAACCCTAACCCTATACAGCGTGGTGGCAGAGTGGATAGCACGCTTCCCTCTCAGATCAACTCCTGCATGTCCCGAGTCTGTGTAGAGTTTGCATGTTCCTCCCCATGTCTTGGTCGACTTAAGACATGCTACCAATCTTTTAGTCGACTAAAAGCAAAACTCAAATTTCTCAATGATCTGACCAAAGATCTGACCCAAACAAAAAATATCACGTCTAACTTTATTCGAACATTTATAATGTGCTTTTCTTTTTTTTTTTTAGCAGCATTTTTTGTTGCTGATTTACGACAAGCAACATAGTCAATATTCTGTTGTTGCATACCTCCGAGAAAACAATAACAATATTTTCTAAATTTGTATATATTGCACACCTCTACATTGACACTGAAAATGTATGGGGCCTATATTGACAGGTTGATACATCACTTTCAATTCTACCATCTTAAGTTTTGGAATTATATAATTCACTTTTGAGTATTTGTTAGAAAACCAGCAGAACTGTCCTTTGTGTTTGTTTTCATAGACAATACAGTGAAATAGTATTTCTGAATTTAGACAGTCACACTTGAAGCCACATTGGATGAAAACTGATTACGATAGTCGTGCCAAATCAGACCGTGTTTCAAATCAGATAATGACACCTGCCTCTGCACCTGCTTCAGAGTCAGTGTACAAGAGCCCTCCTTTAGTTTTCCCTCAGATCTCCCGTTAGGCTCATTTATGCTCTACTTTCAAGACTTTGACAGACACACAGAAGCTTCTGTCTGTCCTCTACTTTCTTCTGTTCAGTTAGTTTGTTTGCAATTCATTTACTAAAATTCCAGACTTGATTTTGATATTAAGAAATGCACCCACAAACCCCCCCAAAAAACACAAGCCAGTTTAAGACAATTTCTTTTTCTTCTGACCTGATCATTTACAAATAAACATTAAGAAAACTACGATGAAAAACATGAGTGTGGAGCTGCAGAAAAATGTTTGGGGAAAGTTTAAACAGAGCGCTGTAAAGTAAGAGTATGGATGCACCGATCCAATACTGCAATCCGATATCAGTGCCGATCCAGAAAATATCGGTTCAGCTGATACTTTGTTTGTCTTTAGATAGACATACTGAGTCTAATTTACAGGCTAATGTTGATCCAGTATGTCTCATAATGTTTGACATTTTACTAAGATTAGGCTAAAGTATCGGGATGTGATTCTGATTGACAATGAGAAAAATGACATTAGGCTCCAAAATTCTGGCAAAACAACCTAAATCAGAAGTGCTCAATTCGTTAATGATTAAAAAATTGAACAACTTAGATGTTATCGGGTAATATTATCTGTGGAAATAGGACTTAAACTGTTATGTACCATATTGCAGCCTTTAGCAACAGTAATCAAATATGAAACGCACAGAGCTGTTTATGTACAAAACTAAAGCATAAATGAGCCTGTGACCCTCTCTGATCCCCCTCAGATCCTCCCTCAGTCCAGACGCACAGTTCTAGTCCAGGCAGTGACGTTTGGGTGTTAGACAGATCTGCGCTGGCCCTGTGCGTGCGCCCGGTTCACGATGTCCTGGTACATTTTGGAGCGGAGGAAGCGAGGGTAAGAGTCCTTCTCCATCAGGCTGTAAACTTTAGACTGGACCTCGTTTAGGCAGGTCGGGGTCGGGTCCATCAGGAGGGTCTGCTTGGTCCGCTCCCTGGTGCGGTAGTCGATGTTGATCTGAAAGGAAGATAGATGAGAGACAAAACATATTTAAATTATGCCCCTTTTGGTAGATCATTGATGATCTCTAATCTCTAACCTGGACCCCTCCTTCCTCCTGGATTAGTCTGTCCTGATTTTACTAGACACGTTGTTTCCCTCTACTATTGGACTCTGGCTCTACAAACTTTAAAGTCCCAGAAGGATAGAATTTGATTAAGGGTGCATTCACAATACTCTTTTGATTCGGATCAGGATTCGTTTGCCTGAGTAGTTCGGGTCGATTGAATAATTGTGAACAGGGAACAGTGACGTGATCAACGCTGAGATGCACATGAGGCTCAGAATCAAAACAAACAATGTGTGTGAGATCGATAATGATAGAAATATTACACAAAAAACACTTGAAAGTAACAGGAGAAGGACGGGGGATGATTTAGGTATACAGTTGTCCATGGGCGTCACAATGTTTTTGAAAATGGGGGGGGGGGGGGGGGCACTTTTTTAGCAGGGGGTCAGGGGGTCCTCCCCCAGAAGATTTTGAAAAAGCAGACATTATTTCCTGCATTCTGGTGCATTTTAAAAGCTCTTGGGTACAGACAAGTGCAAGTATTTTTAAGATAGAACATCCTGATATTTTTAAATTTCAACAGCTGAGCTGTTTGTCAGTGGTATCTCTGGGCACTGTCGTGTAGTGAGTTTCAAAGTGTGAACAATAAATACTTTTTTCCTAAAGAATGAGTCTCACAACACTCAATCATCACTTTAAGGGTGCACTGTGTAACTTTTTGGAGATGAAAAGTTGACTACACATTTCAAATATAGAAAATCAAAGTTATTTGGGGGTAGATTGCCTATGTTTTATACCATAATATGAAAAAAATATACAGCTAAAGGAACATCTTTCCCACACATATAGGCCTAAAAAAATTCCCTCCTACAGGCCAAACAACTACTTTGTGGCAATACTTTAATTGACTCTGTGCATTGAAGCAGTTTACTTTCAAATGGTCAGACTTTAGCGTAAGCATTGACAGACAAACACGTCTTTTCATAAACACACTTTGGTCCTTTGGTGAAATATTCTCTTCTTTTGTAAAGTATTTAACATGTTTTCAGAGAAAATCACCAACTGCTTACTGTTCACTGCCTGATCTTTAGTAATTTTTCATTTTAGTCTGAGATAGTGAAAACCTCATAAGACTGAACTAAACAGGAAATGAACCTGCAAGATGTTAGCATTTTTGAAAAAAATAAAAAAATAATATATATATATATATATATATATATATATATATATACTCTTGTGCACACAGTCAATTGAACAAAAGTCTACTTAAAGTGAAAACAAAAAACTGATTTTTTATTATTTATTTAGTAACTATTTAACAAAAACATAAATGACAAAAACTTGCATTTGTTCAAGACTATTTCTGATCAAATAGTTGCACAGTGCATTTTTAAGAAGAGATATGATTTTGCTCTAGATATTTTGTATTTGAGCGCAATTTATTCTATTCTTACAAATATCTTTGCCTACTTTTTATCATTACACTATTTAACTATGTATTTAATTAACCGATTTATTTATTCATGAAATATTGTATCAATTAGGTCAGGTGAGAACAGTTTCTCATTCACAAATAGGACCTGGCCACTAATATTATTATTCTATATTACAATATTGTTATCACTATGTTGTTGGTGAATTTTGTTTACTAACACCACTAAGATTTTCTGATTCTAATTTTAGGCTTATTCATAAATAGAATCTTTAACATTCTTATGACTTTATAAATAAAACTTGGCTCTACAGTATTACAGTAGTACTTTTAAGTTGCCCCGCTGCTGAATCCTGTCGTTTGGACGGAGGAAGGCTGTTGCTGTCACGTTTTTTCACAATAAGTGTCTTTCTGCTGCCGTGAAGTACACAGCTTTTATCTTGTTAGAGCAGCAGGATGTGTTGCACTGCAGTTAGCGGAGACTTAACTTAGTAAACAAGGAAAGAGTTTGAAGCAGACGTAAAGAGACGGTGCATTTACGCACGGACTGGAATAAGACATATGGGTGAAATAAAGAGAGGCGCTCTCGCAGACTGAAGCTGTGATGTCCCTGCGCCCGCACAAACCTCCTGTTCGTGTCCGCCCCGACAGACAACGCCAGGTACGAGCAACGCACGCACCGCTGTACAAAATCCTACGAGGCTCTGAGGCACCCGTTATGCAGCAGAACCTGAGAATGACCCCGCGCTACACAGTCACGCTCACGATTCACATCACAGTCATTCATAAAGTTTGTTGAAGTGTTTTAACCGCATTGGTCTGGTGTACTCACACTGATGTTGCATGTATTCCTTTAATGCCGATGCGACACAACTCTCCTCCTTTTCGTGTCTCCTTATAGCCTATGCGCCCGTTTCTCTCTCTTGTCTACCGCACACAAACGCACACCGCTGCGGGTCGCCAATGCGCTCTCCGTGAATATGTATACACCATGTATATAGCGTAAACTATTTTGAGGCTGCCGGCTGGTTTTTGTGGCGGGTGCAATTCGGGCCCAGCGCAGGTTTCTACAGGCTGCTGTGGGCATACCTGGCGGCAGAGGGCACGGGCTGTAAAAGTGGGGGGGACAAATCAGCCACTTTGCAAAAGTGGAAGGGACGCATCCCCCCCTCCTTATATGGGTCCGACGCCTATGCAGTTGTCTCTTGTTTATCTCGGGGGTTACGTTCCAAAATGTATCCGTGAAAGGCGAAACCTGTGGAGTGGTGATCTTAATTTTTTACCAGTAATTTCAGTTGATAACCTGCCTGGTTCTGATGTTTAGTGTCTTTTGTACATATAATCATGCGATGAACACGTGATTCACCGCGAGATACAATAGCGCGAGTCGTTTTTGATATGTTGCCCGTCCTGCTGCACTACAGCTGACCGCAGAGCCACGGATTACACGAACTCCGGAGCTGACAGCCACGAAACACATCCGGACTCTAGCGAAGTCACACGCAAATCCGCAAAACAGCAAACCCGCGGAAATTGAACCACATTAGAGCGAGGGACCACTGTAACTAATTATGATCACATGCTCGTATACCACTTTCCGCGGGTTCCACTATGATCACATGCTCGTATACCACTTTCTTTAGCTATACAGCTAAGTGAGTAAATGACATACGTTTCAGAACCAGATTTATTCAAATATATGAACGTTTTGTTACATTTTGCTCTGGGCATTTGGAATGAAACGCCCAGTCCTCCTCGCTCATCTTTTGAATTGAAAGTCCACAATGTCCGCACTTGTCACTGTCACTCACTCTGGGCCCATTATTGTGAGAGAAGTTGTGCAATAGATCCATAAAAACAAAAATACAAAGTCCAGTAGCATGTTTGTTTCTGATGTAGCCGTAGACGCTGATGCAGCCAAGAAGCCGGGTGTCTTCTTTGCTGCAGGCGTAAAATATTTTTGTCCCACAGAGGCTCTAGCAAGTGTGTCTCTACTGCGCTGGTTCGATTGATAAAAAGTGTATTGTGAACAGAACCGAGCCAGTTTAGAGAACCTGCACATCACTGCTTATGATCAGAGTCAATCAGGCATCAGAGGCTACAAAGTCCCACCTTCACAGCCATTTGTTTGTGTTCAGTTTGGATTAGAGAAAGGTTTAGTCTGGTATTTCTGGGAAAATAGGCCCAAATGTTCAAGGGGCTAACTCAGTTAATTCTGTGAAATCATGCATTCTCGTAATGGTCTCCAAAAGTTAAAAACGACTTAAACCAATAATAAAACTACGGTAGCTGGTACCTCTCTTGGCGCCTGCACATCAATGAACTCTTTGTAGATCTTGTTGGCTTTGGAGGCTAGTTTGGTGGAACCTTTGACCTTCTTGTAGTCCTCGCAGGCCATCCAGAACTCGATGTTCTCGTCACTGAACTCAGACTTGAGGAAGGTCCGGAAAACTACGAGACCATCTGAGAGAGAAACATGAGGCAGAGGAGAAAACAAGGGTGTATGAGGATAATTGTTGCAAAGAAAAAGTCCTGTCCTGTTGGTAACAATGAATTACAACAGTAAATTCCATATTGACTTTCTTGAGAAAGTTACATACTGCACTTTTGAATCTGATTTTCAAACCTAAAATCAGAAGTAGTAATCTGACAAGACTGTAGTCGATCAACACAATTATTGGTAAACTAAAGACCAATTAATCGTCATTACACAAATTTCATTATAATAATGATTTTATTGACATGTATCTTACACCTTCAACCCCAGAGCTGGTCCTGAAAAATAAATGACAAATGAGTTCTTCCTGCGAGAATGCTTGTATGATGAATTAGCATCAGACCGCTCCAGTCTCTAAGAAATTAAGACTTTCTGCGGATTCTTTACACAAATCTACTTGGCTCTCACAGTCCGAACTCCGTTTAGCAGGAAGCATTAGTTTCAAGCACTTTTTAGGTTCCGCGTGACCGGTGTGAGTCCTGGCCTGCACTTGATTCGCTTTAGTGTACAATGACAACATTCATCCGGAGTAAGAGATCTCTAGACTCAGTGACGTGTGGTCAGGTGAGGCAATGTCTCCCCAGTCCAAATGAGGGAAAAGTTAAATATTATATATTGTGTATGTAACATGATTTGCATTTGTCATATTTGGGTGATTTAGTGCATTCATTCTCCCAAAAAGTGATCAAATATGTTTATAGATGTACTTTTTTCTAGTGCTTTGTCTTCTAATTATCAAGTAAGAGAATATTATGCAAACGTGAGCGCTTTTATTTGACAGTTGGCACAAAGCTCTCTGCTTCTGCCTGAGCGTGAGGGAAATCTAGGTTTCTATGGCAAAATACATCCGTTTAGCTTCACTGTGCTTTATAAATCATTACAAGAAAATATTTAACAGGTTATAATCTGTTCAGGCTTTGAAACTCATGGCAGTATTTTATTATTATATTTTTTTCATCTTTAAGTTTGTGTGTAGAGACAAAATAGTCACATGAGATTATATGCTTCTGTTTCATATACATGTGTGCAAAATGGATAAAAAAACATCTTGACGTGAAAGTAAGCAACTAGACATGTGTGGTCTGTAACCCTCACCATGCATCACTGTCTAGAATAACCCAACTAGTTCCTAGCTCTAAAGCTAAAAATATCTGAAAACAGTGAACTGCTGTAGATTTCCACTGAAGTCTCTATAAAGTGTTTGCGGCCATGTTCTGCACTTTGGCAGGCAGTTTCCTGAAACAGAGATTTCATCTAATAAACTCATTATGGTTCCGACTGACTGTTGTTTCATTATTATTCCCAGAAGTGAGCTCATCATACAGAAAAAGCTGCAGGTTTTTAAATTAAGCTCCCTTCTCATTCTGCCTCTCCTCGCTCTTTTTCATCTCTCTCTCAGGATTCGGTCACATTGACATGTTAACTCAACCCGTTTCATCTGGAAAAACACATAAGCAAAAATAGCAGACGAAAGGCGCAGTGTGGATAAGGATCTTCACCCTGAAACAAGAAGGTCTGAGGTTCAAGTTTGGACTCAGCATCTGTTGTTGTCACACTGTTTTGTTTACATTCACTTAAACAGTCTCAACTTCCTTCAGCTTGCTACTCTCGATCAAAGATATGGTGAAACCTAGAGCTATCAATTTGCGATTCATCAAACTTCCCTTTGCATATTTCTGTCTTCATAGTGATGAATAAATATAGATTGTTAAATCTTATATCTCTTATTTAGCCTCATGTTGCGGATAAAAAAATATTTGCCTTTTCCAATGTTTGAATTTTCTTTAGCAAGGCCTATTTTTCTAACCTGACCAGCCAGATGGTTTATCTCGCGATATTTGTGAATTCACAAAGATAAGATAAACCATCTGGCCTTCCAGCCGCCTCATTGGTTTGAGAGTCCGAAACGGCGGTGTTTCGGCCCACTCACATCACAGCAGCATATTTTTTAGGCCCAATCACATTGTAGCAGGGTGGTCTAACACGGGCTGTTAGCGCCCCGGCGCCGCCGTCTTGTCTAATTCAAGCTAAACAAAGATGGCTGCTCTCATGGATGTACGTGTTTCTGCTGCTTTTGATGCGGTTTTAGCAGAAATCCGGAGTAATTTCTTTTTGAAAGAAGAGTCAAGAGTGTGACGTGTACTTGTTCTATCCCACGTGGACATTGATGTCACCCCTGCGAGTGTGTGCTGTGATTGGCTAAGCACAAATAGGGTAGGCCCCACACCCAATCAGCTATAAGTATTTCACTAAACGCCCCACCTTTTCCCGAACGCTTTCAGCGAGTAAAGTCCCAGATGGATATAGTGAGAACTCAGATAGGAGTTCAACACGTATCCATCTGGCATGAGCCAGGTTACCATTTTTAACCTCAAACAAAACATTTATTTGGGGTGAAATTACAAAAGCGTGATGCTCCTTTTTATAGCAAATTCTTAGTCTCTTTGGGGGGAGTTTGCATGTTCTGCCTGTGTTACTGTGCTTTCTCTCCAGGTACTCTGGCTTCCTCCCACCTACAACGACATGCGTATAGGACAATTAGAAATGTGTGTATGTAAGGTAGTGGTTCTCAACCTGTTTTGCATAGATACTGATAAAAGAGCCAATATAACAGCCATTTCTAAGTGACACAAGATGATGATGATGATGATGCTTCAGACTTTTATTTCTGAGAACAGCCAACATTTAAACTGAAAGACAAAAACAGTTAGTTGAAAATAAAATCTTGTTTTGTTAGTATAAAGGCAAATTGGCTGTGTTGCATTACAGACATGGCATAAAAGGCCAATTACATACAGTACACACAAAAGCAGAAAGAATGAATTACTTCTGGCGGATGGAAGCATTTTCTCTGAGCTTGTCAGAAGACCTGGATCTGCTCTTTCACATGGCTGAAGAGGTGATTTTTACATTTGTTTCACTTTGCTAGACCCAGTCCAAGGCTTGGTGGCTTGTAGCTTTGAAAATCTGCTAGTTCTGGTCAAAGGCTTGGAAGATTGACAACAGTACAGTTTTAGCTAGAATTCTGAATAAAACCGATCAATTTTAACATCAAACTGCACCTGAACAGCTGTGTAAGGTCAGGCTAACATTAGACACCAACGTCCCAGTTATAGTTCACAACGAAATCACAAAACCCTCACATTTTTTAATGCAAGCGCTATGAAACGGGTCTATAGAATACTCTAAAAATAAAATTCATAACTCACATTTCCTTTTTAAAAGTTTTCGTAGAATAATCCCATTGTGTTGTTTACTTGACCGATTTGAGTTCAATAAATTGTCGAACTGGGCGTAAGGCTGAAAGAACACTGCTAGAACATAGTGTTAAACTCAGAAAAAAAATGCTTTTTCATAATATGTCACCTTTAATAAGAATATGTATTGAAGTATTTTAAACCACAAGGACACATGTTCCCTATTTTAAAAGGTAAAAGCAGAACAAAACAAACCGTTATTGTAAACCGACCATTTCCCCTAAATTAGCCCAGAAATACTGTGTGATTTTGCTGAACCTCGGAGAGCCGTGTCAATTTGGGCGCTTCATTTATTTCACATTTGTGTAATGGGTACAATATGGTCCACCAGGCAGAGTGGACCTGAAATCACAGCACAAAATCCCCATGTTGTAAAAGGGCCACAATCACACTCTGTCCTGGACATAATAAGATTTGTTGAAGGTTAACACTGATAGAAGCCACTGTGAGAGATTGGATTAGACCTGAAAGTGACAGAGGACACGAAGAGTGACACGAGGAGGGACACGAGGAGGGGTTTAGAAGTATTTATCATTATTCTCGGACTGTGAATATGAGCAGGTCAACAACAAATTATCAACGTGATGTTCATAGGTTTAAAAGACTTGCCTGTGCTAGTATTGTGTTGGATAGCATCACTTCTAAGAGTAACTTGTTGAGTTGCTAGTGTCCTGAAAAACTAACACATTATGTTCATGCTGCCTTAGCCCTTGATGATAAGCAAGATGTACTGTTACATTTTAAAGAACAAAAAATTATATTTAGAAAAAAACTTCAACTGATTATCCAAAAATAAATAAATAATTGTCACATCAAGAATATTTATATGCCTACGAGAAGTTGGACACTGTCCAGGGAGATCCCCCGCCTAACACCTGGCTCACACTGCATCCAGTCCGTACTTTGGTATAGCGTACGGATATGTTCCGTTTCTTGAAAAGTAATGAGAGGCTCTCACACAGCAATCAGTCTGGTCCGGCGAGCGGCTCTGCTCTGATTGTCCGGATCTTTTCCGTTGCAAGGAACTTTTTCTGGTCTGCCGGAGCCCTTTTTGGTGAAGTTGTGACAACAAGACACGACAAACAAGAAACCAAGCAAGCGCGGGTGGAGTGAATCCGGCTTATGCAAAAGTGCATGTGTATCAGTTGGTTTGAAGAAAACTTTTGTGTCCAGGGTCTTGTTTCCAGACCATTGTTGTCCTTTAAAAACTGTGACTTCTTAAAATTTTATCTCAGTTTTGTGGAGGGTTGATTCAAGTTTGATTGATTTATGGTGACTGTTCAGTATTTCTAACCAGAGGTAAGTCTTCTTCTGAATGTGACCAGACTCCAAAAATCTCTTCAAGATATCTGAAGTAACAAACTGTTTTTTGGAACTTTTCTTGAGCGCCCCATTCTAAATATTTGCAAAGGCAGGGGCAAATTTCTTGCCCATCGCGGTTCCCTTTATTTGCAAATAGAATTTACAATTGAATTCAAAATAGTTTTTGTGAGACTCTATTCCAATAGTTGGAGAATGTAATGATCAGGGCAGCCCTCAACTGGGTGTGCAGCCAAACAATGCTTAGCTGCCATCAAACCTAAGGAAGTTTCAATGTTTGTATATAGATTTGATACATCCATTGTAAAAAGCCAACAAGGTTCTGAAAAGTTGATTTTGTGAAGGAAATCATAGGTATCTTTGACATTGCTTGGGTGGCTTATTGAAATCGATGTGAGATGGTATTCCAGGTAATCCGCAATTCTGCAGCTTTCACTATCTCAATCAGAAATTATGGAAGTCTATTTTTCCTTCAATTCAATATACGAGCGCTCTCGCGGGAATTTGCGTGAATCCACATGGCTTTGGATGAAACCGGACCGCAGTTGACCGCATCTGGTGTAACAGGCTGTTTGCAAGAAACCCGCTTGTGTCCCGCACCAAATTCGCTACGGTGTCAGCGTACATCCAGGGTTAATCTCCCAAATTGAGCATGAAATTGAGGCCAGCAGAGTCTATTCACACGCATGCATATTCTGGTCGCAGTGTGAGTGACCACTGGACCCAGACGGATCGTGATCTAGATCTGGACTGGGGGCAGTGTGAGCCCGACGTGAGGCACAAAGTCAGCCGAGCCCGGTCTCACAAGAAAGCGTACATTTACCACGACATTACACAACATGCAAATTACGTATAATTAGCACGACTTCACAGCTGTTTTGCGTAATTATAGTACGCGTCACAGTCCCCGTTCATTTCAATGGTGGTTGTTAAGACGTGTTCTTATTTATGAATATTAATGAAATCCTGATTCTAATCTTAACCTGCCTCAAGCCCCAACCCTAATGTTAACCATTTTAGTAACTTTATGGCTGAACTTACCCGTTTCACCTGAAGAAAACGTCCTCACGTGGCTTCAACCAAAACTCGTCCTATTTTAACGCTGTGAAATCTCGTGTCATTTTTACGCTTTTTCATATCGTGCTAAATGCACGGCGTAACATAAGTACTAAAAATAGCTGTGAAGTCGTGGTCAGAATACGCTGTTTTTGTGTTGTGGTAAAAGTACGCCATCTAGTGAGACTGTGTTGGTCAGCCGCAATCTCTAATGGGAAAAAGCAGTGGAAAATGAATGGAATGAATGAAACTGTATTTTAAATGTTGTGTTGGTTGATGCTTGCTGCTTGATTTCCAGTCTAAATGATTTGTACAGGTGAGTAATTTATTGACAATTTTGCTTTAAATTCAGATTGTTCAGATAAGTTAGATTGGTCTTTATAAAACAGTCTGACCAAAATGTAACAACGACACTGCTGCTGATCTTGTTCATGCTTACATCAGCTGTTGGGAAATTAAAATGATCATGTTAAACCATGCTGATAAATGTGATCAGAAATTCAGAGAAACATACATTTGATTAGCTCTAAATGGGACTCGAGCTCCGTGTGCTGCTGTGGCTGTTTCATAACCGCGGCACATCTCTTGTTTGTGGAGGAACATGGCGTCTTTCACCTCACTAATGCTCGCTCAATTCAATCAGGAAGTCCAGGTGTTTACCGTCAGTGCAATGAGGCCACATCTTCTTCTCTCTTACACTTCCAGCGCACTCCCTTCGCAGAGGCTTTATCCCATTGATTTGATAAGAATGGGCTGTAGTGCATGTGGCTCTCTAAGAAACCGAATGTTTTGTAAAATGCTGTCTATTCTGTCTAGTATATGAATTATACTTTCTTTATTAAAGTAGACATAATGGGTTTGTCCACATATTTGGTAATAAACTATAACATATCCAGATTGGTAATTTACATGTTATTCATTGCAGAAGACAACTTTGATCTAAAATGACTTACAACTACCAACAGGTTCAAAGACTAAAAAAAAAAAAAAAAGTAAATGCAATAGACTTTTGAAGCGGCTACATAACGCTTTTGAACCCTACAAGTTTTTTTGTTGTTGTTAAGAAAATGACTTTTTTTTTGAGGTATCACAAGTAAATACAGGATAGCAGATAGAAGGTAACACATTTAAGGACAATACAACATGAATCAATCCAAATATGACTATGAGCAAACTAACAATGAGCAACACTTAAAACATGGTTATAATTATTTGTTTTTACATAATAAGCACCTTTAAATAGAAGCATAATTGTCTTTCTGAGGTTGTACAGGCACACCACAAAGATGCATACTTTCTTCTCTTTGGTTCATGGAAACTGATACAATAATTTGACTAAGTTAAGGTCCAAATCTGCAGATACAGTAAGTCTTGGATTTGGGCTAGTGTGAAGTGAACTACCAGGATAAATGCAGCAGAAACACTTTTTGAATATTTACTTTTTCTGAAATTGATCATTCATCCTATCTTTGTTCCTGTAGTTCCCAGATCTCTATCCTCACTGTGTTGTGGTCACACTCAGCATCTCACTTTTGTAAAGCAGGGCTAAAAGCTCTATCATAATATTGGGGGAAATCCCTGTAAAATGAGCTTTTCTGTGACCTTTTCCCAGGACTGCAGCTGGATTATCACAATCTGCCAAATACCGAGAACTCACCATGTTAGATTAGAGCAGAGTCACCTTCATTTAGGTGAATGGGGATTGACAGTGTAAAGTTAATTTCATTTAATGGATGCTTTTTAACCAGGAAAGTCACAATCTCTTTGTCAGAGATGTTTTAGTGGTGGGGGGAAACTGTTGCACCTGAAGGAAAAATATGCATACTTGGGTAGAACATGCAAACTCCACATAGAAAGGAAAATTTGGGTGACTGTTACCAAATCAATTTGTAGAAATGTTGGTCATGTTTTAATCTGTGTTTTTAAATTTGTGTGCATTTTTTTCCTTCATGTTCATTTAAGAAAAAAAAAAACAACAACAGTGTGTCGGGTCAGTGAGGACGTGTTGCTAACAATGGTCATCATTAAAGCTGCTGACGCCTGGATCCAGTGCTACGTCACACTTTTCACCTCGTTAGCTTTAGCATCAGCGCGCGTTTGTGCACAGAGGTCACCACAAAGGTCACTCATGAAGAATATGAATCATTGTTTATCACACTTATGTAAGTAAAGCTCAGAGGGAGGTGGGGAAGATGCTCTTAGAGAAACGATATTCTTTCTTCTCTTAGTCTTTCCAGATCCTTAAGGGATTTTATTGTTATTTACATTTCCAATTACTTTGTCCATTCTAAGTGACAATTCTAATACCTTTATACAAGTTAGAAATCTGGGGGTAAAATTAGACTCAGACTTGAACTTTAATCAAGTCAAAAGTATCAAAAGATCTAAAAAAACATTGCCATCAAAAGTTTAGTGTCAAAGCCTGACTTGGAGAGACTTATACATGCATTTGCCTCCAGTCGGTTGGACTATTGTAACGACCTCACGGGCCTATCCAACGAGCTGTAAAACAGCTGCAGTACAGCTGCTCATGTCCTGACTGTGGCTCAGAGAATAGACTTTAAACAGCTCTACTTGTGTTCAAGTCTCTCTATGACACCAAAATACATCTCTAACATGTTAGTGCTCAGACTCTGAGGATCTCAGGTGCTGGCCTCCTGCTGATGTCAGAATCAAATTCGCTAATGAGAATGAGCAGTTCAGTGGGTCAGTAGAATGCTGGTCAAACATTAACAATAATAAAAAGAACTCTGATTCCCAAATTTAAAATGGGCTTGCCGACGCATTTTGGCCACGTGGGGCCTTTAAATAGGCTAGAACATTAGAATTGTGTGTTTGTTACTGTAAGTATTGTATTGTATGTCTTTGCTCTTTGTGATAAGGGCCCAGGTCTGTAAATGAGCTCTGAGCTATATGACCTATGAACGTGGCATCGGTTGGACCTAACAGGACAACAATATTTAATGTTCTGTCCCTTTCAAATAAACTAACTGCTACTAATATGGGCATTCAGCGTTTCAGTTTTATGCATCTACTGGAGCAGTCTTCCTGATGATGTAAGACAGGCCTCGACAATGCTTAAATCTAGGCTCAAAACATGTTTTCTGTGTGTATGGCTGAAAAAGTTTTGTCTGCACTCGCGTTTTGCTTTACTGTCAATTTTATGATGACTATTTATATTTTTAACAATGTTATTTTGTTTTTGATGTATTTTTTAGGTTTTGTAAACTTAAAGCACTTTAAACTACTTTGCGTTTGAATGGTGCTGTTTCCTCACCTTGATTCTCCGCAGATCTAACCTGTAGCTTACCTCAGTGTGTCACCTGTTTGCTTTCATTGAGATACAAACAGGTGACATGAGGAAAGACCACATATGAGAAAGAACATTCACACTCTGCTCTCCATTGCTAATGCTTTCATGTGATATAATAGATTATTTATTTATAGAAACATACTTTTTTGTACAACTTACATTTGTGTGAGATGAGTTCGTTGAAAGAATTGGACCATCGCACCACCTCGTCTGTGGACAGTCTGCAGAGACACAAGAGCAGAAGTACAGAAGTGGCTTTAGTCTCTGAAAAGACCTTTTGGACATGTGTCTTTTATATTAGTGTGGATAAGGAATTGTCAACAGAAGCGTATCTCAAACTTGATTGTATTTAAGCTTAACTTTTTTTACCCCTGCATGTGTTCTGTAGATGCACTGTATTCAATTCCTTTAAATAAACAACATAACTTAGTTTGTAGTGTCCCCTCTACTAGCAACAGTATTTCCTTTTGTCCCAGGAAGCTAGCTTTTATATGTACATCAAAACAGCTTGACATTAATTGGCTTAAGTTGAGAACACTTTTTCTAATCACTTTTTGGTGAAGTGTTATGGGACTCAGAAAGCATTAGTTAAGTGAGCATAATCTGTGGAAAGCTATAAATGTCAGTTTCTTTACTTTTTACAGCGGTAAAATCAGATACAGTGCATTTAAAAGCAGGGTGAGGGTCTTTGTTTTTATAGGTGCCAAAGTGTGAAGGTAAATATTCTGCCATGTGTATTGGACATTAGATAATTTTGTTTTGTAAGAGTTTACGGACAAAGAAGGCGTCTGATCCATGAAAAGTATTCCTCTTGTGATATTGAATGACGAGTCTGCTCACTGTTTCTGATTGTCTTCTAAACCCTTGCCTTTCCCTGCTTGTCTTGTGCTTGTGTAAACTCACTTCTGACATCGTGCGGTCGTCTCGTGAGCCGGAGGCAGAAACTCGCTGAAGTCGCTGTACGAGTCCGACTTGTGGGACAGGCAGCCCAGTCTGGTCTTCATCCTGGGAATCCTACAACACAAAAGTACTATTTTTATTATTACATCATTTGTCTCTCGTCTTTCGTGCTGTTTGCTCGAATGCAGCATTGAACAGATGAAGTACATGAATAAATGGAGCACAGTGGACAGTGGATGCATAGAGATCAGGCCTGAACAGGTCAGAACTGGTTTCAGCAGATGGAGCTACATATGCACACTTTACTGTACATCCAAGAGGAATTTAATCTTCTCTCTACGAAAAATCACTCTGGCAGTTTTCTGTCTCATTATTGGATCTCTTGGTGTTTAATAAAGCAAATAGAAATTCTAGTTTCATGATTAAATTTGATATTACTAAGTGAAAAAAAGTTTTAAGCAAATTCAAATTATACAGCAAAATGTTTTATTGCACTCTTTAAGATTATTAGGAACAGTAACAAAAAACACACAAGAATGGCTCAGAGAAATGCCCTTAAAGTGGCCTTCTATGAGCCCAGATCTCAATCCAATTGAACATCTGAGAAAGGAGCTGAAACATGCATCTGGAGAAGACAGCCTTCAAACCAGACACAAATGGACCAGTTGACTCACAAGCAGTGGGACACAACACCTGTGACAGGTGCACAAGTCTCATTGATCGTTACACAAATCGATTGATAACAGTGATCGCCACAAAAGTTTGCTTAAGAAAAGTTGTGAAAGTTATGAATACCATCATTTTGTTGATTCAATAATATTATTCTTTAAATATATATGTTGACAATTGATTTATTTATTTTTTTGTTTTTTTCATATATGATACTATGTGATTAGGGTATTCAGATATGGTATGTCTCCCCCGATGTGGTCAGGACCTGCACTAGTCAAAGTGCTTGTAACCAGTGTGCCTGGGTGCAGGTGTTAAGAGTCGCATGGGTCTGTAGAAAGAAGCTGCAAGAAGTCTGTTTTTTCCGGTAGTCCTCAAACCGGTGTGAGGTTGGACTGTTGATGCCCCCGAATATTAAGGACTTGGACCCCCTCCCCACTTCCCTCTCCAGGATTAGCCTGTCCACATCCTGAGTTGTTTGACCAATGACTGTTTCATTGTTTGATTTTCTTTTTTTTTTATAAATATTTTTATTACATTTTTCAAATAAAAAAAAGTAATCCCACATTCAAACCATTCACACCCATTCACACCCACACACACACGGGAGGAGAGGTGCATACCTTTTCATTAACATATTATAAAAAAATAATAATAATAATGATAAGGACTTATAAAGACAAACAAACCAAACAACTAAAAACGAGGAAAAATATAATCATCATCAACATAATCATAATAAAAATACTAATAAATGCAAAAAATAGTGAATATCTACAAAAAAAACAAAAACAAACAAACAGTAAAAGAAATAAACAAAAAAATAAAAAATCAAGTCCAAAGCTTATGTTCTTGTGGAGTTAATATAGTTGAATAAGGGGTTCCATGCTTTGTCCCATTTGTGCACATTGCCTGCATTAAGGAATCTATGTTTTTCCATAGTTATTATAGAGACAAGTTCATTCAACCAATTTCTAAATGATGGTGCAGATGCTGATTTCCATTCCGTAAGGATTAGTCTTTTAGCCACAATAGTTCCAACTAACAAAGCATGCCTCAAATGTTTTGAAAGCTTCTGTGTCTTTGTAGAGCATCCGAACAAAGCGAAGTCCCTGTCTGGTTCTAAATCCTTGTCATATACACCAGAGTAGAAAAAAAAGATAGTAGAACAGTCCCAGAAAGAATGTAACAATGAACCTTCAGCGACTTTACATTTATCACACAATGAAGACACATCAGGATAAAATTTATGCAATGAGACCTTACAGTAGTAGAAACGATGAATCACTTTAAATTGCATTAATCTGTGTTTGCTATTGACTGAACATTTATGAATTAGAGAGAGTGATTGTTCCCATTGTTGTTGCGGTATAACAGTCTTCAGTTCTTTTCCCATGCTTTTTTAACACAATCTGTTGAAGCATTAGATATTGTGAAACAGTTGACAAATTTAGATATTAATTTTCTGCTTTTTGGTGAACAATTTAGAGTTTCCAATAGTTTAAATTTTTCATTTAATAATTCAACATTTGGCATATTGTCTTTAATAAAGTGTTTCAACTGTGTATACCGAAACAAACTAGATTGTATAAGGTTATATTTTTCTCTCAATTCATTAAAGGTTGCAAGCCTGCCTCCAAACAAGATGTCTTTAATGCATTTAAGACCCTTGGAGTGCCATTTATAATAGAAATTATCTAATGTAGATGGAATAAAAGCATGATTGTTACAAACAGGGGTGTATGCTGTAATTTTAGGAATATTATATATTTTTTTAATTTGACCTAATAATTTAACAGAATTTCTTACAACAATACTGTGACTTATTGATTTAATTGTCGAAATAGGGTCAGTAAAAAGCAAAGAAAGTAATGATGAATAAGGTTTCTGCAAAGAATGCAACTCCAATTTTAACCACATGGGGGCAGACTTGAGTGATTCATTGTTTGGAAAACCCATTTGCCAATAGGTCAATGCTTTCATATTAGATACCCAATAATAGTTTTTGAATGTTGGAAGACCTAGACCCCCATCTTTTGTTGATCTAAATATATGTTTTTTAGATAACCTATGTTTTTTGTATCCCCAGACAAAGTCAAGAATCACAGAGTCCAGTTTCTTGAAAAATTCATTGGGTATCATTATTGGTAGATTCTGAAAAGATAAATGAATTTTGGAAGTGAAACCATTTTAATGGCATTCACTCTGCCTATCATAGAGAGTGGTAGGGTCTTCCAATATTCAATACATCGCTTTAGCTTCTCTAGACCTTCATCAAAATTCAACTTTAACAGTGCTTCATAGTTCTTTGATATTTTTAGCCCAAGATATACTATATAATCCTCTACAATTTTTATGGGACATTGATTAATTTTCTTGTTTTCTCCTATAAACATAAGTTCACTTTTCAATTTTATAACCAGATATTTTGGCAAATGACTCTATGTATTTTAGCAAATTGGGTATTCCTACTTCTGGATCTGATAATGTGAGAAGTACGTCATCCGCATATAGCGAGGTGAGGCTACGAAATGAACCTACTGTAATTCCTTTTATATCTGGATGGCTCCTCAAACCAATTGCCAGTGGTTCAATTGCAATATTGAATAATAAAGGAGAAAGACAATCACCTTGCCTGACTCCACGATGTAGAGCAAAGCTTTCTGATATTGTATTGTTTGTTATAATGTATGATTTGGGACAGAATAGATAATTTTTACCCATTTTATAAAATTTTCTCCGAACCCAAATGCTTTCAAAGCATAGAACAAATATTCCCACTCAATAGAATCAAAAGCCTTGTGGGCGTCTAGCGTCACAATGGCTGCCTTTTGGTTATCTATGCAGTCTGAGTATAATAAGTTTAGCAGTCTTCGTACATTGCCAAACGCAGGTCTATCTGGGATAAAACCAGACTGGTCTGGATGGATAATTTCAGTTATACATTGTTTGATTTTCTAACTCAACGATCATTTGAAATCTTCAGAGGTTGTAATTTTGGCCTTTACAACAATAAATTGCCCTCATGTGTAAATCATCATTATGTCTATTTACTGAAGTGTTTTTACTCTTGTTTATAGAGTGATTATGAGTTTTGTTGTTGTAGATGATATAATGTTGTGTCCTTATGCCAAACGTATATGTGCCACCATGTGAAAATCATCATCATGTTCTCATACGGAAGTGTTTTTAATGCTTGCTTATAGAGTGATTCTATGGATGATGTATTGGACCAGAGGAAAATGCAGTGTGTTGTGTCCTCATGCCAAATGTATATGTGCCATCATGTCCGGTAAGTAGGCCACGCGTCAGATTATGAAAACACAATAGAGGTGACAGCCTTGTCCCGGACCACGCACAGTTCCATGAAGAGCTGTTCTGACCAGGTTCTGTGGAATCTAAATCGAAGGCGACTGTTGCACAATGATCTAAATGTGGAGACCGTTCTGAACAAGAGCTCATCTAAAAACAGTGTGAACAGCGAGAATAAATAAACACGGAGGAATACACGAGTGGGCTCAGAGAGGAATGAATGGATGAGCAGCATTGAACATTTTTCTAGTTATTTTGTTCCACAAGTTTAAATTAGCAACAGTTAACATTAGAATGTGCTAAGGAGCAGACAGCTTTGGTAAACTTAAAGCAATAAAATCAAATCAAATAAATATCATAACAACAGAAGGAAACTGCAAGTGAAATGGTCATCATAATATATACAATGTACAGTTATATACATATTTGGCAGGAGAACATTTAGGAATATATAACATTTTGATTATCCTCCAACAGTCATTTTCCATGGCACTGGATGTAGCCACATCTGACACCCAAAGACACTGGTTTAAAAACACTGGTCAAGAGCAGGGGTGGGCAATTATTTTTTTCCCGCGGGCATGTTCAAACCATGGCCGAGGGCCGGACTACGGTCACTGGTGTAATAAATTATTATTGCGGCAAATTTGTGTTAATGCTAGGGTTTTTAATCTACTATTTTGACCATTTAGTGTGATAATATATTGATGATAAGCAAAGATACATGCTCCATAATCAAGTCAATTGAACAAAAGAAATATAAAGAGTGACAATTATTCTTAAAATGTGCCAGGGGCCACATTGAGACAGTCCAAGGGCCACATCTGGTCCCCAGGCCGCAGTTTGCAGAGGTCTGTCATAAAGAGTGTCAACTGCTGCGAAATAAACTTGATCAAAGATGGCGAGTGTGTGCTTGGCCTTTGCTCAGTGGTATTTGTTGCCATATTGGCCCTTAGCTTTAACCTCAGAGCGAGCAGTGGTAGCCAAAGCTAAATCTTGAAAAGTCTTTTAGACGAAAATAAAACCTTTTAAACCGGAAAAAAAATTATGATGTGAAATAGGCAAGACTTGCCACAAGATCCGACTGTTCTTAAAGCTGTAGATGTTGTTTCTGCTGAACATGAGCAGTTTGTGTTTGCATTGTGTTCTGGGGGAAAAAATGCTTCTAGTCTGTAGAGGGATCTTCACGCTGCAGAACCAATGGAGCGGCCACTGGGGCTGATTTACAGCACCTATGAGCAATCAATACCACGGTCAGATATTAAAAAAGATCCATGATGCAAACACATTATGAAAGGTACAGACTCGTCAGAAGTCACTGTTGAGTTTCTAATCGTTTAGTGTCTTTCATACTACTTAATCATTTTGTAAAGAAAGTTATGGGGAAACTGTGCAGAGGGCACCAGTGTGCGCCAGCCCCCTTTAATGACATATGTAAGCTGGTCTATAAATACATTACCAAGACATCTGTGCTGGGAGATTGACTTGTTTTATTGTAAAATATCAGGTAAATGCCTTTAAACATTTTGGAGAAAGCTGTTTTAGGAAAGATAGCTTTGATGTCGTCTGTCATCGTTTTTTTGCACATCTCCAAATGTACTTCAGCGACAGTATCAATTTTTCAACATTTTTCCCACAGTGTATGCCTCGGCTCCAGTCGTTAAAACAGTGTTGCGTTGTTCTGTGTTCGATGTTTGTCCTGGATGAGCCGTCTCTGGAGTGTGTGAGCAGCCAGAGCAGCCACGTGGAAGGAATGCAGTGAATCATCCACAAAGGTACACGCTATTTTCAAACCTGCTGCTGCTATTTCAGTGAGAGAGAGACAGAAAAAACAGGCATTTCATCAGAGAGTCTAAGTTTAGCTCGCTGAAGGAAGAAGCATTTGCATTTGTGAGTCAGAAAAGTAAAAGCGTCTCAGGCTAAACAGATGAGGAATGTGGTCGGAAATCAAATCAAAATGCGGTGTTATTTAGCGTGGTTAGTGCATCCTCAAACTGAACATGTTGTGTGACAAATAGTATGTGTTATTTGCATTGTTCTTGGTTTTAAAATTGTTCTTGAGAACCTTTTCTGTAGCATTTTGAACATTAGCGCATCCAAAGCACACTGTTCAACGTTTTAAACAAAAAATATACTTAAAAAAGCATGGTTTTGTAATTTAAAGGTTTTACAGAACAAACAATAAAGAAATTCAACTTCTATTCATGTATGTTTCCATTCAAAAGTAGTTGCTTTAGCTATATTTGTTCACATGCAACCTGATTTTTACTTGCTTTGCCTGAACAATATTGTCAGGCCATTGTGTTTCAAATTTGACTGACAGATTAATTGGCCAATCAGGGACACGCATCTTCTGCAGTGTGAAACCACATGGCTGCTTACGACAAAAAAATACATAAAAATATCAAGTGGAACTAAAAAACAAAGCTTAAGCGATTTTAATGTAAGGTGGGTGAAGTTATATTTTGATCTAAATGACAGACGACCAATCGCCTCTATCTGCGTCACGCAAATAAACTAATCGGATTGCCTGGTACGTTGTGGTATTGATCTAAAATGCCTGAGTGGCGTGGTGACCAGACCTACTGTAAGCTTATCAATTTTTGTAACTTAGACTTAAGCTTAGCCGTTAATCCCAAAGAAATGTTAGGACGTTTATTCTTCGTTCGGGACAAAGCAGATGTTACGCAGAGCTAGTTTTGTGTCCTCCTAAAAAACACTCTCAACAATTTCTCTTATATTGTCTTTTTTCCGCTTTTTTTTCCCCAAACTAGTCCTCTCCACCTGCTGTCCATCTCTCCATCACCAGCAGAACCAGTTTAGCTCAGGACTGTGTTTCCAAGAATATTTAGAGAGTATAGGTTTGTGTAGGCCAAGCAAGACAGTCATCTAAAAACACACTGGAAACACACGTTAAACTTCAATGTATAATGTTGAATTTAAAGGTTTGGGGAGCCTGGTGTAGAACAGCCCTAATGTAAGAATAAAAGTTGGGTTCCCTAAGAGCAGGGGGGGGGGGGGGGGGCAATTCTTTTTAATTAAGGGCCATAATCAAAACCAGAATAGTGATGGAGGGCCGGACCGCCAACATTGCTATACACATTTTGATTGGGGCAAACATATTTCTGACAGATTATAGAAGACAAATACATAAGATTGATACATGTCTAGATTAAAATAATAGTCTTATGAAAATTAAGTTGAAGTTTGAGAAAGTTATGATTTTCTTTACTTTTACTCTACTTTTAATACGAGAGAAAAAAAAAAAAAAATTTCCAAGAATAAAGTTGAAGCCATAAAAGAAGCTGTTTCATGGATTAAACTTGAAGTTTTATAAGATTAAAATCATAATTTTATGAGAAAACTAAACCAAATATTTTCAGGATTGGATTTGGATGTTTGCATAAAACACACATCAGATTTTTTAATTTGTAACAATGTTCTATGATCCAAAGTACAAATTCAATCTCAAAAAGCTCAAGTTTAATATTGAAAAAAAAATGTTTTTAATGGCTTTGACTTAATTCTCATCAACATTGTGAATTTAATTTCTAAACATTACAAGTTTATTGTATTTTTTTCATTTAGACTTTGTCATGCATTTATGTTTCTCCAAAACATGCCAGGGGCCTGATTGAAACAGGTCGCGGGCCGCATTTGGCCTCAGGCCGCAGTTTGCCTAGGTCTGCTTAGAGCATTGTTTGTCCCTCAGCAAGATGCAACAACAGTGTTGTTAAGGTCTTAGATCACACAACACACCAGTGCAAATGACAACAGAGTTTTCTTAGTAAAAAAAAAAACTGCAATTTTATGAGTAAATGTATCGTACTTTTGCATTTCTATAATACAGAATACAGCAGTTTTGCCATGTTCACTCTTTGTATAACATGCATCCCATGATTAAAACCTGTGGTGTGACTGTCGGGACCCACAGTTCTGTCTCCATAGTTACATGTGAGATCTGTAGGAGGAACCGACATGGCCCACGACTGTCCTGCTGTGAGTCACATGTGCTAATCACATGCAGAACCATAATTAGTGACACAAACAACATGTGAAGGTAAACAGACATGATCAAAATCCTGCTTTCAGACAGTTTTCATAAATGTGGGAGTCTCTTAATCAAATGTTTGAAGACTCTGAAGTTGTGAACAAAACAAGTTTCTTGCATGAATTCTTGCAAAAAAAATGTTTACATTTTTGTACCGCACAAGCAATTTATGGTACATAACAAAACATTTCTCTCATTTGACTTTTTACCATCTCAAAAAAGCACTTTTCACAACTTCCAGAAAACAGCACAAGTTAAAGTTGAGGTAGCTAACTTTTTTAGTTGTAAATGACTAAACTTTGTCTTTTCTACTAAAAGGTCTCAGGTAAATTTGTGGAAAAAATAAGACCAGTGTGTACCGTCTGAACTGAACAATGAAGAGTTTTAGTTCTAATCTGGACCCAAAAGCAGCGCTCTGATTGGCTGAGCTTGGATGATCTCTTCAGTCTTTATATCAGATTTTAGTGCTGCGATTATTGCCAGACAAAATATCACTATTTAGAGATTATTCACGATTCACCAACAACAATGACTTTTTTTTTTTATTTGAAGACTTAGAAACCTAATGAATGTAAAAACCTTGACATGACAACAACATATGTTCGCTTTTATAAATGTCACATTTTGTTGCAAAATTGTGTTTTTTTCTGTAAACTGAAGAATATAAATTTGCTTCTAATAAGGCCACATTTAGAGAAGGTCTTTTCATCTAGATTTGGATTAAAACTGTTAAAGCCAATTGTTTGTACCACTGAAGCCTCACATAATCACCAAGTCTGCACCAAAGAGTCTTTTATATAATTTGGTCAATGTCAAAACTGGAACCAATATATTGTTAATCTCTTCTATCAAAAAAAAAAAAAAAAAAAATAGCTTTGAGCTAAATCTGGTGCAGCCATATTTTTAATGTAACTGCACATTGTTCTTCAAATAAATAAACTAAACTAAACTAAACTAAACAGCGCGATTAAGAGGAGAGAACAGGCGCAGATACAGTGATCTGCAGTTTCTTGTAAGTGCAACAACTTAATGTGTAATTTGGCGATCACGTTTGATGTACGAGACCTGTGTCTGCTGTGTTTGTGCTGCGTTGTTTTGATGACTGACTTAGAGGGTCCAATTCTAATGCAGAGGCAGTGCGCTGAGGTGTTAGATGAGAGGGTGTCAAGTTCTACCACTCATAAGCTATTTGCCAGTTTTTATTTCTTGTCAATGGGATACATATTTATTGAGTTATGACCACAAACAGCTGGAGCCACATTACAATTTGGGGCCCCAAACAATTTATATCTTGGTGAGGATATATGCTACATAATATAATACAACTTTACGCATAACTTTACTATTGTAAAAGATACTTTAACTAGTCAAAATACTCCAGATTATAGGAAATTGCATTTATTTTCTTCATAAAAAATCTAAAATCAAACATGATCTTGCCTTCAACACTAATAGATATCATAGGCCTGTACAGTAGTAAATTCAGAAAAACTGAATAAAATATAGTGGTGGTGAGAGCGGGGTGGGTCCAAATGAATCTTGCCTAGGGCACCAAAAGGGCTAGGGCCGGCCCTGGCTGCAGCAGGCGAGATGAAGGACATTTTAACTGCCTCACCACAATTATTTTCCTCAACACACACACTCAAAAATGGTCTCATGAAGAGATACACTTCTAACTTCTCTGCTCTGAGACAATGGCCCATTTGCTGTTGAACAATCTCACCCTTTGAGATATTCTAACATTTCTAACACCACTAAATGACTTCTTTGAATATTCCAGACTAGTCATATGCTAATGATTGCTATTCGACTATATTTGTCTAGCATTACGCACCATTATTGGCACTAGGTATTTGCTAAGATTTCCAATGTCGTCATGCTATCTATCGAACCTCTGTGGAAACATTATGATACATTCTTCGCTCTGAAGTCTCCCTGTGTGCCCAGTGCAAACACGTGCTGCTGAGGCTGAGCTATTTTACAGCACTTTGACAAACGCGTGTAGTCAGGAGGAAGCAGTGCATGTTCGCTCCGACACACAGGAACACGGAACGTCATGTAAAGATCAGGATTATGACATCACATATCAGGAGAATATACATTTGACCTGATGTAGAGGTTTAAAAGCAATGTTTCTCAACCTGGGGTATGTGGATTCTCAGGGATAAGCAGTGTCTCTCAGGGGGTGTTTGGATTTTGCAGAACATTCAATTTGGTGGGTGAATTAGACAAGCAAAAATGTTTTGTTCCAGCCAAATAACGACTGAGAATCTAGCCTTGCAAGATCTTTTTTACGTGGATGATTTTGTTCATTGTTCACATTTGGTCCTTGTGTAATGCTGGTTAAAAATAATCCTGTACTTATACAGTACGTGCATAAAGAGTTACATTTATTTACAGATAATGAGGCAATGTTTCTTCTTTCATTTTAAGAGCTGCCATCACAAGGCAGATGCACCATATGCTTCTGTTGGAAAGGTTCTTGTGCTCGTGCAGCATGTGAACCTCACGATAATGCGCCTTGACAAACATTCATAACAGAGTCACAGTGACGCACAAACATAAGGAGAGAAAAGACCAAAAAAACTCTTATGAAACTCCTTAATCTGGCCCAAACTCATAGAAGGGCACATCGAGCTGATCTGGGCATACTATGGCCCGGGGGCCAAATGCAGCCCACAACCTGTTTCAATCTGGCCCCTGTCATATTTTTGAGAAACAGAAATGTATGATGAACTTGGGTTACAGCAATAAACTTGTAACTCACAGTAATTCACAGTGTTATGAGAATAAATTCAAAGCCAAAAAAGCAATTTGTCAATATCAAACTTGTTTTACAATAAAAGTTATGATTTTACAAGAAAAAAACTTACAATGAGAAAAGGACTTTTTCTCATTGTAAGTTTTTTTCTTGTAAAATCATAAGTTTCATATGCTTGAACAAACCTATTATGTGTATTGGTTTTTAATATTCTGTCAAAGAAATGTGTTTTAACAAACAGAATTTGTTATACCATTGATGACAGTCCGTCCCTCCACCACTAGTCTGAGTTTAAATATGGCCCTCGGGTAAAACTAATTGCCTACCCCTGATGTAAAGGGTCATATCTGCCAGCCAGTGTCTGTTATTGTCAGATCTCATAAAAAAGATCCTCAAACTTTACACACCAAGTACTACCTAACATATGTAAACCAAATCTAAGTTTCAGCTAATTATGCCAATTAGCCAGTTCTAAAATAAAACTCAACTGTTGTTGAAGTTCGTTCTTAAAGGAGACCTCTTATGTAAAATCTACTTTTCTGCATTTTTAACCAACAGTGTTCTCTCGTCATTATTGTACCTAAAGTTGTATTTGAATTGATTCCTGCATGTTTGAGTAATCTTGTATTGTCTTGCAGCAGATTCTTTAGTGCTCAGAAAATCCCTGTCTTCACTTACCACCTATCCCCGCCCATGTGTCTGTATTTACATGCAATTACGCAAAAATTAAGATTGCAAGTAAAACATATAAGGTTTAAAATTGTAATTCAGTGAATTATTAAATTTAAATTTTACAATGAAGAGCCTGGGCTTGTCAGTTTTGCAGTTTTGAACAAGAAGTCAACTGATCTGTTTCTCTTTCTAAACCGTTTTAGATCATTTGTGTGATTTGCAATGAACAAAGTGTGAATTATTCATCTACTCGTGCCTAGGCATGGGACGATATTAAAATTTGCAGTCACGATTATTGTGACCAAAATAATCGCGATTAACGATATTATCACGATAATTTACTAAACGTAAAAGTGCACAGATTCAAAATCACTGAAACATTTATTAGTGCACAATATGTGTGTGTTTGAACAACTACTTATTGTATTTTGGTCTAAGTACAATCAATAATGATTCAAAGTGAACAAATGTTTACAATGTTGAGCAAAAATCCTCTAACTTTGTCTCAGAGTCATTAATTAACTTTAACACATGAACCTTTTCTTTGTTTAACCATAATACAGCTTTTACTGGGTTCACAGCAATCAGATTTTAGATGCTCCTATGAAGCCACAGGTGTGCACCTGCTGCTTTAATTGCGATTAATTGCGATTACGATTATCACGATTATGAAAAAATGCCACGATTATTTAATTGCAGCCCTTAATTATCGCAATTAACGATAATATCGTATATCGTCCCATCCCTACTCGTGCCACAGTTTCTTTGTAAATATACAGAGCAATCACAATATGTCTCCATTGATAATCAATAAACACTGTTAAAATAAACAAAACGGCTCCTTGTGAGTACTCAGATGTTAAACTGCTGGGTCACTGATGCCACAGTGACAACTCTAGTGTGAATTGTGTCCTTGGACAAAACTCGAACTCTCACCTTGCCCCAGTGTCTGCGTACACGCTCATGTGAACGTCTGAATTACTTTAACATGACGTTTGTTGTGCTGTGGTGTAACACGGTGCAGACGCTGGCCTCGTTTCAAACTCACGCCACAGAGAATGCATTATACATTTTCATTTTTTTATATTTAAACATGATTGAATGAAGTTTTGTTGAACCTGTTTTCAATGGGATTTTTACCGATATTCAAATTCAAATTCTGATGAAATACATTAGTAACGAGTGAATAGGTGAGCTGATGACAATGATAGTGATTATTTCTGCTTTGCTCTGATGACTCATGTGTCATAACGTATTGTAAAGTGTGACTCACTAATGAAAAACCTTTGGATTTAGCAAACCATCGCCTGGAAGACTTCATAACTCAAGATTATTAGTCATCATTTTTAATAAAAATAAAATAAAATGTGGGTTTTAGAACTGTTGTGTGTCATTGTTTATTTTAGGTTTGTTGAATTTTAAGTTACGCAAATAAAAGAAGAATGTAAGAAGTGAATTGTTTGAAAATGGCCAGTTGAAGTATTCATGTATTGGTACCATAGACTGTGTATATTAGAGCTGTGATTACAATTTTGTTGTTGCAATGTTCGCTTTTTAAATTAAATTCTAAATCAAAGTCAAACTCACTGTGTATCATAGCCTATACTTTCAAGTGTCTCGTGCTGCTCTGTCCCGGTGAGCCTGCGGTGTCGGGCTGTTCTCACTGCTTGTGTGTCTGGTGCGCTCAAAGCCTTGGACCACACAAACACAAGCAGAGACACGCAAACGTGGAAATGTACCGATACCGCTTGGCGCATGATCAAAGCAGAACCAACAGATTTTATGAAACACGCTCCCCCAGAACATATAAGAGGACTGACAGCTCTGGAGCTTGTCGATCCAGTGGACTGTTAAGGCGCAGTACCGGGGCTGTAATGGAACCGGGTCTAGATACCCATCCCTACTCAAGAGGCCAATCACAGTCAGATACAGAAGTTACGCTCTAGTTCATTTGACTATCATACATCACAACAGACGAAAGCACAAATGTGCAGACATCACAAAACATTGGCTGTGTGGCTTTAGCTGTGGCTTTAGCTTTAGCTCAGACAAGTTTCGCAGCCTATAGCCTAGAAAAGAATACTCAATGGCTTTTTGTATTTCATAATTTCTCCGCTGTCCTCTCTTTCCGTATGTTCCATCAAGATCTACCCCGATAGGAAGTGATCCAGCTTTGTCAGACCCAGCTTAACCCAGAACTTACACCGCTAAACTCTCAATCTAACTTCGTAGTACAGGGCTCTGAGCTCTAAACATTTAAAGTCTGGAGACGTAAGAAAAAAATGCAAGAAATTATCATTCTTTGCCAATAACTACAAGCATGCAGTGCATGTTCAAAAGCATTTTCAGCAGCCTCCAAACATCACATTTGTTCTGAAACGCCTAATCTTGGCGTTGTTCAGACAAGGCCTTAGTTTACTGTCATTTTAAGCTAGCAGTTAGCAACCGGAAAGGTATTTACAGCTGTTGAAATAGTGATAATGCCACATTTATTTGTTCTGGTTAAATCTGTACGATAAGGTTTTTTTTTGTGTGTGTTTAATAAAACATCAGAGAAGTAAGGCTACAGTTACAAAGTGAACATTCAGTACGGAGTGAGCAATGGCATACTTAATTGACATAGCAATTAGCGTGCACTGTAAGCTAGCGACAACATAAACATTTCTGAAATCCGCTACGCTAGAACACACAAGCAGTGTTTGAAAAAGAACATTTAGTTCTGTTCTACATCGCATTGGTACATAAATAGAAAACCCAGACACTTAAATATCTATACATAACCACTTTCCATGCTGCCCATACAGTCGTTTTATAGTCCTTGTCCTACTTCAAATGAATTGAATAGAGCTGTTTATGCCAGTGTGCTAAACATATCAATCAAGTAATGAGAAGAACCATTGTAACATATGTTTTGGCTCATAATCTCAGCTAAAATAACCATCAAATGCTCCCGATTCTAAAGCGTGAAATTGCATCTTACGTGTGAGATTAGCATTTGCTTCTTCTCTTGCTTGCTTCATAGACATGTCATGGTTGCTTCTATTTTTGAGCTGTTTTCCCTTTGCCCCTGAACGCTCTGACTTGGCTGAAACCTCTCTGATTGGAGGCGAATACGGCGCGGCGGCGGTGACGTTGGAGATAAAAATGGAAAGTGCAAGAGTGACCATCCTTCACCGAAGTTTTGAAGATGGCGTTACGACGTCTGGTGACTGCTCCAGTTCGCCGAGTTAAAAATAGCACCACCTACAACATCAGGATTAAGCTTGGACTGAACTGAGAAAAACTGGGTCAAAACAGCCAAACATAAAAGCTACAAGGGAAAAGAAAATATTGTTGAACACTCCTTTACTTGAGTTGAAGGACCATTATGCATGATCCTTCAAAAACACTCTTGAATATCTCCATAGAATCACATTTTGACCAGAAGCAATAAAGAAAATGCAGCACATGACATGTTTTCTATGTCAAGAACTGAGTGCAAGCTATGGCTGCAACGGGAAATAATCAAACTGATCCTGTCTGATATGCTAATGGTACAGACATGCTCAACACAACAATGAACAATTTATGGACTTCAGATCCAACCTGGTGTCACGGAAATCTGTACTACGGCATATGAATTCCTGCCAGCCCTGTTCTTGTTTTGACCCTCCTTCCATGCCATGCCTTTTTGCAAATTTTAAACATTATTCACAGCGCCACAAAAAATATGTGCAACTGGACTGCAACATGTTGTACCATCAAATAAGACCTAAACGTGTCTACTTTCATTACTAAAAAGGATTGTTATTCTACTTTAATCTGTTCTCTTTTTATAGGCATTTGAAATTCAGGGTTTAAAACTTTTGAGATATGGTCCTTTTTCTAATACAAACTTTTTGGTAAAAGAATATGAGCCACTACAATAAAATCATGTCATTAGAATACTGAATACAAGGTTTGCCAGTGTCTTTTTATTCTTTAAACCACTGGATTTAAAACAAAAGCAAATTAAAAAGTCAGTTATATTTTTGTGTCAAGCACAGATACAGTACTCTCTTCCCAGAACACTCAATTTACATACTGCTGGGGGTTTCACTCATGTGACCTGGGAGCAGGGACTGGGGGGGTAAATGGTCCAGTTTCCCTGGGGCCCATGGCAGGAAAAGGCCCCCCAAAACATATATATATATATATATATATATATATAATATATATATATATACACACACACACACACATACTGTATATAATAGAAAGCTTCATCACTCTGATAAAATGCCGCAAATTGACGTTGAACATAAATAAAGATGACTATTAATTGATCAAATTATTAACAAATAGATAGATAGAAATTATACTATTATAAACAAGAGTTTTCAGATTTCAGTGAACAGCCTGGGTTTGACACAAAATGTTAAATAAATATGCAAATTCACAAGGATTTTCTAAGTATACGTATTTTGGCATCAATTGAACAAGTTTATCACTTAAAACAAAGTTAAGCTAAACATTAGAGTGTTTTCACAGCACATTCCATTTTCTTTGCATCTTTATGTCAGTGAATGACACACCAAAAACATACAGTAAATGTCTTGTTTTGTAGTCAGTTATGGCAGTAAAAATCTTCAATTTGATCTGCTGAAGTATACAAAAACACTAAACTAAATACAGGTATATGCATATGCTAGAGAGAAATTAGTCAAAAAAAGAACATGAGCAAACTAAATAATGAAACAAGATTATGTGTTTTGGGCCCCACAATATCGTTTGTACCTGGGGCCCAGAATTTGGTGCTACGCCCCTGCCTGGGACATGTGTGAAATCCAAACTGGGAGCAGGACGTGATTTGCTCCAAAACAGTGAAAATGACAAGATGACAGCAAATACTTCAAGCACTGTCCAGTCTGCAAGTGATGAAGGACGTTCAAAACAACTACAGTATGTGTGTGTGTGGTGGCTAAAGTAGGCCATGTGTCCTATGTGCCATACTCACTGTGTGTCTTCCTCCTTTAGCTCTGAGAACAAACAGCCCGCAGCCTGTGACTCAAGACTCAAATCTGGCAACTTCAGTGTCCAGACAGCTTTAGTTTATATCATCGGAGCAGATTATATGGACATGACGTAAAAAAACAAGCTGAAACTCAAGCTACAAATGCAACGGAACACATAATTTGGTCAGAAATAAGTAGATCAGTAGATGAGGTGAAAATGGTTGATTTGGAGAGAAAATCAGCAAGCGTATTCCTAAACACTGTCCCATTTTGTGCAACACTTTGTGCATGTTTTAGGATTGAAAACCAAGACAATGCCATCAGAAGAAGGTATTTTTTATGTTGACATATTAGATATAAAAGATATGTTATAGAGCAAATGTATAGACTTAACATTGTTTTAACACTTAAAATCTGATGCATGTTTAGAGTTTAGAAAAAGGCTTGAAATCATGCTTATCATATGCTATTTATGTGTCGTCGTACTTTCTTGTGAGATTGTGTTGCACATTCTCTCACCACAGTTATTAAATATTGATGATGTTTTTGTCAGGCTTGCCATTTCCTTCATTTCTAAATAAACAATGGCCGTGACTGTTGGTTCTTCCTGTTTTAGCTCGCAGAACAAGCCCCCTGCAGTGTGGACTTTCTCTGTCTCCGTGACTCAAACGTGGCATCTTCGGAGGACACACTTGAACTTCCCAAATGCTCCTTTCCTCTTTTTCTGACTGACTCACTGACTGACTGAGTGAGGATTCTAAAACTGGAGCACAACAAAAATATGAGGGCCAACTGTCCCACTGTGCATGAAAGTGGACATTTGGTACCTCTGACTGAGTACGAGTTTAGATCTGGTGGTACTTGAAGAAACAAAAGTCCCAGAGACCCAGTGCCCTAGATCTTTAAATATATTTCGTTTACCTTACCCAAGCAGAAGGACATGAGAATCTACAGTATTGTTGGTTTCCAGTCAATGAAACCTCTTTATGGTTAGCAGATGTAGCAGCTCATTTGGGTTACATGTTTGGAAATAAGTTGCATTCTAGTGACATCTAATACTTTGTAGCCAGTAACATTTACAATAATACAGATGGAGAGCAGCTAAATGTATATTGTCTGATCATATACAGCATTATGTTGTTTGTTAATTTGTTGGTTTGTTTTGGTATAACTAAAGTGCACTGGTTTAGCGATCTAGTCACTATTTAAAATCAGAACATTCAAAACGTGAATTTACTTTTTAGATGTTTCATGTCAAGTACAATGTTATCAAAGAAAATGTACTTTTTGCATTTTATGGACTAATTTTCATCCCTGGAGTTTTTGTTTGTACAATAATTTACTGTTGTCGTGGCAACAGTGACAGTTCGAGATTTTAATTGCAGAACTACAATATATCCTCATCAAAAAGACTCAAGAACATCTTTCAGGAAGAATTATTTCACTCTAAAAGATGTGAGAGAAGTTACTTTATTTTCTGCCACTGTTAACCTATTGTTTTTGTTTTTACATGTCAGTTACAAACCATGTGTTCTGTGGAGTTGCTGTGGGTTGAATTTTTTTCACATGTAGCTTCAATTCCCTCTTTTTATTATGAACTCTTACAAGTGAAAATGTCATTTCTCTCCATTGACTCATGCATTTCTTGCCATTCAGACTTTACATTTAGAATACTGTGATGTCACCTCTATAACGTGAACACACTGAGCATGACATGGCACTGAGCCAATCAGGACCCAGGGTATAGAAAAAAAGAGTTGATTTCCACAGCTTAGCAATGTGGGCTATGCTAGCTACTGATTACACTGGGCTTTGGAAAATGGTGCCTGATTGGTCACTTTTTATTGTTAATAGTGATGCACAGATCCGATGCTGGGATCAGATTTTGGTGCAGATCCAGGAAATTTTGCTGGATCGAGTATCGGCTCCATGATATCGGTTCAGCCGATATAATAGTTTTACCTTTAATTGGACACATTGAGACTAATTTATTGACTGCTGTTGATCCAGAACATCTCATATTATCGGACATTTTATTCAGATTAAGTTGTTAGGTTGTGGTTTGCACTACAAATAACAGTTACATAACACTATATGACAAAATGTAAGAAAAATGTAATGAAAGAAAAGCAATTTCAGTCTTTACACTAGTAGCTGATATCGTTTATTGGGAGATACTTAAAGACAAAGTATCGGAATCGGTATCGGTATCGGTATCGGAACTAACAAAGCTGGATTGGTGGATCCCTGGTTGTTCATTTCTAGATTTAGAAAGCCAATAGTGAAATAAAAACAAACAGGATCATGTCGACCTTTTTAAAAATTAATATTTTAAGACCAACATGGTGAGTCTGACTGCAGTTACAGAGGAAGATGTGCAGATGCTTTAATAGAAACGGAAAGAGAGACAAGGCTTACTGTGCAACTGCTTCAATCTTATGCAAAACACAGCAGCAGCAGATGCCATCCCAACATCCACTCCTGCATGAGTTAAACCAAAATCTACAAAGTGGTTACAATTTGCAACTTTGACAATGCTGCAACGGGTAAATGTTCATCCATAATAGTTTAGTTTATTAGTTTATATGACAGGAACAATGTGCAAAAACAGATTATACCCAGAGATCGTTTCTATTTGAGAAACAATATAAAACGTAAGCGATGCTTCAAATACAAACTCACACACTACAAATGATTACACAATAAAATTACACAATCTCTAAGAACAAGAAATTGTTTTTTATCAGAGAAATGTTTCATCACAGGTTTAAAAGTTTTCTATGTTGACGTAACCAGTGCAAAAGAACTAAACTATCTTGCACAGTTGTGAGCGTTCAACAAAAATGACATAATTGGCCTTGAATTGTAGTAACCTGCATGACAAAATTAGCAGAGTGCTCTAATCTAGTGCTGGCTATTAAGTGGTAACAAACACCAGACTGAAGTTACGTAAGCCTCCTGAATATTCAAATAAGAGCTCTCCAATCATTCATTCATCTCTATTAGGCACACACACACACACACACACACACACTCAGCAGACGTCCATTATATAACGCCAGTGACACCTCCTGCATATTACAAAATCATCATATTTTTAGATAACATATGTTACATGAATGTGTCAGGCCAGTGCTGGGAAAGTGGTCGACTTGGATCAATGGAACACACAGTTCTCCAGATAAGATGTTTGGGACGGAAAATACAAATTCAAACTGTGAAAGGAAGAAAGATATAAGTATTCATTTTTAGACAACCAAAGGGCTGCATACATGTTACTATGTTACTAAGGTCAATCAAACCAGTTTTTCTTAATAATAGTATTGGGCCTCATTCATGACATGTTCTCACAAACAAATTTGTTCTTAACAGCTTCTCAAAAACATTTCTGGCAATCACAAAATGTGTTCCTAACTGAAAATGTTCTAACCTGGCCAGCCAGGTTCACAAACACAAGATAAACCATCTGGCCTTCAAGCCGCCTGATTGGTTTGAGACTCCGAAACAGCGGTGGTTCGGCCCACTCACATCACAGCAGCGTGGTTTTGAGGCCCAATCACATTGTAGCAGGGCGGGCTAACACGAGCTGTTAGCGCCCCGGCAGCGACGCCAAGTCTATTTCAAGCTAAACAAAGATGGTGGCTTCCATAGATGTACATGTTGTCTGCTGCTTTTGATGCGGTGTTAGTAGAAATACGGAGTAATTTCTTTTTGAAAGAGGAGAATGTGTGACACTTGTTCTATTCCCCCGCAGACATTGGATACACCATTACGACTTGTTGCTGTGATTGGCTAAGCTCAAATAAGGTAGGCCACTCACCCAATCAGCTCGAAGTATTTCACTAAACGTCCCACCTTTTCTCAAACGCCTTCAGCTTGTAATTTCCCAGATGTATGTAATGAGAACTCAGAAAGGAGTTCAACACATACAGTATGTTCGTCTGTAACAACAAATCCAAAGAACACTCAGGAGCACTCGTAAGAACATAAAAATCAGCTGTTTAAATTTTTTTTTTACCTATATAGTTCAGTCAACAATTGTAATTTCTGCATAAATGTAGGTTATGTTTTTTTGCTTTGTACTTGTATATGAAATAATTTGAGTTCAGTCAGATCAGTCATGCTAAATAAGTCAGAGAACGTCAAGAATCTGACGTTTTCTCAGCAGCTTCTTAAAAAGGAAGTTACACACATTTTTTCAACCTCCCCAAGAACTGACCACAACCAACCTCACAACCTATTCCAAGGACCGACCACAACCAACCCCACATCTACCCTCACAGCTCTCCTGAAGACCGACCACAACCAACCCAACAGATACACTCACAACCTTCCCAAGAACCAACCACAACCAACTTCAACCTCCCCAAAGACAGACCACAACCAACCTCCCAATCTCCCCAAAGACCGATCACAACCAACCCCACATTTACCCTCACAACCTCGTAGAGAACTGACCACAAACGACCTCACAACTTTTCCCAAGGACCGACCACAACCAACCTCCTAGAGAACTTATTACTACCTACCCCACAACCACCCTCATAAACTCCCTGACAACCACCCCCTAACTGATCACAACCACCCCTCCATAAAAAATACACATTAACATGAAAGGGACAAAACAAATTGTTTTGCTTCAATAAAAGTTCATCAGAATTTAGATTTATGTTAACATTATAATGTATTTGTGTTTTAAAGGATTATCCTTCTTTGCGTCATACTCTGACATCAGCATGTGTTCCTATAGGTAAAGCTCTGTAAATAGGTCTGTATTTTTGCATATTCCACAGGTCACTAAAGGACCAACATGCTGATGCTATTCCTCTCTGTTTCATACTGAGCTATTTTCTCATGCTAACGTTTACAAAGGTCTGCATTGTGTAGCCGCCTCATGTGTCCGGTTCACTTCTCAAAGGACTCTCACTGGTTTTATATTATATTCTATTATGAGAACTTTGAAACTCGCAGACAGGCTGATGCACACGAGGCTTTTCAGGCGAACTTCAAACATAGTGAGACATGAGTCAGCCAAAGGAAGTGAGAGTAGATTATGTATTTTCTGGTTCAACTAGAAGAGCCATTCAAAATTACCTTTTGCTAGTCAACTTTAAAGGACACCTATTGTGCTTTTTCTTTGTATGTAGTAACAAACTGGAACATATGTAATTCACATTTTATTCATTGTAAAACACAAAACTGATCTGTTTTAGCAGCTTGGAAAAGAAAAAGTCCATTGACTTCCTGTTGAAAACTGCAGAATGATAACCTCCGCCCCTTCATTGCAAAACCTATACAAGCCGCAAATTTTGAATTACAAATTTTGAGAAGGGTGGGTGGGATAGGTGGTAGGTGAAAACAGGGGATTTCTGAGCAATCAAGCATCAGCTGCAGAACAATGCAAAATTACTCAAACATGCATGAATTGTTTAAATGCAACTTTGGGTAAACTCATGTTGAAAGAACACTGCAACAACATGGTTAAAAAAAAAGTTTTCTTTAGGTTTAACGAGTATATCTTAAACAACCCCAAGTCCTAAACTTCCCAATTTTTACAACTTGAAGCCTAAGCTTACCCAAAAGAATAATGCCACATGTCATTTTGCTTTTTGGCTTTTCACTACATATTGACGTAAAAAGGCATGAAAAGGTGCTTAATGTAAATTTTTGATAAACCGTTGTATATCTACGGTCTCCCCCGAGATTGTGTTGCCCATGCAGTCTAATTATCAACCGACCAATCAATCAATCAATCAATCAATCAATCAATCAATCTATCAACCATAACATGTATGAAAGGCATGTAAGCGAGCCTTCAGCTTGTCCCCTCCAACAACAGCCTCCTTGTGTTTGTTGTCGTGTGTCGAGGGTGAGTCATGTGACCCTGAGGCGCCGCTCTCAGTGTTGTTGGCCTCTTGTCATAAACAATCCATCAGCTTTAGATGAGCCTGTTAGCATGTCCGCTGCAGATCAACTTCTGACATTCAAACACGCCAGACTGTCATTCACACATATGTATCCAACATGAGCATGACCACTATGATATCGAAAAGAGTGGTGTTTCAATTCAATTCTGGTTTTGGTTTGTGTCCCTCCATAACACTGTTTGTAGTTTTTGGAAATAATTGATTCCACGATTATTTCTCAGTGAGCAGGCTTATTATTACTATATTCTTACTGAGGGGAGTTTTGTCATTTTGTCTCTTTTTGTTACACGAGTAATATTGTTTTAACTGAAAGGTTTGTTCTTGTGAGGCTTAACAAAATCAGAATTATCTTGAGATGTGACAAATGGATCAAGAGAAGGATAGAATCGCAACAAAACAGACTAGTCCCATCCCTACCAAGCACACTGTGTGACTTCACAACTGACTCCCATCCACACATTGACCAGGCCCAGCCCTGCTTAGCTTCAGTGATCTAGCCCTAATACATGTTTAAGCTTACATCTAGTCTTTTGGTAAATAGTCTCTATTTATATATGCTTTTCCACATTTCCATTTACTCAAAGTGCTTTACAATCAGGGATCCACTCACCCAGTGTACGCACACACTGAGTCAATGAGTTAAGTATCTTGCCCAAGGACACAACGAAATTCCACTCTTGTCGTCCCACTGTGGCACTTGGTGTTCCAGCGGTCTCCCATCCAAGTACTAACCAGGCCCTAACTTGCTTAGCTTCTGAGATCTGACAAGATCAGGCTTTGACAAACAGGCCTGGCCACACTTTTGCTTTTAAAGATGATTATACAATAAGAAAGCAGAACATTCTGTGATATAAACTCAGCTCTTCTGAAGAAAAAACAAAAAAAAAAAAAAATCTTTGTTAAATGACACTTTTATTGACTATTTTCAGATAAATAACAAAAAGTGTTTTTAATGGAAGGCACTAACAGAACAAGGAGAAAAAAAACAAACAAAACGATACACTGCTTCTACATAAAAACGACAAAATCAAGTCAAGGTTGATGTTGAACATGTCCAGGGGTGTAATAAAAGTTCCAAACAAATCCAGATTAGATTCACATTTTATAGGGAAAATTGACTATTTTGTGTCACATTTTAACACAAAATAGTCAATCTGCATTTTTATAAGTGGTTTACAAATGATAAACCACTGAGGATTTATTTATTATTATTTTTATTTATTATTATTATTTTTTCTAATTTGGTATTTTTTGTCAGAACAGACAGACTAAAACTACCAAAACAGACGGTGCTGATCACATACTGTATATCTGCTGTCAAACTAATCACACTGTTCCTCTCCACTCTCAGCCTTCTATTTTACCCTTACCTAATGTTTTTCCATCAGTTTGCTGTGTTTGATATGTTTGTGGGAAGCGTCACTTTATCTGTCAACTCTGAAAGTTATGTTGTCTGACTAAAAATCTTACACAGAGAAACTTCCATTTCCCTATAAGTACACCTTCTTTCATTTACTTCCACGCCACACGTCAGCTGACCACATCCACTTTAATCATCCGATGTAGGAAATGTGTGAAAGTGTCCTCAGCCGGCCTGTCAATCAAAGGGATCATACATTATTCAGTGTTGTTATGGCGACAATTTTGCATTTATGTCTGTCGAGTAGCTCTTCCTCTGCAAACATTAAAGATGTTCAAAAGCTCTGCAAATGAGTGGATTTAATCAAGATTCTGAAAACTTCGTTACAGAGCAAAGACAGTGGGAGAAGAATAGGACTGTTTTATGATACTTAATGAGAGTCTGTGCCGTTTATGTTGGTGAAAACAAGTTTCTTAACAAAAAAACAAACAAAACAGGATCTATGTGATTTAATTATCAATAGGCTTACTATTGGATAGACAAATGCCTGTTTAAGCTCAACAGACTTGAACAAAAGCACATTCTATTATTTTTTGTTGGATAAAAGAAGAATTGTTTTAAACATGTGTTTTTACTCAAGCTTGAGGTTTGTGGCTTGGAGTTGATAAAAATGTTGGTCTTTTAGCACTAATGTCCACACTGAGCCATAAAGCTGATTTGTATATCCATGAAGAATGTTCATTTTTATTCCAATGTGATTATGCATCCAGAAAGTCATCAGACAAAACAGGAGAAAATTTGTCCTGTCCAGTTTCAAATTGTATAACTTCTATCCACAGAGTTCAGCGGGAAGTGCTGCTTAGTTTGGCTGCATTTATTCTTAAAATATTTCAGGCCCCCCTGCCTCAGAACTACTTGACCAACTATATTCAGATTCTAATCAAAAACTTATATTGTTTGATTATCAATTGCCATAGTTAAAAAGAAACAAACAAACAAACAAACAAACAAAACTTAGATTAAACCAGGGGTATCAAATTCATTTTCACCAAGGGCCACATTGGCATTAAGGTTGTCATAACAGGGCCATTGGTTTTAAAATAAGTGTTTATGAAACTGCAAATGTCTAAGAAAATAATAAATTTTTCAATTACAGACAAATGATTTAATTAGGTTAAGACAACATGTCTTTCTATTTTGGTGGTATTGTAACATTAATATAATTCTTAAAAGACTTTGAGGACTGCATAAAATTATGTGAAGGGCCACATCCTGCCCCCAGGCCTTGCGTTTGACATGTGTAAAACACAAGTCATACCTGCTTGTCAAAGCCTGATCCTGTCAGATCTCAGAAGCTAAGCAAGTTAGGGCCTGGTTAGTACTTGAATGGGAGACCACTGGAACACCAGGTGCCACAGTGGGACGACAAGAGTGGATTTTCGTTGTGTCCATGGGCAAGACACTTAACCCACTTTGCCTTAGTGTCTGCGTACACTTTGAATGCCTTGAAAGGTGGAAAAGCACTATATGAATAGAGACCATTTACATGTGGATTCAATATTTTATTATTGTGATATTGTGAACAAGAGCAGGGGGCAAATGAACTCTTGCCTATAGGGAGCCAAAAAGCTAGACTATCACTGGACTCATACAACATCACCTCAAGAATTCAAAACAAAGTTTGTAATGATCCACCAAAACAAATAATCAACACGCTTTATTTGTCTTACTTTAAATGCATTTTGAAAACCCATATTCAGTATTTGGACATATCGAGCATGAACACACAGCTTAAAACCTCCTCATCTAAAAATAGCTTCAGCGAGCGGAGCTTCTGCCATCATTTCAATCACACGTTTCAAAATATCACCAACCAAACCCTCGTGACCAGCACAGCGCTGCTCTAATCCGCAAACATCAGCCAAGCATTGGCAGCGTCCAGCACCAGAAGCATCTCCACACACTTATGTAACAGCCAAAGTCCAAAACAATGAAGACAAGTGTCCTACCTGGCGTTGGACGTGGCTGCCCGCTCTCCAGCCTGGGATGTGGGCAGCTCCGCGCCTGCTGCTGCTGCCGAGGTGATGGTGGAGGATTTCAGACCAAAACAATGTAGCTGTAGCTTAGCAGGATGTGGCTGTAGCTAGCACTGATGATGATGATGATGAGGATGATGATGGAGAAGCACGCGGAGACATGCTCGTGGGTGTGTGGATGAGAGAGCGATGGAAAGAGAGAGAGCGATGGAGGAGAGAGGGGGAGGATGGGCTTTGTTTGCCCAGGGAAATCTCCAAGGACGAGAGCTGCACATCTGCGGATGCTCGCTGCAGAGTCGAGCTTCAGATGGAGGCAAATTAAATGAGAGTGAAAAACAGACAAACAACTAAACCACAAGAGACAGAAGCTTCTGGATTAAAAAAAAAATCGACTGCAAAATTGTACATTGTGCATTTGTTATGAAGGCTAAATCCGATTGCATAAATCCTGGCACTTGCAGGAATTATGTGACATTTGAACAGTCAGTTTAGACAGTCACTGAGCTGTATTGACTGTTACATAAAGCAAATGTTATAGAGTGGATTTGCAATGTCAGTAATTAGCTTGTTTTTTACAGACATTATTCCAGACTGTTACACATGCTTCTTCATGCATGACTGTAGCATTGCTTCTGTTAGGTTTGCTTTAGTGTGCTTTACTTTAGTAGTACTGTAGCAATCATATTCATATTATTTTTTTAAATCTCTTTTCATCCACTGATAAGTCTGCACTGTTTGGATGGAGCGCTTTTCTGCTCAAACGTTTATTTTTCTTTTTTAAGTCTTCTTAAGCATTAAACCACATTAACAAGTCTAAAACAGTGACTAAACTGCAGGTATAAATCTGAATTAAATCAGGACCGAAAAAAAAGAAAAAGAAAACACTGTAAAAAGTGACTATCTTAAACTGAATTAAGTCAGATTTATGTATATTTGGGTATAGTTTAACTGTCTTCAAATAAGATTTGCCAAAAGAACAAGAGCAATAGAAATGAATCAAAAAATTAAACTGTAATTGAAACAAAAAATAGAGTAGATTCAAAAGCAGATCTTATTTTCAGACAGTTAAAATATAATAAAATCATGATATTTTGTGCTTAGTTCAAACACATCACTGACACAATAAGAAACTACACTACACGACTGAGACCACACACTACACGACTGTGACCACACACTACACGACTGAGACCACACACCACACGACTGAGACCACACACCACACGACTGAAACCACACACTAACACAACTGTGACCACACACTACACAACTGTGACCACACACTACATGACTGAGACCACACACTACACGACTGAGACCACACACTGATGCACATGCTGACTTTGTCTACAGTCAAATACATGATGACGTTGCACAAATTCACCAGGAGATGAGTGCGAGAGAGGTTAGCACTTGGATCCAGTGTAGGCCTAGAAATGCATGTGCTGCTTCTAAATGGCCAACTTTCTTTTCGAACGGATTACAGGCAAAACAGCTTGAACTAAAAACATTTTTGACTGAGTTTGGAGCAGATGTTTGTTCTTTAAAATGAAGACAATTTTACTGGACTAGGACTCTGAGGAGAATGACACATGCAGCTAAAGTCTAGGAGAAAAAAATAAACTTTTTCTTTCTTGATGAGCTAAAAGTGGTCAGAGTAAGTAAAACTACTGTATTCTTCATGTTTGGAGTGTTAAATGTAATCTTTGCTTCATGAAAGAAAAACCTCTGCTGCCTTCTCATCTGTAACACAGCTTTTGTTGGTTTATCATTGTTTTAATCTTGTAAACATCATATTTTTTATCCTAAAGACATTATTTCATTGCAGTAGCTTATATTCTTTCACCAAAAAGTAGAACAGAAGAACAAACACTGACATGAAGTCTGATTTAGAAGAGAACGTTATCTCAAAAGTTTCTAGTCAAATCGCTGAAATCTAATTTCAAATATCTTTAAAAAAGGAATGGATTGTGGTAGAATTACAATTCTCTTTTTAATTAAAACTAGATACTTGTAGGTCTCGTTTGCTCTACATGTCAGGGTCCCAATTGCACAAAGGTTTTTGTGGAGCTGTGAATATTGTTTAAAATGAGCATAAAGGCCTGACATCTAAGGAGAGTCAAAGTGCGAACAGGACTGGCACTGAAGAAATAAATCGTATACATACTAAATAATACTTGTTAATTCTTTATGAAACAAGTCAATGCCTTTTTGCACAGAGAAAATTCTAACATTTATACTTAAACTCATTAAGAATGATTTCACAGCTACCACAGTTTCAGGACTAGGCAAAGGCACTAATTTAACACCGTTGGTTGCTCTTCTGCCTGAGCTCCTGAGCAGATGTGTTCTACAGAAGCTTATATAATGTGCAGTAGATGAGTCATGGAGCTGATCATGCATGCACACAAAACCAGGACCTGTGAAATCCAAGACCACTGTTTCCTTGTGACCTTTAGCCTTTTGTGACGAGCGTGCGAAGCTCAGCACAAACTCAGTTCTTCACAACTGAACCGTCAATAGTGCATAATATTAGCACAAAAGGTCAACACAGACAACACGGAGCATTTAGAGTTTAGTGGTGTTTGGGGCTTTAAATTATATTAAGATAGAATATGTTATAAATCCTTTCATCTACTTCCTCTTCTCCGGGACAACAGTCGGGCATATGCAGACTTCCCTTATCCTGACACTTCCCTTACAGGATCCTGAGGCGTTTACAGACCACAGAGGGATGCAGCTCGTCTGTCTTAGGTCCCCGGGGCGTCCAGCTTTGACAAGTGACACTGAGAACATGGTCCACTTAGACTCAATGTCCGTATTGTCTCTCGGGGAGAAGCTCTCGTGAAGTCTGTCATTGCTGTGGGGTTGAGAGCAGGTCTACAGTAGAGCTATGATAGGGCCCAAAAAGTCCAGCTCAAGTTCCATGTATATCTGAGCTCATGCACTTAGACCACTGTTAGGCAGGTAAGATTGTAAGACTACACCAGCAGTTCCAGTAGATTTTGTGTGCGTGCTTAAGGTGGGATCAGTGTGAAATGTGGACTGAGAACAGCTTTCCCAGTGAATAACACTGCACCTTCAGCAACATGCACACACATTCGGCCATGTTTGTGAATTTGTTCTGTGGAAAGTAGTGTGTCCGAAGCTCAAATACATTAGGCTATATGACCACTAATTCAACAAACTTTTAAGAATGAAGGATTCTAATTAATGGAAGATAGTGGACTGGCTGAAATAATAATAATAATAAACTCTTTTAAGATTATGGTAAGCTTTCTTGTCTTCTCAGGGAAATGTGTCCTTCTGTATTTGACCTAAGCCTCTGAAGCATCTCTGGAGCACTGAGCCCCAACCTTGTTGCTGCTAAGTGAGAGTGCTATCTATTCTGCCACTTTCAGGGACAGATTGCAGCTTAAAAATAGAAATGTTTGGACTATATTTATTACAAGAGGCATCAAAAGAAATTTATTTTAATGCTTTGTTCATTATGAATCTTACATTTGAGATTATATATTTCAGCAAACAGAAAGTGAACAGACTGTTAGCTCATTTGCACAGATGCCTCATGTATGTTCTCACATTCACTGCTGTAATGAGATCTCATGTTACAGGCAAAAGCATTGATGCATGTAGTTATGTAAGCATCATGCACATGTGCTCATGCAGTGTCCAGAGGCAAAATTAAATACATTTCAATAGTTTTTGATACCTATTTTGTGATACTCTCAAACGCTTGAACACATCACAGAATCACATGTGTGAAGTTTCAGTCAGTGCTCTCTCTCCAAACACGCAGCCTGACCCTGGGCTGGTCCTGTGTAGATTCAGTCTTTGTGCAAAGGACAGCTCTGTCAGTCCACTGGTTCTGCTGCTGTTCTCCTTTGATCCCGGCACATGTAAGACCACGAGCTATCATGCGCTATCATGGGAATTGATTATTCATGAAGGAACAGGGGCTGATGATCAAAATCAGCCAACAGGATTGTATCAAATGTACAGAATGTGCATTGTCAGTGCGCACAAAACCAGCGTTTGTGAACATGCCTCTTGCCCATCAAATGACCATAAGGTATCACGTTATACAATATTTAAATTCTCTGTTAAAACATTTTAAGGCATGTCAAGATTCCTTATAAATAAACTTGACTTTGATTTCTCACATTTGATAACAATCAACCAGAGACTCTACAATGCATATCGAAGTAAAGAGGCATTTACTTTTTAAAACTTGCAGTATATTAAACACAGATTTTGTGCATCTCTGCAAGCATTGGAAATGATTCAATGCATCTGAAGTAGGCCACAAAAGCTTTTTACCGTTCAACATTCCCACGAGTGAAAGTTGTGAATCGGCACATTTTCCATCTGGAGATAAGAAGTGGCTGACTGTCAGCGAGCGTGAGAGACAGACAAATGGAAGCTGGTGCTGGGGATGTGGGAGGAGGAGGAGGCGTCTGGCACGGAAAAATGAATTCTCACAGGCTCACACACAATCAAGCGCCACGGCAGCTGCAGCAGAGTGAGATACCAGCATTTTCTGAATCGATGCGCTAAGTACTTTGGGAGTTATTTTCTCCGGATTGATACTTAAAGTGGGTCTGCAATTATGTTTGAAGGTGTTGTAAGTAAATGTATGAATAAAAAATGTTCAACGGGGTTTTAAGGACAAACAGAACTGATGACACAAAAGGATTAGTTTGCTCTGCTGCTGATGAAGTGTGATGTATGTGAATAAAGTGGGCGGGGAAAGGTGGTAGGTGAAAACAAGAGATTTTACAAGCACTTAAGCATAAACTGCAGGAGAAGGTCAGTGATAAGAAAACGTGGTAAATACTCAGACTTTTTCAGTTGTGACTTGAGGCTTCCTGCAGTAGCACACATTTACATAATGAAGCCTGAAATCCATGTTGTATTTACCTTCATCAGCACAACATGATGTCACAGTGTGAGAGACGGCTGAGTGTGCAGGTCACACTCACACACAAACTTTACACGCACAGGCACACAAACAAGGAGAGTAAAGCAGGTGAAGGGTCATTGGTCTGAACACTGTCGAGCTCCTGCACCATCACTCAGGCCTGAAAAAAACATCTTTATGAACATTGAATAAAGCTGTAAATACACAATACAATAAATTAAGCATTCAAATTTGTTTTTTTAAAACTATCAGTATCAGTGAAAATGTAATGAAAAGCTTTTATACACGACCAATGAAAATGCAATGTTTACTAAATTAAACTAGGCTTTAAGATTTAAGGTTATAGAATTCCCTTAGCATCAGCATGTAATGATAGATGGGTTTGATTATTGTCTTTTGTGTTGTTTTGTTTACAGCTTGTATGTGGAGCTCTAACTCACTTCCTCATGTTTAAAACACATGCCTGCTACTTGGGGTTTATTCACTTTTTATGTTGTAAAATTTCAATTTAAAGGCAGTAAAGTGTAAATTGTTGTTCTATACAAACTAAAGACTTTTGAACCAGAAAACAGTTTATGATGTGAAAAAAAAAAGTAAGAATTTCCACAAAATCTGACCGCTCTCAAAGCTGTAGATCAGGCATGGCCAAACTGCGGCCTGGGGGCCAAATGCGACCCTTGGACCAAGGGCTTCCTGCTTGATTGGCCCAAATTACTTATAGTACTTAGTAATTACTTATAATTAAGTATAGTTTTTAATGTCAAATTTGAAGAAACCTTCTATCATATTCAAAATACCACATTGTTTAAATTATGTAAGTCTAAACTTTGTGTTTAATGCCTTATTAAAAGTGGCTCTTTAATATTAGGTTAAATGCTAAATTTTGAATGATTCACTTCACTGCTGTGTATTAATTATGACTCTCCGCTCCATTTACGTTTCAAAAAGTGGCCCACTGTAAAAAAAAAGATTGGACACCCCTGCTGTAGATGCTGTCTCTGCTGAATACGAGCAGTTTGTGTTTGCATTGCACTCTAGGAAAAATGCTTTCTAGTGTGTAGAGGGATTTTCCCGCTGCAGTACCAATGGAGCGACCACTGGGGCTGATTTACAACAGCAATGTCCTATCCCCGTAATATAACAGATCCATGGGGACATGGTAAGCTAAAGTCTACATTTTTATTTCACTCAATTTGACTGTTTTGATGAAGTTTATAATTGCAATTTGTTTAGCAAATATGCAATGCACTGTGGTTCAAGAGAAAAGAAAGAAAGAAAGTAAAAAAAGATCTGATGAAGGCTATTGCTGAAACGTTATCTGGTTAATAAATACGTTTTGGACATCTGCCATTTGAGTGTGCAATGCAGTTTTTCTATACTGAATAGCAAATATGCATAACATATGCAAAAATCTACATAAACTACACAATTGCTATAATTTGAAAAATGATCATCTGGAATTTACTTTACTTAATAAATTGATTGCTTAAATTTCAAGGAAACTGTGTCAGTTTTGTGTTAATTGTCTTTGCATTTGGGGTGCACGGTAGCCAAGTGGTTAGAGCTCTGGCTTCCCAACAAGGAGGTTGTGGGTTCGACTCCCGGGTCGGACCATATCAACATCTCACGATCTCTCTGGGTGGAGTTTGCATGTTCTCCCCGTGTCACCGTGGGTTTTCTCCGGGTACTCCGGTTTCCTCCCACCGCCAAAAACATGCATGTTTAGGTTAATTGGGCATCACTGTAAATTTCCTTTAGTGAGTGAATGAGAGAGTAAATGGTTGTCTGTCTAACCCTGCGGCAAGTTGGCCACTGTCCAGGGTGTTCCCCCGCCTAAGGCCCAAAGTCACTGGGATAGGCTCCAGTCACCCGCGACCCCTAACGGGATTAAGCGGTAGAAAATGAATGAATGAATGTCTTTGCATTTTGGTGCTTTTTGACAACATGTAAAAAGATGTTAACTGAAATTATCAGTTCCTTCATCATTTGCACCAGACGAAGTCAAAATTACAAAACATATGCTCCTCTGTCACATGGGCTTCATAAAGGGCAAGAACACAGCAAAGAAAATTAGTATTAATCCTTTAATTTGCTTCTTGTGAAAGTCAAATGTGCTTGTTACATCTCTTGTCTAAAAGCAGCACAAATGCAATCCTCATCCTGTCTTTCCACACACACCGAAGAGAAGCCAGTGTGCTCAGGTGTCTGCCAACATACGATTGATTTTCTGCTGAAGAGGTCGTACAATATGTCAGCACAAAGCGGAGAATAACATGTCTGATTCGACACATTTCCTCTGCTCCATTCTTCACGTTGGAGCAGGTGCACCTCCTACACCGCTCTGAGACTACAGCCTGTTTCCGCTCTTATGAAACCAAACAAATGCTCAGCGAAAGAGAAAGTGGAGCTCAGACGACTGCCACATGGTGCAAACATGGCCGCCGCCAAACTGCTCCATTCAACATTTGTTCTAACTCTTATTTAACCGTCAAAGTAGTAGTTCTGCACGGAGTCATTTCAGGCTGGCTGTCTCTAGACTGCAGGTTTCAGTATCTTGGAATCTTGAATTGCTCTCTACATTGTTCCAAGTTACTCAAAGATACACTTATTGTTGTTTTATTCCATAACTTAAATTCTAGTGAAACATAGAATGGAATAATGTCGTTAGGTTTGTGCAGTGATGCAAGTTTTACCTAAAAATGAATAAACATGAAAAAGTGCACAGAATGTATTTAACGCTCCATGCATGAAATAAAGTCGTTCTACTTACTAGACAACTTTGGATCTTTCTTGACACAACTGTCTGATGTGTACAGCTTTGATTTAAAATATCTTCTTTAAAATGTCAATAATTTATATAATATTTTATATCTATGTTTAGAGAAGAAGTAGATGAAGAGATTGATGTGAAAAAAGTTGGAGAAAAGTTTATTTACATAAAAAATAATGAGTGTTAAAAACAAGGGTACATTTTTCCAGTCTAGGATCACAGTTGGGATTTTTTCTTCAAAACTGACTTAATGCAAAAAGTGACCAAATCAGTTTTGGGACTATTTTAGGGCACCACCACCAGCCTCTAAAAAAATTGAAGTATGTTGAAAAATCCAATTTTTTTGTTTTTTCCTGATCGAAAATATGCTACTTTCTTACATACAAACAGCATTTAAGCGGTTAACATTTTAACAATTTATACACATTTTATTATCTATGTGTAGAGGAGAAGTAGACGAAGAGATTGATGAGAAAAAAGTTGAAGAAAATTTTTTTTTGCATAAAAATAATGGGTGTTAAAAACGAGGGTATGGAATGACTGGTCTCCTCTGGTCTGAAAATGTGTACGAGAAACCATCGACAGATTCTGATCCACTGACCTCAGAGCGCGAGACGGTCTGCAGGGCTAGATCAGGTCAGTTATCTAAGAAGGCCATGCAAGGCTCTAAAAGTGAGAACTAACATTTTAAATTGTATTTGGTAAGAAACGAAAGCCAATTAAGAGCTTTAAGAATGGGTGAGCCCTTCTGTTTGCTCAAGTCAAAATCCTCGCTGCAGAGTTTTGAATCAGCTGCAAACGAGACCGCTCCTTCTTATTCAAACTAGAAACAGACTGTTACAATAGTCGAGGCGTGTTTGATCATTCTGAGTTTAGATATGTTTCTCAACTGTTCCAAATGAAATGAAAGAATACATTTCTCGTCAACTGTGATGCTCAAAAATAACACCCAGGTTTCTAAGGCTCGGTTTGGCAGACTGGCCTTGAACACTGAGGTCGTCAGGGGTAGTTTCTCACATGTTGGAAACCTTACAATGGTGCCATCTGACAAAAAGCATAGCAGTATTGAGCAGACAAACATGAGGATGAAATGGCAAACAATCTCTTACTCTGGTCTAGGTTTCGTCAAACTTCATTGGAAGGAACTTTCACCGAACTGCTGCAGCTCTCTGCATTACTTTTTCTTTCAACAATACTCAAGACAGTAGTAGCACAGAAGGAGAACCAGACTGAAAGTAAACTGTCTACGTGTGGACTGCATCACAGAAGTGGAGCTGGACTGAGCGGCAGTCTGAGTCACAAGTCCTTACTTGGGCCACACCACAAACTCATGGAGAGGCACATTCATTTCTAATATTGGCCCCAAACACCCTAATGTGCAAAAGACATGATTATTTTAGTGCTTTAGTGCCATTTTGCCTTGAGATCAGTTTGAAATGAATGCAGCCTTTCTAATTAACAAGTCTGTCATTCATGCTTCATCTCTCCACTGTTTTACCAACAACCAGCCTTGTTTTCTCCAGGTTATGACTCCTCTGAGTCTTAGTTCACCTTCTACTTATCTATGGTTTAGATAAATATAGAGGATGTAGACTGAGAGCCAGAAGGTGAGTTATATAATATTTTATGTTTAAGATAGAAAGCTCTGCTTGTGGCAGACAAAGACTAATGTATGCTAAATTAAACCCATTACATAACCTTACAATGGTCAAAGCAGCGTTTCTGTTCCAAATTATTCACTCTCTTTTTGTATGGCTTGTTCTTTCAAAACAGTGGTTCCCAAAGTAGGGGTCAGGACCAAAGCAGAACAAAAAACAAAAAACTGGTTTTTGCCTGATGATTTAAGATGTAATTCTACAAATATACAGTAACTTTTTTTCTGTAGCATCATGTTTGACTGAATTTTGATCAATAAAAAACTAAATAGATGCATTTAACCAAATTTATTTATTATTTTTTTTTTTTAGTGGGGTCGCGTGTTGATTTATGGTTATTTTGTGAGTCTTGGTCTGAAAAGTTGAGAAACTCTCCTGTAAAGGATCGTGGGTGACATCCTCGTGTATTTACTGTATATTTTAAATGAACAACCCCAACAAACAAACCAGGAAAGTCCAAAGGGATTACCTGTCTCTTTTCAGGAACCTGCGTCAGAACAAGTTTACACTGTCTACCCTTTGTTCCCAAAAAAGTTACTAAAGTATTTATTTTGAGTTGCTCCTTGAGATGAATCATTTATTTTTCTAGAATCTTCTACCTAGATCTACATTAAACCTGAAGGAAGTGAGTAACTGTGTTTGGATCTGTGACACTACTTCCTGGCTCTAATAAGTTAATAGGTAAGGTACTAGTGCCAGTGTGCTAAAAGTTGTTAGCCGCAATGCTAACAACCACAGCAACAGTCGAACTTAGTCTAGTTTGGTGAACAAACAGGACATTATTAGATGTAGACAGTAATTTATACATGAATATTTACATTAACAAGAGATTTGCTGGGGTTTTTGAAGTAATTTTTAGAAACAAAAACAACAAGACACAACAATAACAAATACAAACAATACAAATTAAAGGAACTAAGACAAAACAAAGTCATAATGACAATACAAAATAAAAATAAAATAAAACATAATAACAAAACAACGCAGCCCAACAGCATCCCATTCACGAAAGCCTGAAAAAAAAAAAAAAAAAAAGTCCAAAGTGTACTTTATGTATAAATGCAGCTCATGCTATAAACTCCTCAATAAAAAAAAAAAAACAAAAAAACAAAACAAACGTGATTTAAATACATTTTTTCTCATAAAACAAAATGTAATAATTCTTACCATCTCAGGACAGCTTTCCTATAGAGTGTTGCTGTCGGCCAGTTATAAAGGGACTGTACCTGATTTTGCATCCTAAAAATGTAAACAAACAGAAAATAATTAATTTTAACCTTTTTCCTTCAGCTACATGATTTCTCACGTAGCTAATGCATTCTGAGCTTCAGAAATTGGTCATCGTGCATGAGTTTGATG
>CM076412.1:11565535-11661787 GCA_038363315.1 Mugilogobius chulae | reverse complement strand
TACCCCCCACGAAATAACAAGGTGGAAACACAAAAAGAAGGATGAACTGAAAGGGCTGGGGGAGTCCAAACACAGGTGCTCGGCTGTGTCTGTCGTTTTGTTCAAGTCTGAGAGACCTGTGTGGAGGGGGTGGTAGGAGTCGCCTCGCAGCAGGTGAAGGTTCGGCTCTACATTGTGGAACAGCTGCAACATTATCTTGTTGAGCTCAGAAGCCTGAATTGCATGAGACTAGGGAGGATGAAACCCCAGGCCGAGGGGAGAAGATGGGTGTGTCATTTCGCGAGGAGCTGACCGTAATAAGAAGGCCGCGATCTACTGTGTGAGTAGAGTCATGGCGAGGTAAGACGATTCAAAGTGCACAGTCTGCCTGTAAGCCTTTGTAGTGACTGGGGTTGATTTGTGCCCAACGTGTGATGTCTTAGAACGTTGTTCGAGCAATGTTATAGCTTTGTGTGTTTTTCCCTCCAAATTTGAAGAAGTCTACTGAGAAGTAAGCCTTCATCGGTGTAGTGTGTACGAGAGTCATGGCGCAAGCCATATGCGCAATATCAAATGTTGTTATAGTACACAGCGTTTAAAGTACCTCGCTAGTTGGTGAATAGGTAGTCTACGGGTACGTGTGACGGGTGGTACTGTAGCGTGGTACTGTCTGGTGTTAGGTGGTAGAGCAGGTGGTGAGTGTTCACTGTGGCAGTGTAGCTATGGGTAATTGGATAGTACTAACACTGAGACAGGGGGGCGGTGTATTTGAAAGTGACGCAGAGGGTGGTACTGTCCACGTGGTCAGGTGTACGATAAGGTTGAATTGATAGCGTAAGCTAAACGAGCTGGGGGGAACGGCGGGTCGTGATTTTAAGTGGAACAGGAGGGTGGTACCTTCACGTGGTTCAGTTTTACTATAGGACAGGCTCCTCCCTCAGGTAAGGAACGCCACAAAACAAGACTTGGCCAAGGGAGCTTTCGCCTTTAGCTCAATGCGGTGTGGTGTCAGCGTGTGGGACGGGCGCGTGGAGCGCCAGGGTTCGAGCGTCCGGGGCTCGGACATGTGTAAGAGACGGTGGCGGATCGCCCGGTGTACAGGATCAAGTGGTACTGGGTATGGTTAACCTGACGGGTGAATGACCGACCCTTGTCCCACTTTACAATATAGTGACCCGCTTGTCAGTGTTAGTGTAGCTACACCTTACTGATGAAGTAACTGGACAGTGGAAGACCACCTTGGTCCACTTGTGAAAATTAGCGACCCGCTGTCATGTTAGTTAGCTATCCAATTACTAATGGTAACGTGACAGTGAAGTACGCGAGCGCTTGTGCCAGCTGTAAAATACGGACCGCGTGTCACGATGTTAGGTTTAGCTACTCAGCTACTGAGGGTAGGTAACTGACAGTGAGGAGGGGTTGACCACCGTGTGTCGCACTTTAAAATCCGACCCGTGTCAGTGTAGTTAGCGTATCAATTACTATAGGTAAGCTGACAGGTGAAGTACCGGGACCTTGTGCCACGTTAAGTTACGGACGCGTTGTCGGTAGTCTCGGGGAATGTAACATTAAGTCTAGACGGTTGAGTACTGGACAGGTGAAGGTAGGCCCGGGGTAGCCTTGTTCCACTTTAAAATACGGCCCGCTGTCAAGTGGTTGAAGTGTACAGTGTACCTAATGCGAGTACTACCGAGTGAGTACCGACGGTAGTTGAGAGACTGTACAGGAGACAAAGGCAGCTGTCAGGTGTGTGTTTTTTTTTTGGAACTGACACCACTTGGTGAGCTGTAATGTAGCTAGTGCTCATACAATGATTTACTGAGTAACTGACTGTTTAAGCTCATCGCAGCTGTAGTAGAGGTTAAGATGTTTTTTTGGGTGTTATCGATAAACAGTGTGGTGTGTAAATGTTAGGATGTGTTTCATAGTCTGTTGTGGGCTGGTAAGAATGAAAGAGTGTCTTGCGTTTATTTGAGGAGTTGCGGCAGGTGTGTGTGAAATTTGTATCGATGAGAGTGCTGTATATACAGCAAGTATTTGGCAGTGAGATAAAGCTTGTGTGTATGAACAGTGCGTGTGAGCGCGTGTGGTTTGGTGTAGGCATCGAACATAGATAGAACACACCAGAGTGAGCACAATGTAAGTAGTCAGTAGGAGGTGAACCGCGTATAGAGGTACCGGAACTAATGGTAGTACAGGGAATGATGCCACCATAATCCCTAATTAGTCATTCCACAAAAGTACCATAAACTATCCTATAATTAATACTTTAACTAGCCGGTAACTGTCACTTTAGTTACCAGTGCTTGTGACTGTAAGTACCACTACAAGTACCACTGTAGTTACCAGTAAGTACCACTGGTACTAACACCAGAAGTACCAGTAAGTACCCCTGTAGTTACCTATTAACTAGTGGCGCTATTTTAGTAACTGTCAATTAAGTACTAGTAACTACCACTGTAGTTAATACTAAATATACTGGTAACTGTCACTTTAGTTACCAGTACTTGTGACTCTAAGTACCACTACAAGTACCACTGTAGATACCAGTAACTACCACTGGTACTAACACCAGAAGTACCAGTAAGTACCAGTAAGTACCCCCGTAGTTACCTATTAACTAGCGGGCGGTACTTTAAAGTGTTACCAAATTTTATTGTTACGATTATTGCAAGACAAAACAACAATTTAGCGATTATTCATGATTACCATCACAACCATCAATCAAACAGTCATCAAACCTTGCCTGGGGTCCATTCTAATCTCCTAGTATTTTTCAGGAAGTGGGAATGGGAAGGCCCAGGCTACATCAAACCATCAAACCGTCATTTTTTTTTTTTTTTTTTTTAAAGTATAAAATATATTGTGCAGTCTTAATTTTAATTTTTTAATGTGCAGCAAAAATCAGCTTCTTTCATAAACTTGTCCTAAACTGGAGCTAATATTTTGCCCATCTTAAAACACTTAATAATGCTTCTATTTTGGCACGATTTTTTTTTTTTTTTGTTCTTACGATTACTGTATATTGTGAATTGAATAATCACGATTAACGATTAACCTAATAATCTTGACATCCCTAATCACAGTACAGCAGCGAACCAATACCCGGACATTGTCATTAGTGTAGAAGGGCACATTTGAACCAGAACAAACAATTCAAATTTTAAAAATATGCTCACACCAGGGGTCTCCAACCTTTTTCAATAGGAGAGCATACTTTGGCAAAACAAAACTATTGTGATGAGCAACTATTATTAGCGATGACATCAAACTGAAGTCAAATGGGGCACAGTTAGATGCCTATGTTTGTGCTTTTCTCTTGACTGCAATGTATGTGCAAAAAACATGACTTCACAGCTTCTCCTGGTTTTAGACGATTCGACCAGTCAGATGCCAATATTGCCATGATGTTCAGATTTTTCCTGATGGCGTTCAGCGGCAGGAATTTTAGTTTGTACCACTCAAATCTGAGTGACACATATCAATCTGACATGAGTCAGGTCATATCTAAAAAAAGTTCACATAAGCCAGCCCGATCTCACAAGAAAGCGTACATATACCACGACATAACGCAACATGTAAATTGCGTATGATTAGCACGAGTTTACGGCTCTTTTGCGTAATTATAGTACGCGTCACAGTCCCCGTTCATTTCAATGGTGGTTGTTAAGATGTGTTCTTATTCATGAAAATTAACAAAATCCTACATCTAATCATAACCTACCCCAAGCCCCAACGTTAACAATTTTAGTAACTTTTTGCCTGAACTTACCCGTTTCACCTGAAGAAAACGTCTCCACGTGGCTTCAACCAAAACTAGTGGTATTTTTACGCTGTGAAATCTCGTGTCATTTTTACGCTTTTTCATATCGTGCTATATGTACGGCGTAACATAAGTACGCAAAACAGGACTGATATTGTGCTAAAAATACGCTATTTTTGTGTCGTGCTATATGTACGCCTTCTTGTGAGACTGTGTTGCATAAGCATGTTCAACAGGCAGATGATGAGCCAGTCAACGTTGCAGTGCAATGTTCAGAAATTGCGATGGCTCAGACATAAGACTGATGGATTTGAAATAGAATGAGCATCTTACTCTGTTTCTACAAAAGTCCCGGTCCTCACACGGCTTGTTTGAACCTTATGATGAGGCCTGACAAAAAATTGTAGCAGTGCACTGGACACTGGCTTGGGAGAGATATGACAAAAAATCTCTTACAAGAATAATTACTTGGGCCACGATTCCTTAAACTCACAAAGCACAGCGAAAACAAAACACAAGCTTAGAATCAGAGGAGCTAAGCAAACACCTTTTCCAAAGAAAGAAACCAAAATTGTTCATTGTGTGGCAAGATCACTCAAAGTAAAGACAAGGAATTGCATCATTTATTTTGTGCATAATAAAAGACAAAAAGCCTATTTTTACACTTCTACAGTGCAGCAGTGTAAAAACTTGTGACTGTTTGCAACCACTTAGACAATCAACAAGGGTTAACATACAAGCCAACATTTTCATCCTGTGAGAAGGTCAACTGATTATCTATAAATACTTGAACTAAACCAAACACCAAGGTCTATGATGAATGAACAATATTTTCACACGGTAAAAAAGCTTCTTGTATAAAAAGACCCTCTTATTGTATCAAACTACATATCCCAGCTTCCATTACACCCGCTTTTCTCACCTCCTCCAGCTTTCTGCTAATTCCCAAGTGCAGAGCGTGTATTTACGGGACATGAGCCCGGTCGTTTTTCCTGTTTAACAACATCTCCGACACTTTCCCTGGATTCCTGTGAAGCGCTGGAGTGTGCAGTTCCACCGTGAGCGTATGACACATCTAATCCTCCGCAGCCAGGGACGGATCTGCTCAGACACAGACTTAACAATGTTCTGGAGCTTCTCTACGCTTTGCCAGACGAGTGTTTCGGTTGGGTTCTTGGAGAGGCATTTGAAAGATGACATCATGCTGTGGGAAAAAGAACACAGAAAAAACAAATACAGTGTTTTAAAGGCACAAGAATAAGCAATGGACGTACTGTTTACCCAAAACCGACAACTTAAAATCAGTTTTGCTCCAGTACAGCATAATGTCTTATATTTATTCAGATCCAGTGTCCAGTGGTCTTGTTAATAAAACTCAGGAAGTGTCCTTGTTTATGTTATTAGCATTCAGCTTGCGTTAGATCCTTAAAGTTGTGAAAAAGCCCTTCTGAAATGAAATTGTTATTTTTTCTTACATTTTTGCAAATTTTTCTTTGAGCCTTGGACTGTCCTGTGACTGTAATCTTGGTGCAAATGGCTCCTCTGATGGTGCTTTCTCACCTCAGGTTCAGACAGGGGTGCACGGTAGCAGAGTGGTTAACTTAAACTTGAAAAACTTGAAAAAACATAGTGACTTTTCATGTGTTTTTGACCACATTTTATTCAAATCAAATCAAACTTTATTTATAAAGCGCTTTTCATACATACTGTATAGTGTAACACAATACTTGTTTACCCGCTCATTAATACTCCCACAACAATCCAGTGACAGTTTTTAGGTAACTGGGCCTTTTAAGAGAATTGCTCTGGAGCAAGAGTGTCAAACTGGCAGCCCAGTGACCAAATACGTCCCGCAAGATGATTTAATGTGGTTCCGGTACGATTTCTGATTATTATTGACTGTGGCCCGCTAATAAAAGTACTGTACATATCAATGAGAGATTGAGACAGTTTTAAGAAACATAATAAAAAAAAATAATCTAAAACCAGGAATATACACAGAACAGGAAGATTACGAGAGCAGAAACATCAGACATAAAAAACATTAGACTTTACATGTCCTGAAAAAGGCTCAGGCTGATGTTTGTGAGACACACTATTGAAAAATAAAGCTTTATGAGATGTGACTTCAAAGCCTCTAAAATGCACTAGAATGTCGCAAATTGCATACAGTTTGTCCAAAATGAAAGAACAGTCTGTAGCGCAGATGTAATGTAAAACAATCTTAAATGAAACATGTGTATTAAGCTTTATTTTGCCTAATCGCCTTATTTGAATAAAACACTACTTGACTTATTATTTAACATGTGGCCCAAGACCAAGTCTGACTATGATCAATTTGACCCCAGCTCCATCCTGCCCTAGAGTATTTGACCTTATGTCAGTATTGAGTGTATATTGATTGCACAGGTCATAGTTACAAACAGTAAATAATCAATGGCTCTAATATTTTTTTGGAAAACAATCAATACCAACTGTCTGTGATCATTAGGTGCCATGCGTGATCAGAGAAACAGTGAAGAGTAACATTTAACAGTTCATTTTTAAGCGACAAAGCACAGTGCTAGCTCTGTACAGCAAGGACAATGTTCAGATCGGCATCTCTCAGTGTGGATTACATGTACTGTACATACCACTTCATGTAAACAGCATGTCTCGACTATGCATTTTTCTTTGTGGAGGTTCTGACACACTGAGTTAATGTGAGAAGATCAAGTGAAATGTATAAAAAATGTATAAAAAGTTTTGTGTGTGTGTGCTTTTATCTTTGCATGTGTTTGCTGTGCTTTTAAAACTTTTATCAACACCTCCCATGGTCATGCTCCTGTATGGGACAATGCAGTGCGGCGATGGGGTGTGTGCCCAACGTGCAGGACTGTGGCAGGCCAACCCGAGCTCGAGAGAAGTGAACACTAGGAAGTCTGAAGAAGCAGAAAAAGGAATGCTGTAGGAGTGGTGTTCATTGGAAGAACATAACATTGAAAATGTGTTCACATGATAAACTGTTGACAGACTCAAGGCCTGTCCCCACAAAGCCAAGCTCAGGCGTTTCAGCACAAATATTTGTCCTAAACCACACATTGTCCACATGAAGCAGGAGTTTTAGGACACTGAAAACGATGATTTCTGAAACCATGTCTCAGGGTGAAGAAGTTTCAAAACTCCTGTTTAGTGTCTCCGCAGTTAAGCTGTTTCCGATTTTTTTTTTTTTCCCATGATGACATCACTGCCCCAGAGTCACGTCTCATCTGCAGAATGTACTGACCTTTATATGATGTTTAGTGTGAAAATCTGCGTCTCATTTTACCGTAAACCACAGAAGACATAAAGTAAAACAAAATTAAATCCTCTACAATCTCCATTAAATCCATATTAAAACGTTGTCAAAATATTCCAAAGATTCTGAAGCATAAATCCACTTTCTGTGTCTCTTCTGTAGGTTTCAGATCCATGTAGTTCATTCAGAATGTTTGCTAAGTATAAGAGAGTTATCCGCTAGGTTTTTGTTTACGTTAAACCTTTTTTTTTTTCTATAAAAACTTTATGCGCAGTGTCACAGCGCCACACTCTGGTCAGTTACAGGCATTACACCGGCTTCAGGCTGGTTTTACAGTTTCATGTGGACGATGATAAATTCTAAGGCAGCTCCAACTTTACGCAGATTTTGTCTTCGTGTGGACAAGGTCTCATTTCCGTGAGATCAAGCTGTTTTTTCTTTGTCTGAATGAGGTTCCTCCACCAACCCAAAACCTGCATGACAGGAAAAATATAGTAAGAAAATTTGGAAGAGTGTCCTGTAGCACTGTGGTGCTCGCTGCTGGGACAAAAGTATAGGACAGCTTTCCCTATGGGGGCATTAAAGTGTACCTTACCCTTTAAGAACACATACTATGATATTTTCTGGACTATAAGTCGCACTTTTTTTTATAGTCTGACTGATAATGAAATTACAAATCACCCAGTCAGTGTAATTACCTTCCCAGCGAATAACTCAATTCCTGATATGAGAAACACGTGACTCGTGTGCTTTTTAGAAATTCGAACACACACAAATACCAAAAGATTATGTACATCCAAAAATCCTTCCAAAAATGTACCTCCAAAAAGTGTGAGGTTTTAGTGGATCCAATGACATCATGTGAAAATGGTGGTGCTTAAACTTAGGGTCAGTAACGATGAAATATGCTCGGAATAGAGAGAAATAAATACTTGTAATGTTTGTCAAAGTTAATTTAGCGTTTAGAGCTTTGGACCCACCCATCCTGTGTCCGTGAACAATTTTAATGATAATGTTATGGAGCCATTTACTTTGTGGCTTCGGTCTCCTGCCTGTTTCAACCACAGCTATGATAGTTACTTTATTAAAAGGGTCCAAACTCAAAGCGCTCATGGTTTTAATCATAAACTTTCAACTTGATCCAAAGGCAGAAGCAAAATGAACTAAATATTGGACCTGATTAGACGCTCATTGCAAAGACGAGGCTGCGTGCACAAAGGGGGAGAATATTCTTTGTTTTTCACACATGAAGAGGTCGGGAGGCCATCTTAATCCCGACAGTGTAACTTTGAAAACATGTGATGACGCTTGGACATGGCCCACGATGGCTTTGATCATGAGACAGGGGCGGCTTTGAAGTCTTGGTGAGAAATTAAACTATTGTCAGCGCCGATTACCGTCCAGTTCTGAAGTGACAAGTTTTGCGTGGTTCATGTGTTTTCATCTTCAGCTTAAGCAGGGGTTTTAGTGAGGTAATCAGTGGAACAGGTTGGATTTTATCTGCTCCAGAATGTAGAGCAAAAATACTAGAAGGAACTTTACAATTGGATGGTCTGGAGGTTTCTAGTTCAATTAATCAATAGTTCCAGTTAGGTCTTGCTCTGTCCTCACGACAAAAAGGACAAAAGTCTGAATTGTGGATTTACTGCCTTAATCCAATCTAAAAGTGACCTGCTAAGTCCAATTGACTTTGAACTTTTGGGAGCTTTCCACTATCTTATAGTGGTTTCTTTTTTTCATTTAATTTCTCAAAGTTGTTTTTGGGACAATTATGCATACAATATTTGATTTATCTACTGTATATTCTTCTAAAGACACAACGCCATTTTATGTTATTTAAATTAGTTTTAGAATGTGCTGGTGTTCCTATATTCTACAAGTCACTCTGCATTTCACGCATCCAAAACTGCCTCACTGCTCTTTACCCAATGCCATTCCTATTTGTTTGCCTTATCTGAGACCAGGTGGTTGAGATAAGTGGGGAGATTCCAGGGTGAATCCCATTAGGCATATCCCAGGCCAGTCAAGAGACATAGTTCCTCCTGAGTCTTCCTTGGGCTTGCTCCCAGTGGTAAATGGTCTATTTATATAGCGCTTTTCTACCTTTCCAGGCACTCAAAGCACTTTGAAATAAAAGAATCCACTCACCCAGTGTATCCAGACTCTGAGCTAATGTGGGTAAGAGCCTTGCCCAAGGACACAGCGACAATCTCTTGTGGTCCCATTGTGGCACCTGGTGTTTCAGCGGTCTCTCATCCAAGTACTCACTTGATTAGATTCTCAGATCAGATGGGACAGCCCGATCTCACAAGAAAGCGTACATTTACCACGACATAACGCAACATGTAAATTGCGTATGATTAGCACGAGTTTACGGCGTAATTTGCGTAATTATAGTACGCGTCACAGTCCTCGTTCATTTCAATGATGGTTGTTGCGACGTGTTCTTATTTATGAATATTAACAAAATCCTACATCTAATCTTAACCTACCCCAAGCCCCAACCCTAATCTTACCTATTTTAGTAACTTTATGCCTAAACTTACCCGTTTCACCTAAAGATAAGATAAGATATCCTTTATTTGTCCCACAATGGGGAAGAACATCTCCACGTGGCTTCAAACAAAACTCGTGGCATTTTTACGCTGTGAAATCTCGTGTCATTTTTATGCTTTTTCATATTGTGCTATATGTACGGCGTAACATAAGTACGCAAAAAAGGACGGATATCGTGCTAAAAATATGCTATTTTTGTGTCGTGCTATATGGACGCCTTCTTGTGAGACTGTGTTGGATGGATTAGGCTTTGACAAGCAGGTATGGCAACGGTGGGACTTGCCTGAAACAACTCTTCAAGGAGGCTTTGTACAGGAAGCATCTAAAAAAGGTCCTCGAGCCAACTCCACTGGCTCCTTTAGACATGGAGAACAGCAGCTCTATTCTGACACAGTGATCTGATTTTGTCACACGCTGCTGCTTCTGCAATATACTTTTTGGTAGAAATGACAAAGTTTATGAATTTACTACTAAAAAAGTCAACTAGCCCACCTTTAAATAAACACGAGTTCTGTTGAACCCACGTGGGGACAATTTCTTTAGGTTTAACGGGTAAGTTTAGGCTTAAGTTATTAAAATGGGTAAGTTTAGGGTTGGGGCTTGGGGTAGGTAAAGACTAGGATAAGGATTCCGTAAAATAAGGTTAGGATTAGAGTAGGGTTAGGTTTGTCGTAAACAGCACCTCTCCAAACAATTACGTTCTGTGAAGTGGCAAGCAAAATGGTTTTGAACAAGGTAAGTAATTTATTGACTGCGTCTAATAATGTCCCTTTTGTTCTTCAAAATCCAAAAAGTACGTCTGTTGTTGCTAGCATTGTTCCTCGCTTCCATTAGCATACTGGCACATCTTACTCCTACTAGTTGTAAAAAAAAAAAACAAAAAAAAAAAACACAGCTTAAAACCTATTGTGGTTAACAATTCGAAGACTCAGAATGCATTCAGCCCGATCTCACAAGAAAGCGTACATTTACCACGACATTACACAATATTTTAGGTAATTAGCACGAGTTCACAGCTGTTTCGCGTAATTATAGTACGCGCCACTGTCCCCATTCAATTCAATGGCAGTTGTTAAGACGTGTTCTTATTTATGAATATTAATAAAATCCTGATCCTTAACCTACCCCAAGCCCAGACCTAATCTTACCAATTTTAGTAACTTTATGCCTAAACCTACCCGTTTCACCTGAAGAAAACGTCCCCACGTGGCTGCAACCAAAACTCGTCCGATTTTGACGCTGAGAAATCTCGTGTCGTTGTTATGCTTTTTTATATCGTGCTAAATGCACGGTGTAACATAAGTACTAAAAACAGCTGTGAACTCGTGCTCAAAATACGCTGTTTTTGTGTCGTGGTAAAAGTACACCATCTAGTGAGACTGTGTTGATGCATTAGGTAAGTAAGCCAAACGTGGACAAATGAAGGATGTATAAATCAGTTTTTATTCTGCTTGCTTACATTTTTAAGGAAGCAAAAATCAAGTATAGCACCTTTAAGTCATTGAGCAAAATGTCCAAAATATCTCATTGCATTCCCGGGCTTCAGAGAACAACAATTTTACCCAAATACATACCTTTGACTGACACCATAATTCGAAAGACCTTAAAAACTTTTGCACACTTCTTTGCCTTCTCCTCACACTCTGTTCCCAGGGCCTCTGCGACTTCTGTAACACTTTTGGAGCCGAATTACAGTATTTTACAGTAATCAAAAGAAACAAGAGCGCCCAGAAACACCCTTCAACAGATGCTAGCAATGACACGCAAAGCCCTTCCAGAGGCCGCCTCATAATGCTTTTTAATGGTCATGTTTAACAAGCAAGGGAAGTGGTTTCTCCCCATTACCCACAAAGCCCCAAAAACTCTCCACTAGCCAAGGCCAGGGATATCCCAGAGTTCAATGGGAGCAGCATCAATCTCCCGGTCGCTGAGACATGTGTTTATTCAATAGAACAGATTGACCCCAGATCTGAAGCATGTCAAGACTCGCTAAACGCACATCGTCAGAGCGTTTAGCACAAGTCCGCCGACGCTAAAAACCTCAGACAACGAGAGAGAAGACATGTTTTCTTGAAAGCAGTCAACACCACTGGAGAAACTCGACCAATCAACTGTCTGGAGTGACCACAGCGAGACTTCAAAAAGACAAAAAAAAAAGATGGCGCTGTTCCCGAAATGTCGTCTGGAGCGATTCGCTGCACCGTGACAGAGAAGTGCAGGGACGTAAAAGGAGCAGAAAAATAAATTGTGATGTGTGACAGGCTTAATGCTATTGTTTCTGTAAAGCTTTAGCATGACGCAGCTTAAGGTCTATCCAATCCTTGATCATGAATAGGAAGAACAAAGCTTGTGCAAATCCTAAACACATCGTTATTCACTTTAGGAAAGTCTTTGCAGAGTATTTCTGACATGCAGAACATATTGAACATATAACATCATAGTAAAAAGGCTTATATCAAAATGCTATATCAAATTGGAGTGAAGGGAGATCCGTTTGACTAGATTTAGAGCAAAGGTGGACTATCTTTTTTCACAAGGGCCGTATTCAAAGCCTAAGAAGTAGGGGAGGGCCGGATAGCGACCTTTGGTGTAACAAATTGTCATTGTTGTATGCAAAATTCTTAAAAACACATTAATAATTGTAAAAAATTTTAAATAAAAATATACTAATGTATTATTTTGTATATTGAATATAATTTTTTTAGACCACAACAGCAAAATCAATCAAGAAAAAAGCAATATAAAAATTACCACTTAATTTCAAAAATGTTTCGGGGACATTATTAAAACTGGTCAAGGGCTGCATCTGACGTAGTTTGCCCGTATCTGAATGTTTTGAGTCTAGATTTAAACATTGTCACAGACATTGTCACAGTGGAAGTCTTCTGGATGACTGTTCCAGAGCTTAGCTGTATAAAACTAAAACGCTGATTCTCCATGTTTAGTCTTGACTCTGGGCATCAGCAGAAGGTCGTTCTCTGAGGTCCTCATGTGACCGCTAGGGTCTTGCACATGCCCTGAGCGGGAGTTGAACCTGGGTCTCCCGCGCGGCGAGCGACTGACAAACTCATTGAACGCTCCCCTTGGCTCAGTTCGTTTGTGGGTTCTTATACCTGAGGGGGTGAGTTTATCCATTACCACCACACACTTCTCCAACGTGGTCCCTCGTGTGGGTTTACACTGGTTACACTCAGAGTCTAAGATGGTTCATAAGTCACCAACATGTACTTTGGTGCTAGTCCATAGAGAGACTTGGACACTAACCAGGTTTATGCCACCTAGCGCCGCCACTTAATTTCATTTCACTCCAGCTAGAGTTCAGGTATTGCAGGACTGCAGACAACTGTGCAGTCCTGTCCGGAAGTAAGGTCGTTCAATCAGCGAACAGGAGTGTGTGGTGTGTTGACAATAATCAACCCGAGTTGAGGTAACAAACTGTATATGTTCTTCTCCTTTGACTTTGTGTCAAAGATTGACCTAAAATATGACATTGTATATTTTAATTTGTAAACCACAACGATCACTGACACATGTTTATGTTCTACTGCCTGAACCAGAAAATGAACCTCAATGATGCGATGTTTCCACGAAGTAAAATCGGGCTTTCAGTTCTAGTGTTGTCTTAATTTAATGTCTTATTCTTTTAGTCACAAAATCCAAAATGTCAACTTGAAGTCTGTTAGCCATAAAAGTAGGACCAAGTCATTTTTTGCAAGTCTTAAGTCTTAGACTTTAAGTCAAGTTCACTTATAGTTTTTTTTATAGTAGGCACGTCTTTATATCAAATAAAGGTGCTATGCTTGATTTCTTCCTTAAAAATGTAAACAACAGAAATAATTCACTTTAAGCTTCCTACATCAGTCACATGCTTTTATCACTTACCTTATGCATTCTGAATCTCCAAACTATTCAGCACAATGTGTTTTAAGCTTTTTTTCACAGCTGTTAGGAGCAAGATGTGCCAGTATGCTAACGGCATACTGGCACTAAGTGGATTTTGGTGAACAAACAGGACTTTATTAGATGTAGACAGGACATTGTGGACTAATTTTGACCTGAATAGATACATTAACAGGAGATCTGTGCTGGTGATTTTAAGTTATTTAATTACAAAAAACAAACAAACAGGGATAGCTCCTTTAATAAATCCATCTTATACTATAGATTATATTTCAACAATAGGGAGAAGAAACAAGTCATCTCAAAACAGGCAAATCCAAATTTGTAGTTTATTTTGTCAAGTCTCAAGTGAGCAAAATGGCTACTCAACTGTGACTCGGGTCATGCTTTACAGGGCCACACCTCTGGTTTGGACAACATGAATGAGTTCTAAAATCACACCAAGGTTTATAAACTCAACAGTTATTTTTAAATAACCACTGTCAAAAAATTTAAGAAAAGTGTGGAGTGATCTGATATACAGATGTCTATGCACTAGTAAGAGAAACAAACATGTTTACAAAATCGTAGCTACCACCCTTTAGATTACAAAGACAAAATGCCCATAGCAGTCATTTACCTAAATCTACCAAATTTGCCTTATTACTAGGGGTGTAACGATACGTTTTAGAACGATACGATACATATCGATATGAAGCCTAGAGATACGATTACAAAACGATCTTGGGGTATTTGGGAACGATACGATTCGGAACGATACAGCAATTTTAAAACGATATTTCGATTCAGTTTGATAACTTACGACATGAATAAAATCATTACCAAGATTTTGCATTAAACCCAAAACTCAATGACAAATAATAAAATTATAGGGTAAGTAGGCCTATAAGGGTAATACATTTATATTCAGTTTAATAACACTTATTTTTCATTGCATATAAAAAACTGCAACTTTTCTCCTTTATACACAAGTTTAGTATCATAATAAAATAAGTGACCCACATTTCACCATCTGATTGAATAATTTTCACACAGATGCAGGTAGTGAGATGGGAATCTGTGAACTTATTGTATTGACTTATCATTAAATATTAAATCCACAAACATCTGCAGAGTTTGACCCAAAGCACGTTGACGTTTAAAAGCTAAAAGCCTACACAAATGCGCGAGTCTGTTTTATAAACATAAGTGTGGCGTCGCAGCTCTGGTTGCGCGTTTGCAGCTTGTCTGGCTCTTTTCAAGCTTGAGTCATTTCTCAGCGTTACCTCCGTGGTCCGGTTCGGCGTCACCTCCGCGGCGTTGTCCCTCGTAACGTTGCTTCCGCTATCCGCGCTCTCGCGGGCACGGGTGTGCACCGGCACCGCAGGATGATTTGGAATACAGCGCTGTCCGTCTCCTCCGCTGGGCAGTACAGCGGCGTTGCCATCCGGGAGCAGATTCCATGTGAAACAAGCGCTGCAGGCTCTTGATGATGACGCAGCGCAGAAAACCAGCGTATTAAACGTGCATTTAATGAAACGTTTATGTGAAAAACACACTACTAAGAATGCCGTTTGTCTGTATGGTTTATGTCTCGCCATATATCTAAATAAATCGATTCTTTGGGCTTAGATTCGAAGCGATTCAAAGTTGCATCGATGTGTGGGTGGAATTGAGGATAACTAGTAGAACGCCGATCGATGTAGCGGATCGTAAGGGCTGTGTATCGATACTTCGAATATTTAGGTGAATCGTTACACCCCTACTTATTACACATAAATGAGTCTGGCAGGGTTACTTAGAACTGGTGCTACAGTTGGCCAGGTCTCTTCTCAACACCACGACGCTCTGTGCTCCAACAGTATATCCAGTTTATTTCCACCTTTCATCTGCACAGCAGTTTTATGAAGGGATCAGAGCAGGAATGCAGGGCTTAGGTGTATCTTAAATGTCTCTGGTGACCTCACAGCAGAGGGTAGGATCCAATATTTAATATAGAGTCTTATCAGTGCATGTTCGTCCAAAGGTTACTCTTCAATAACACTTTGTATTTTATCTTCTGCAAACATCGTGACACAGAAACAAGGCAAACAGAAGGATTAGGAACATATTGATACTAAGTCAAAAATATAAATTTTCTTGAGTAGCCCTGTAGTGAACTCTGACGATAACATAGAAAGTCCTATTTGCATGGGATTAGTTTTACACGAGTGCACCAGACTCAGAGTGGTTCAGATATAGGGTGACCAGATTTGAGTTGTCAACGAAAAAATACAAATTTACTGTGGTTGATTATGAGAGGGTCACATAACTGAACGTGTTCTTTCAGTTGAACAAAAAAAGAAGAAAAATATATATACAGTATATCTAAAAAAACTCATCTAAACTGCCTCTGATTGTCAAAAACTGAGAATATCGTCTTGGATGTTTTTAAAGAGAAGCTAAATGTGTGTTTAAATTGCATTGCCTACCATTTGGAGTATTTTTTTTTTTTTTGCATTTTTAGTGCAAACTGAGCAAATGTGCAAGTTTCAGGTCAAAAGAGTCACAAACTGGCTGTGTCTCTCATGTCTTTTCTAGACTCTTTGTGACATCAGCGTGTATTTTCTACTCAAAACTGAGCACTAATTCAGACACCTGCTGTCAATCCAATCACACTGCTCTCCACTCTAAGCCCCGCCTTTGCCCTTTTCCCAATACATTTCAATGAGTTTAAAATGTGTTTGTGGGTTTGTAGGGGTTTAGGGGTGAGCTTTACTTTAAGGTCTCAAAATGAAGAAGTATCCTGTGAAAAGAGGATGCTGGGTCACTTGAAAATATCTAGAGAATACTATAGTGACATTGTCATTAGTTAATGGCAGTGATCATCATTTCGCGGCCCGTGGGCCCAATCTGGCCCTCCAAAGAAATTAATTTGGCCTGTGGCCCATTTTCCCATGTTTAAAAAAAAGGTTTAATTTTCTTCACACCAGTGCTGTTTTTGCGCCTCTATCGCGCTCTGTGTGTTATGATCCATGATTTATGGTGTTCTTTTCACTTTTACCATAAGTTTGCGAGTCATCAATGGGCCTAGTGGTGCCAATGTGTTTATTTACAAGCATATGTGTCTTGGGCTTTTTCACCTTATTTTTCCTTACACATTTCATAAAGTGTCTGAAAAAGGCTGAAAGACATTGCACAAATAAATGGTCTAATTGAAAAAAGTAATTATACTATGACATGATAATAGCATCAGGAGCATGTTTCTGCATTTTTTTCTTTTTTGGTGTCTAGCCTCAACCAGAGTTGCTTTTTTCGTAGTGTCTTATAGACATGTGTTTTGATTGAAGCCACATGGGAACATTTTCTTTGGGTTTTAACAGCTAAGGTTTGAATTTACAAAAATGGGTAAGTTTAGATCTGGGGCTTGAAGTTGGTTAAGATAAGGATTTTGTTAATATTCACAAATAATAACACATTTTTACATCCATCATGGAAAAGAACTGGGGCAGTTTATATACTTAGGTTTGTATATGCACATTTCAGTAAAAGTTGGATAAGTACATTTTCGTGAGGATTGGCTGAGTGTTATAGCCCTTTGTGATACAGTTCTTTGGTTTGTTCGGTCATCAACAATCTTACGAAGTCCTTAGCGACGACTGTTGTTGTGATTTCAGGCTAAACAAAAATACATTGGTTTGATGTGACCTATCCGATACACCCTTCTTCATTAATGTGCAGAATCTTTTTGGATTGGAAACCAGTGTTGGCGCAAGAGGCAGAAATAAAGATCTGATGACGATTCAAAATTCACTTCACAGCCCAGTGTTTTTCTATGTGTATCACCTTACATCCACATGTGCCACACTTATGTAACTCACAGAGGAATGTTAAATACTCTGAAAACATATGTGACACTGAATCATGCTTAGTCTGAACATATAATTGAAGCAAAACAGACAAAAGGTGGTTGATTAAGCAAAACTCTTGGCATGTAACCTAAAAATGGATAATTAGCTTTTCAGGTGGGGTGACTGGTGCTGGGGATGTATAAATATAGCATTAAACAATCTTTGCTAAAATAGAAAAGTGGCATTGTGACACCAAATTACAACTCATGCCCGGATTTACATGGACTGTGGACCACAACGGCCTCTGGGGAGAACAAACTTCTTGCGGATTCTGTCTGCAGACCACTTAAAGTCCTCAATGTACATCAGGCATCAGATCTACAAAGATTCGATTCAGTTCAGTTTATTTGTATAGCCAGCAGTTATCTCAAGAGTAGTTCACGTGATTGTTTTAGCAAACAAAATGGTCAGAAAAGCAAGCAATGAAACATTTGGTCAATACCAACAGAAGCATCAGAAAATCAGAAACAGACATTATTAGGAAATACAGGCAGATTGTTCAACAAGAACAGTCTTGTTAAACCCTCTCTCTCGACAAGGAAAAACTCTCTGGGGAGAAAAAGAGAAACCTGGAGGAGAACCACAGTGAAGGAGAGATCCACTCCCATGGATGGACAGGCTGTAGATAAGACCAGGAATAATGTGGATCCTGATGCAACTTTAAGATGTTGAGATGTTTTCTGGACACCATTATGCAAAGCAAAAACAGGCAGTTAAGTTATACAGTGGACCTTTAAGTCCAGGTTGGCAGTTGTCTCAAGCAAACATTTGTTTAGCTAATACACAATGACCATCACCCATCAGTATTCTGGAAGTATTTGTTCACAAAGTCGTGAGACTCTGCTGCTGATCCAGAAGCCAATGTGCAGTACCTAAACAAACAAACATGGCAATCTCAACAAACATATTAGATTCTAATTACCAAAATGATATACTAATCTGTTTTTGGAAAAAAAAAAAAAGCCAAGTTAAGCATAGGCATAAATGTGTCTTTTTCAATTTAACAGTGGTGACATCATAACATTTTTCCAGATTTGCAAGTGACCAAGCCCTTGAAACATTGTTAATGAATTTGGCAATTTTTAGTATTTTTGATATGGCCATTAGTCGAAATTCATGAATCAAATATTAAAAACAACAACAACAGCAACAACAACAACAACAACAGGCATCCTGCAACTGTCAAATTTCCCAAGCGAGAACTAAAAAAAGATGTTTGTTTGGGCTTGCCCCTGGACTTTCACAAGTGTTTTTTGGCCATCTTTCAGGTTTGATCCAAGTAAATATTTGCCTGGAAAGTTCAGACGGTATATACAAAATATATCGTCTGGCCACTGTGTCCCTCTTTCCAATTTCAGTGAGCGTGAGTGACAGATTGACAGACTGATTAGCCAATCAGGAACACGCATCATCTCCTGTATGAAAGCCAACATGGCTGCTTATGACAAAAAAAAACTCATGTGAAACTGAAAAAACCTGCTGTATTTGTTCAAAATCAAGGAGCGAAGCAAAAAACTACTTTTGAGTGAGGTGAGTGATGTAAGACTTTGGTCTAAATGACAAACGACCAATCCATTCCTTTGTTTCATGTGAGTCACACACAAAAAATTATCTGATTGCCTGGTACGTTGTGGAGTATAAACACAGGGTTTCATAATTTAAAAAAGTTAAAGTTATTGTTGTTATCTTATGCCAGCATTTCGATTTTCTTTTTTCAAAAAAGTTCTTTTACACCTCTCTCGAACAATCTCTTCTTAGAATTTAAGCAAAAGTGTGTTTAGCATCTTTAGGATGCAAATGTATGGTGAACTGAGAACCAAAAGTGGCTTGTGCTGCTTTTGCTTCACCAATTAAGTGTTCCTTGGTTTCTTCATTATTGAGAATACAGCCCAGTCTACAAAGGAAACCTAGATATACAACGTAATGTTTAAAACAATGAGCATGTTTTCATGCCTTTTTTTACATCAATGTTACAAAATGCATTTCCAGACCACAGTTGTTTTGAAAAATCTCAGATTATAATGTAACTCAGAAGTAAAAAGTCAGATGGAGGCCACTTCGACATTCCGTCTTAACAGCCTATAAAGACCAAACAAAAGTGTGTGAAGGACAACATGACATCATATGGAGCTTTAGTCTATTAAAAGCCCCGCTGCAGCCACAGCTCCGGTTACACATGTGAGCACTCGTCATCGTTACTGCGTTCATGAATTTATGACCATTAAATTCCAGCTCCTAATCAGTTTATCTTTAGGGTCAAGTGGACTTTTGAGGCTGAATTCCCTGGCGGCCTTAGCGGTGGATCGTATTCACTGGAGCGGGACAGACAGGAGATCACAGCAACATTGATGTTTGACCTTTGACCTCCTGAATCAGATCAGTTAATCCTCGAATCCAAGTGAGCATTTGTGCCACATTGTAAGAATTCCCCCGAAGGCATTCCTCTGAGATCTGTCTTAGCCAGAGCAGCAGCTGCAACTAACAGGACAATGTAAGAATACGACATCTTCAGTCCAATGCAAGGTTAATACTCCATTCAAATTATATCTAAAAATAACTTGAATTAGGGGTACTAGAACAAAAAAGACTGAAACTAAGCTAAGTCAAGTAAGTTTCTTGATTTGAGTTTCCAGTTTGCTACATTGGTTATACAAAACTTACAAAAACATTTTTCAACCCTTTTAAAAAGGTTGTGGTCCCAAATGCAGAAGATAAGAACATGTAGCAAAAGAAAACGAGGTTGAGGCCCTGTAGTTTAGTGAATCACGCCAACGCGTTTCGACCAGAGGGTCTTCTTCAAGGAAGTGAATCACAGGTGGAACAACTTCCTGTTTCAAAGTTTCTGTTTTCATGTACAAAGTTTTCTGTTTTTAGGAGAAAGTTTTTCTTATTTTAGGTATAAAGTTCCTGCCATGAATGTGACAGTGAAGACGATTCCTGCAATGCAGTTGTACTCCATGAGAATCCAATATGTGAGGAAGCTTCTTGATTGTTTCTTGGGTCACTAAATGTCCTGCCTGGTGCATTTCAGATGCATCATCTGGGGCATACCATATTGGCTGAGTTGATTTGGGAGAACCATATGTGGCATAATGGCACGTCGTTACCTTTAAGGTGCCAAGTAGGCGTCTCCAACATGGCCTTCATGTACCAGAGCGCGCAGCGCGCGCGCACGTACACTTCTGATCTCAAGTTGGCTTGGTGGCAGCGTGTTGCGCCCCGTGTTAGACCCGGCTGGGTTAAATACTCAATTATCTACGCGCGCATCGTTTTCACATCAGGTCAGTCGTATTTTCCTTTTACCTTTTGTAAATCTGGGCTCATTTTAATGTAGCGTCTACCTTGTTTAGGGCTTTTGACGCCCCGCCGCTGCGGTGCCGGTTCCCTCCTCCCCCTTCCTTGTGGGAGAGCGTGTCTTGAGCACGCGGTGCGGGTTTGGGGCTCTCTCCGGGTAAGTGCGTTTCTTGTCCGCTTTGTACTTTGGTCTTTGGGCCGTGGCTGACCCTAAAACTTGTCACAGAGCCTGGGCTGCTGTGGGATCGTGCCGTCTTCCCCCGCGGCCGTCCCCCTCCTCCTGCTGCCTGTGAGTGCGCGCTCCTCTGCCAACAGGTAAGACGCTAACCACTAGGTCTGTAGCTTTATTTTATTTCTTTTGTAACGCTCGTGTTTTATCTATAGGCACGAGGCGCTTCAAGTGGGGCCTTCCTTCAGGCTGCCACCTCCTTTAAGGGAGGTCGTTGTTCTGTCCTGTTAATTAATCAAGTGCCAATTAAACTCTGGATCATCAACATCACATCACATGCGACCACAATTGTAATCTGATGTCTTAACTCTGAACATTGTAGCACTAGTAGGCACTTTAGACCCACCAGAGCTGGAATCCCAGAATCAATTTTTAAGCACTATAACCCAAATGAAATGCTTATTTCCAGGTAAACAACAATTTTGGTGAGTCCCGCCGTTTGCATGTGTTTTGATTTGCATGTTATTTTGTTTCTTGCTTTGCTTGTTTCTTTTGCATTTATTATTTTTGCTTACTTTGCATGGCTTGCAGTATTTTGATTTGCATTGGTTAATTATTCCTATTTTGTTTAATTATTGCTTGCATTTATAATTTTGGTGTCTTTTGCTTAAATTTGTGTTTTGGTTCTCTGCTTCTTTTTGTGTTAAAGTCCTGCAGCTGTGCACTTTATGCAACTGTGCACTTTAAGTATTTTTAACGTGTCTTTGTCTAGGCCTATTTTAAAAAGAATCTGTTTAAATAAAAACCTTTATATTTGTAAAATCCACCTCTCTTTATTGTCTAGACTTGGCGCGGCTTAAGTTCATTAGTTATTAAATTTACTATTTTTGTGTCATTGTGGTCCCAGGGCCACATAACCCTCCTGGGTGGCGTTGTTGACTACCAAATTTAGGTCTTTCCTCCACCGCTCATGTCACACATAGCTATAGCCCGTGTCCAGCAGGTCAGTCCAGCAGCGCAGTGACTGAGATGTAGGTGTAGATATAGGCCTAATTGACAAGCTTGTCATCTATTGAACTCAGAGAAAACATCTCCCAATGCCTTGAGCCCAATGCAAAATAAAAATATAAATAAATAATTCAAGCAAGTTAGGAGCTGAATGAGCAGATCTCCACACCACTTGTCTGTTTTTGACCAAACTTTATTCATTAAAACAGAATGGAGAAATTAGTTTCCCGTAAAAACTGAAACTAATTCAATTCAAATGAACGCAATACGTTTCCGTAGGTTTGCCCTTTTCTATTGAGCGTGACAATAAATTTAATATAAATCTACCTATCAAGTAGATTTAGGCACATAGACTTGTTCAAAGTCTATTGTATTAAAAAGGTGTGCACGCGCAAACATGCCTTCTACACACTTTATAACTTTCTTTACTTAACGAGTAAGTAGCACTAAACACACCAAACGGTTAGAAAACTCACAATGGCTCTGACCTCTCCTCATGTGTTCCATAGGTTTGCATCAGTTTACCCTCTTTACAGTATTCATAACTTGTCATTTCTATATAGGAACAACAAAGGATTGCTAATGCTAACAGTTAACAAAACAAATCCGTACAGTGGACGGCTCCTGAGTCATGGAAGTATATCATATCATATTATAATTTTTTTTATTATTATATGTTTAGGAAGATTGACAATAGTAAAGGAGTTTTGACATAGAACATAAAACACACACACACCTAACAATATATAAGATAAGCAATAGTAAGAATAAAAAGAAGAGAAGGAAGAAAAAGAAGTAAAAGAAAAGAGTGAGAATAGTAAGATGAATAGATATCAATGTCGTGGAAACTCAAATCCTGTACTTTTCCGCAATCTACCTTGTCATATTCATCAAGGAATTTGTAGCTCGTAGCTTTTCTCTTGTGTACATTAGCTTTTTACTTTTTTAGTTTGGAGATTTACTGTTTCTAGTACTCTGGTCTTGTAACTGTCTGTATGCGTTTCTACTGCTATAATTTTAAAATCGTGGAATAGTTTAGTTGAACTATTGCTCAAATATGAGTTCTAAGGTGCATGCAGACCTCCGGAGGCTGTGCTAACATGTGGCAGGAGCAGAGCGGATATTACACTCTCATTATGAACAATGGGATCAGCATGACGTGGGAATAAGGCATGTTACGGTTCACAGGTTTGGACACAAAGACGTCAGTTCTTTCGACATTCACCACAGAAAAAATAAAATAAAATGAATTGTAAAACTCATCATGACTGTGTGTTTTGTAATCACTAAGAACATTGTATATTTATCCACCACAACTTGCATAGTTTTCCCTTTATGTCCATTCTTCCTTCAGATTTGATCTGTTTACCATGCACACAGTCGTAGGTTAAACCATCATCTCACAGGGAAAGAGACAGAGCAGCAGCACAGTGGATCAGACCATTGACCAGACTCCAAAGTCACCTGACCTGAGTTTAAATGAGATCCTGAGATCTCTCACTTTTTCTATGTGCACAAGGATAGTTTATATGCTTGTGCATATACAAAAGGTGAGAGAAATAACTAATCAGAAAAGAGTTGTATGTTAAAGTGTGACGTTATTGGCTGATATGAGAGTGGACTGTTAAGTGGAGGGGCTGCAGCTGGAGAAGGAAAAACATCAATGAGACTATGCTGCAATCAGCAGTACACATATACATATAATACACCATAAAAGCAGAAGGAGGGATGGGTAAAGTATAAGCAGAGAGAGGGCTGTACAAACCAGAGTGGGGGAAAATCCCCCACCCCCCACCTGTATGTATGACTTCTAATGACGGATTTCACTCACAAATGTTGATTTAGCCGCATACTTTTGTTTTCACACAGTGTTAAACTCTTGTAGTTAGCTGACAACAGCGCTAGTTAGTGTTGCTGCTTCATTCAACTGAGAACCAACTTGATAAACAAATAATTCCTTTATGGCCACATTTACATGATATTAATTCTGAATTAAATAATTTGGAATTCAAATATTTTCCTTAAATTTTCCTTTGCATGGAATTAGAAAACACACCAAGTTGGCTTTTGGTTTAGGGCTAGGAAGTTCTGACTGGACAGGGAACACATATATGTCAATACGTAAATACGTCTACCAAAAAAACACCCATCGGCTGGATACAGGCTTTTTTATCACCAGGGATTGTTGTATATAGTGTAATCTCTCATTCAACAGAGAGTAATCCATTCTACCACCTGGGATTGTTGTAGCGCCACCGACACAAACATAACACTAACTTTTTTCGGCGTCATTCTGATGATAAGCAGCAGTTGGAGAATCACATCATCATGCTCCACGTATTGTTCTGTAAGTTTCCACTTATTTAGGATCAGCGCAGCGTCTCTGTTTACGTATCCTCCTTGTTCCAAACTTACCGCTACCTCTTTGAAAATCTATAGCTCCTGTAGCGCACTTAAATATAAAACAAAAAAGTTCCGGTCTCATGCTGCCATCTTGATTCATCTCTTGGTCAGAAAGGCGACGTAACGAGTATGCGTAGTGAGAGCTGAATTATTTTTAAGCGGAATTAAACGGTTACATGAGAAATATATAAAGTAATTCAGATTATATACCACCCACTTACTTTCGGAATTATGATTATTATTTAAAGCTCTTACGTAAACATTTGTTGCATGTTATTTGCCATTGTGAATATAAATATCTTATCAGTGTGTTTAGGCATCTCCTGCTGGTCAAAATGACACAAAACAATCAGTTCTCCTTAGACCTTAATCATTTCACACTGAGCACTTGAGTTACACCTGCTCTCTTCAGATTTCACTCTTCCCAGCCCTCCTACCTCTCTCCTTCCTCTCTGTCCCATTAACGATCGCCCAGCTCGCCGTTCCCTGATATGCCAGGATCCTTCTGGGCAGAAAATAGCCGAGTGGTTTCCTTATTGATTTTGGATGTGACCTTCCTGTAACCTGCGGTAAAACAATCGCGCCGCAGGACGAGACCCACGCGGACTGACCCGGGACAGACAGTCAAAGAGAAAAGAGCTTTATCACACTTCCTTTTGACAACAGCAAAACACTGAGACAATAGAGGCTGTGAATATAGTCCAGAGGCGTTTTCCCAGAGGAGCAGGACCCAGGAAGAGGAAAGGACCTGTGAGCTGCAGTGTTTATGTGTTAAAGATTTACAAATCAGGAGAATACTTTGTGTGTGATGGTGAAAGAATTCTAAATGTCAGCAGTGAGTGGTGAAAATGAATGAGAGTCAATGGAGACAAAGTGCAATTTCTCCTGTAGTCTAAAAATATAAAAACACAACTACTTAAAATTGAGTCAATGTGATATGCAAAAGAAAAATCATGTAAACAGCACTTCTGTTACTGACACTCACTTTTAGGTCACACACAGTTCAATTACCGTTCTGTGTTTAATAAGATGTTTTTTGTTTTACTCTGCCATCAGCAAACAAGAAAGCAAAAGTCTGTGCTGTTAAATCATTTCTGCAAAATACTTTCTAAAAAATAAAAGCAAAATAATAATGCCACACTAATTGCGCACTCGCTCAAGTCTATGTCCTGCACTCACACCGGCACAAGCAAACCGCGCCACAGGCCAGTGATGTCATCCTCTATCGTCGTTTGTTTACATGTCGCGCTGAAGCAAGGATCAAGCGCTAAAGTGCTAATGTGGTAGCGGAGATTATGTCTTTAATATACTAAGGCAGGCTCGAGTTTTGCCCGTGTTGCACGCTCCTCCATCAGGCTTTGGATTAAAGGTCGCGTAAAACAGCAAGAGCAACAGGAGACAATTGAGAGACTTTAAGTTTTCTCTCTGGTCACAGTGCTCATTAAAGGTAAGCGCAGAACCACAGAGATTATTTTCGTACTTCTTGTTAGAAACATCAGCGCTCACAATGAGCTTGTGTGCTAAAGTCGTGCGTGTGTGTGTACATGAGTAACTGAGCCGTGCTCTGGCCCATCTCTTCCAACCTTGCCAGAGTCACGAAAGAAACTGAGAAACTGATTTTATCAGGTGTTCTAATAATTTTGCCATTGTCAGAATGTTAATGAGCATGTTTCAAATGAACACTTCACTGTGCATAGATAGAGTCAGCATCAGAGGCCACGCCCACTAACGGACCTCCGTGGTGAAATCTTTATAAGCAGTGAATCAGTTTTATCACTCACTGCTCAACAACTACAACTGTAAAAGTGGACTTGAGGAAATACTTTGTGTCAACTATAGATACGAAAACATGGAAACGAAAAAAGTGACCAAACGGTCCAAATATGTAAATATACCTAACAAGGCTAACAGTAGGTGTGAACTAAATGTCTGGTGTGTTTTAGCTCCTTTTTTAACGCTTTGTTGCCTTTTCTGACAAATCTCTATTTAAACATTGTTTTGATTCGACTTAAATATCTTAAGAAGTAAAAAGAAACTTAGCTTCCCAGCCCATAACATGATATTTCTCTCAAGACTTTCCCTCGCAGCAGGCTATGCCCCCAAATATGACGCAATGCTGATTTTATCTTTGCACAAAATTTCAATTGGTTATTCAAAATAGTTAACTGTACTTATGAGCATTTCCTGTTAGCGTTAGCAGTTAGACGCAAAGACGTCTTTTACAAACACATTGATCACAACTCACTGTTGACTGTCTGATCCTTCAAGTAGGCCTATTTTTCATTTGGAACAGGAAATAAGTATAGAAGTTAGCTGTTTTGTATATAAACTAGTCAATCGTTGTTCAGTGCACAGATTCAAATACAGAGTGAAGTTTTAATTTTATAAGTTATTATATTCAGTTATAAACTCTCTTTGACATTGAATAAAAGACATTTTGACTTTGCCTAGTTAGAGACAGAAACAGGCTGTAAAAACAGTTTAGTGTGGTCTTAAATCACGCCACGTTTATGAAGAAGATGCTCTGTATTCCCAGAGTAGTCAGATGAATTAAAGCGAGGGCGAGAGGTGATCCAGAGGCTTCCAGCTGTGTGTTGGCCTGAAAAAGCCTCCCTGTGCCCAGAGCTGACAGACTAAGCCCGGCCATTATCACCAGTGATTAAAGACTCCTCCAGTCCAGCCAGTGGGATCAGCGCAGGATGAAAGTGTGCAGTAGAAGAAGAATTCAGTCACCTTTGTGCACATGTGGTTCTGAGCGGCTCTTGTTATCACGCCTCTTCACTATGATGGATGACTGTGTGTACATGAGACCTCGGAGTATGATCCCTCACAGTACGGGACACAAACTTCACGGGCACTGATGTGTTTGGCATTAGAAAGTGAGATTATGCACTGAAAAAAACTGTTCTGCCCATTTGCTTTGTTTTGCTTGTTAAAATGAGCTTTAGAAATCTTCACCTGTATATTTCTTAATGTCAAGTTTTAACTGAGCCAGGCTGGCGCCACCTAGAGTCTCTTCCACTCCACTCAATTTCATTTTACTCCAGCTATAGGTCAGTAATGGCAGGGCTGTGGACGGTCCCCTAAAATCAAGTACAGTCGTCCAATCAGCGAGAAAGAGCGAAGTGGTGCGTTGACCAAAACCAACCAGAGTTGAGATAGCAGACTGTTTACATTCTCCTTCTTTGACTTTGAATGAAATATTAACTTAGAATATGATATTGCACTTTTAAATTAGCAATTTTACCACATGGAAACATCAACTGTCACTGTTTATCTCTACTTTCTGGACTACAAAACAATCAAAAGGCAGGGATCGATAAAATAAATCAAATTTTAAAAATCCTGCTGTAAAGTGAACAAACCCCAATGACGCAATGTCAGATGGTTTCCATGAAGTGAAAAAAAAAATGGCTGATGCAACAACACTGGAAAATTCACATCAAGGTCTAGACTTACTGTAGAACATTCAAAAGTTTAGTTTAGTTTTGTCTCCAGGGTTTTACACTACCCCAGAAAATTCTGGATTTTCAGATCTTCTGTAGAGACGTGTTCTCATGGATTTCGTAAATAGCACGGCATGACAAATTACGTGTCATGACGAGCCCTCTGCCTGTTTTGGCGTGCAATTACACGCTCCTTTTTTCTGGCGTGGTCTGGACACGCCTAGTGGTTGACGACAAACACAAGGTTTTTCAAGCGATTAACGGCTAAATTTGAGTCTGAAGTTACAAAAATGGGTAAGTTTAGGTCTGAGGCTTGAAGGTTAAGGTTAGGATTAGGATTGTGTTAGTTTTCATGAATAATAACACATCTTTACATTCACCATTGAAATGAACTAGGACGGAAACCCGTCAAATACACATCCACAAAATAGAAGTTGTGTTCCTATGACACGCTGTTTACAATAGCGTGGTATTGACACGCTTATCCATGAGAACAGGCTGGTAGAGATGATCACTGCCATGGTATATCTTGTACTATTGAAACCAATGAAAAGAAGACTGAAAATTAGCTTCTGTATTTTATCTTTGGCATTAGATTAAGTACTAGTACATTATTTTGAGGCCTGAATATGCTTTTCACTAGATTAGCTCAACCACATCGCGTGTCCATACCACGGCAGAAAAAACACAAACATGGCGTGGTATTTACACACAAGCCATGAGAATACGTTGCATTGGTTAGCTTAGTTTAGCTTTAGTTTGTGGTTTTACTCACCATAAATTAGACTATTTAAAGACAAATTTGAAACACATTTGTTATTGGAACTTATATTTTGAATTGTTTTAAGACCTTAAGCCACAGAAATGAACTGTCTTTCTTCTCTCTCTTTGTAAGTTGAGTCTCTGCATGCAATAATAATCCACATTCTGTTAAACTCTGATAAAGATACACAGTGCTTGCTATGATAGAGCTGCGGGTTGCCGACCCTACCCTATACTAACAGTAAATGGGTCTATGACAAAAATGTATTGAACTAAACTACATGCCCGCTTAAAAGTTATTATTGAGTGACAAGGTTCTGAGACCGAGACAAAACCAAAAACTGAAATGCTTTGACTTGCAGTTTCTCGCTTATAACTTGGATACACCATTACGAGTTGTTGCTGTGATTGGCTAAGCTTAAATAAGGTAGGCCCCACACCCAATCAGCTCGAAGTATTTCACTAAACATCCCACCTTTACCGAAGTTCCAAATGGATACTGTGGAAAGTTCATCACAGATCCATCAGAGGGAAGGATGACACCAGCTTCAAATGTAAGCAACGAATATTTAGAGAAACATTGGACTGAAGAAACCATTGTGCTTTTTTTTTTGTTTTTTTTTACTTTACCACAACATCAATTAAAAATGACAAATTAAAAATATTCACATCTGTCTCTTTTAAATTGCCTTAGTGCCGCAAAAACCCTAGTGAACAATACAGCGTTCTGCCTACGTTAGCAACCTTTTGTTTTCGTATGAAGCAGCGATTTCACATTACACCGAGGCCAACGGACGGATCACAAATTCACAATCGCCGCTTCTTTTCCGCGCACCATTCCAATTTGTGTCTTTTCTTTGGCCCGTGCGTCTGCAGTCAGAGGTCTGTAATGAGAAGTATTAGTCTGCGTGTGAATCTTAATTGCATTTCTTTGTCAGACATAGAACAGAACAAATGGGTCGCCCACATTCTTGATTAGATCTCCTGGTTCTTACTCACCGCGCGGATTGTCGCCGTGTCTCCACCTAATGTTCTTCAAATGGTTTCAGACGGATCTCGCCCTCCAGGCCCGCGATAATGGCTCTTAATAGATACAAACATTAATCCTGTGGTGAACCGCTGACGAATGTAAACAGGTGGGAAACATGAGAGGTGAGTGCTGCCAGAATACAGCCCAGGCATTTCTGTGGAAAAGCCTGAGGCGGGTCTCAATACAGGTAAACAATGTGATGTCATGCAGGCAAAGTCAGACTGAAATATCTGTGTCATTAAAGGAGCTACAAATCCTGGACGGTTTTTAGATGTTTCAAACTAATATATATTTTTACAGATTTCTATTTTGAAGTGCCATCCCACCTTTTCCAGCACCATCTCAGTCTGATTTATCAAGCCAGGTGTTGCATTGCAGGTGTTATTTGGAAGCATTTTGCACTCAATGTAATATTAGACAATGTACATAAAATGTATTACACAAAGAGATATGGACCACTTTACATGTTTAGTGTCTGTGCAAGAGAAAAGTGTCAGGTATGTCAAGCCCCTTGCTTATGAGTAAATGCTTGAAAAGTCTTGATTCTTTGTCTCTAAACATAGAGAAAAAACACTACATAAATTGGAACTGCAAAAACCTAAAATATGCTCAATAAAAATTGTTATTCAGGCCCTATCTGCAAACCAGCTTTACTGCTCTGTATATCAAAGAACGTTAAGGGTGAATTTGAATTTTGTTTTCTTCAGTGCAGAACTTGTTCTGACTTCTGATTAGAAACATCAGAGACCTAAAGTACAAAGCATTTGGGGCCAAATGGTTTGTGCTCCAAAAGGTTCCGAAACAGTTTCAGTTTAAATTTTAGACCATTTTAGTTACGCTGTGCTTGAAGGAAAGTAGGCTGGAAATAACCTGGCTCACACCAGATAGATATGTGTTGAGTTCTTTCACATTATCCATCTGGAACTTCCCCCGCTGAATGTGTTTGGGAAAGGTGTGACGTTAAGTTAAACACATTGAGCTGATTGGATGACTCGTGACTATCTTAGTGTGTGCGTGAAGTTGGGGTAAATATCTTTTTTAGTTAAAAATAAGTAAACTTTGTTTTAAACACAATTTAAAACCTAAATTGTGTTTGCAGTGTGAAAATCACTTACCCCACCTAACAAAATCACAGCAGCAAATCACAGTGACGATGTGTATTTGGAATAGAATCTACTGCTGCCGTGTGATTGGGCCGTTAAACCACTGGTTGGGACAGCAACTAGTGCTTTGAGTTTGTGAATTCACAAATATCACAAGTGAATCCATCTGACTTTGTCCAGATTAGTTAATTTTGCAACTTGATGATGATTTAATGTGCGGTTGCATAGTTATGGATATTTCAGACATGTTCAAGAAATTCTCAATAATCTTATCTCCAAACTTTGATATTTTTTCCAGTAAGTGTACAAATCCCATCCACATCTCCAGTCTACATGCTTAAAGGTTTTTGAACTGCTAATCTTATAGTGGTTAATAAAATCAATATCTTGGCACACAACAAGTATTCAGCAGAGGTGGGAGTAAGTCACTTAGGTACAAGTCACAAGTAAGTCACAAGTCATCATGTCCAAGTCACAAGTAAGTCACAAGTCATCATGTCCAAGTCACAAGTAAGTCACAAGTCATCATGTCCAAGTCACAAGTAAGTCACAAGTCATCATGTCCAAGTCACAAGTAAGTCACAACTCATCATGTCCAAGTCACAAATAAGTCACAAGTCATCATGTCCAAGTCACAAGTAAGTCCAAGTCAGCGGGTCACCAGGGTCAAGTAAGTCAAGTCAAGTCTTAGCTTTTTGTCAAGTAAGTCAAGTCAAGTCATTGGGCATCAAGTCATGGCAAGTCATTGCTTTTTTGAATGGCTACTCAACTAAATGGCTTTGGTGCATTTTAAAATAAAACTTTTGCATTTTGTGCAATTTTTTCAGCAATGTGCCATAACAAAATTTGTCGCAGGAATGTTTTTGTTTTTTTTTTTACTCAGTGCAAATTTCTGGAGGAAAAGTCAACCAAACAATTTTGTAAAAATAGAAAGTTACAAGCATACTTTAGGACATTGTGGATGAGAATAAATATTTATTGCAATGTCAAAAAATACAGCTAAACTAGTGCTTCTCAAAAAATTTTTTGCCATGCCCCCTTGGGATGGAAAAAAAATATTCATGCCCCCACCCTGTAATGAGTAAGTCTGCAACCAAATGATATATTTAAAAATTTCTTTTTGTAAGTTCAATAAATACTATGTAGCCAATTATATAATTATATTTCCAGTGTTTATAAGTTTGAAAATGTTATTTCATCTTGTTTAGGCTGAACAGTTTTTATATATCCATCTCATGTGTTTTTCTGGCTTAGTCCTATTTTAGTCCTTATGAAAACCTGGTTCAGTTCTGGGATAGTCCTGATTAAAACCAGCTGAGTGCTCACTAAATACACTGTGGGAAGCTAAACAATCCCGTTTTGAAACTTTTCAAAGTAAACATTACAAACATGAATTAAAAAGTTGATCGCGCGCATTTTGGCGTCACTCTCGGTTTGAAGACTTTAACTGACCATATCTCTTTGATTCTTGGGTCTTTTTGGATTATTTGAAAACTCATGTGGAGCTCAGACTTGTGTCTGTCCCTCCGTACAAAAGACCTCTCTTCTTCGTGCCACCAACAGCAGTGAAAGAGATCCTCTGTAGACTCGTTTATGAGCGCGAGGGAGAGAAAAGAGCAGCAGCGCCACTGCTCCTGGATCTTCACTGCATGATTAGCTCCATGCAGAGAAGCGCAACAACGTGAGCGTGTAAACTGTGGTTTATGTTTGTCAAGTCATACACAACTCATGTCACGTAAAGAGTCACAAGTCAAGTCTCAAGTCACTAATGTTCAAGTCACAAGTCAAGTCAAATCTTTGGGGATCATAGGGCAAGTAAGTCACAAGACATGAAAAAGTCATGTGACTCGAGTCTCCTACCTCTGGTATTCAGTGTATTTTGTCATGATTTGAATCGTATCTTGTTCATGTGTGTGTGGGGCAAAGACAGTGGGCTGTGCTGCTTCTGTAAACTGTGGCCTACTTGACAAATGAGCTTGAATATGTACCTCTACGATGGACAGAAGAAGAAACAATGTACTCCTTTTTAATCCAATAGCAAAACAGGTGTATTCTTTCAACGCTTAACAAGATCAAATGTTTGCTGTTGCATAATCTGCTGCTGTTTTCTACTAATTTCTTCAATACAAACCAGACCAGGAGGTGCGACCACACTGGACTTACGTTAGTACAGATAAACGGACTCTTCTCATGCAATCGGACCTCCCTGCACGGGGACGCGGTACGGCAGCTCAAACAGGACAAATTAGCGGCTGGCGGAGAGGATTGTTGCAGAGATTAGAGATGATTCGCTAATAGGACTCATATCCGCAGGTCAAGACCTCGAGTTCTGCTCCAAATGACAGAAAGGCAGAATTTATACCCACTGCAAAGTCAAATTACATCCCAAAATAGATACATGCGTGACATCCACAGAACATTTTAATTAAACTATCATCTGGTTCCTCTTAACACACAAGGCCTGCCTCCGCTCGGCTTCTCTCTGCTTTAGTTTTCCATTGAAAATATATGTAATGCATGTACAAGTTTGACACTTTTGAAACAGAAAAATTAGGAAATCTGCCCTGTTTTGCTGCAGTAGTACCTCATTTTGCATTGCATAGTTTATCCAGTGGCTTTGTCCGCAGTTCAGCCAATAAAAGGCAGACACGAAAAAAAAAACAAAATCAAATCAAAATCTGGCGTAGTGATCTAGGTATCCGAGTTTGTTCACTCCGTCACTGTTCGCTCTTACCCTTGGCTCAGACTTGTCCAGCTCCAGTCGTCTCTTGATCCAGTCTTCATGCAGAGGTGACCAGTCCAGGGTGCTATTTCACTGCATACATTCATTTTAAAGTTTTGATGTTAGTTGTTTGCAATGCCACCCTATAGTTTTGAGAACAGGGACCCTGATTTAAACCCTGCACAACACAGTTAAGTAAGTGGACATGAGACTAACCTGGCCCATTTCGATATGCGCCTCACTCAGATTTACACCCTAGCTGTGTTTTAGTCAATCACAGTACATAACCATAAATAAGACTTTTGCCAAATCCAGTTGAAAAAATGCAACTTAAAAAAACTTTCCCAAAAAGTTTTAACAGAAACTGCAACATTTTGCAGTTTCTGTTAAAACTGATTCAAAAACATTAGCTTCCGTGTTGTGTTGTCATGTTTGTTGTTTTGCTGTGAGCACACCAGACACTCACTGCTGTCATCACATCTGTAAATCTCGCCTCCTCCTGTAGAGAAGCCTTCTGATTGAGACAAGCATTCGATAATCAAATTGACCCATTGAGCAAAAGCATTTTAAGATGGTTTCTTGTGGATTTGGAAACCCACAAATGCCGCGAGAATTCATTTTGCTGAGTTAGGTTACATGGGACAAGAAGCTGCAAAAAAATAAAAAATATTAAAGGTCTATTGTGTAAGTTAAAATGCGCAAAGTTGCGCTATTTCAAATTAAAGTCCACTGGCAAATGCCTGGTTTGTAAACTCACCAAATTTGCCTCTTAGCAGTTATATCGGTGTGACTTGAGCCGAATTCTCTCACTCTCTCACTCTCACTTCTCTCTGATTTTAAGCATCAAACTATTGCGGTAAACTAAATCCTCATTCACACATACACCCTTACATGGAAAAGTTCCTTGTATGCGGTCAAGTATGAAAGACTCCAAAACGGAAACACGGAATATTTTGTCCTGGCATTTGATCCATGTCGATACCTAGTAATATTACCGGGAACAGTCGCGGGACTAGTCCCGTGTTGACATGTGTGAATGCAGAATGTGACTGCCAGTACAATCCCATGGCAACAGAACAACTCACCGCCAGAAACACATAGGCTCTTTGCTACTAATGCGCTTCCGACTAGCCTGGATTAAGATATATCCTGCCCTACTCTTGAATCAGCTGACCTTGTCACAAAGAAAACACTTTTTGATTTTACTAAAAGGCTATATACGTTTGCAAACTCACCGAATGTACATGTGGTCAGAGTGAAGTCCAGAAAGCCTCTTTTCTAAAATGCAGTCTTGACATCCTGCGTAAAGCGGAGCTTGTCCCAAAACCAGACTCCGGTCCTGGTTCACCAAACCACGGCAGTGTGCGGCTGCATGCAGGGCTCCCTTCGTCTTGTGCACTGCAGTCCCGGATGGGCCATAGGCTATCCTCCCTTCATGCACACGAGTCCCAGCAAGGACAGCACGGGCCGTATCCTCTCCGCGAGCGCACGAGTCCCGGTGCAGACAGCACGGGGCCGTTCCGTGCGCGCAGTGTGGCACAGTTCAGCGCGTTGTTTATCCAGGTCCAATGGGTTCTGCTCGATGTCCGCGCTCTTGGGCAGTGTCCACAGTCCATCCTCGCTGTGCCCAACTCTGTGGACGAACTCCAATGGTCACTCGCACTCCCCGGCAGGTAAAGTGAGAGCTGAGGGCTCCTCCACTGTCTCAGGACTATGTTTAAGCCCATCCAGCAACATTGGCGGTGCCCTCCTGTCCTGTTTCATACGGGCCTCTTACGCTGCATTCGCACAACAAATACGATCCCTGCATTTCTCCCTGCAAATAATAAGCCATTATTTAGCCAAGCATCTTGCAAAATGACCTAAACAAAATATAATAATAATAATAAATGTAAAAAAAAAAAAACTTTCAAACAAGTTTAAAAGTGAAAATGTGCTTTATAGGCAGTTTATGCCCAAAGCATTCCATGTTGCAGAGTCAGATGTGAATGGTGATGACACGGTATTGTTGTGGATGATTTGCATATGTGAATGGGACAAATAGTGAAGCATACCGGCAAACAAGACACGGTACTTTAACGGGTTCAATGTGTGAAAGGGGCTTAATTGTTAAGAAAAAACAAACAAACTTAGAGCCATCTAGCTTCTAAAACCTCGCAACACAAAGGCGATGTAAGGCAATGCATAAAGAACCCGCTTACCAGAATGGACTCAAGGACAGCACAGGCACAGGTCAAATCCCTCAAGTGCATGCTCGACACTCCCAGTCTACAAGAACGGCATGCACCAATTAAACTGAATGTAAGTGAATGATTTAACACTGACTACTCTACTCACCAATGGGCACCTTTATGCCTCCCGTACACTAACTGCGAGGTGAGTTAGGTGCGAGACATGTGCGAGTTCCTTGCAAAGTGCCCTGTACACCAGCTCCAGTGCACTGCGCTTCGTATTTGCTCATAGCCACACGGATTCACATGAATTCCCGTGAGAATTTTCGTCGCTGCGACCTCTGACAAAAATACATTCTCTATGGATTCTTTGCACACACTCACGCAGCTATAGGACTCGCACGGCTCCAATATCAGTGTACAAGTGCTCATTGGTTTTAAACACTTCTAAGTCTTGCTAGCGTTGCGCCTCCCCGAATCGCACTGTGTACGCAGGGGTAACTATAGTCTTTCACTAGATGTGACTAAATGTGATGGAGTTTACAATGAATAGAAGACCAAGTACTCCAGCCTGAGCTACCATGTTCAGCGTCAGAGGTCAGGGGTCAACCATGTATGCAGTGCTCCTTTTAGCCTAAATACTGCCTCCTGAATTTCAGACTATCTCAGCTGGACACCTTATTATATGATGAACCGAAAGCAAACCCATCTCATAGCTGCTTTTTCCACTATCGTTCCATCACACTTAAACTGTGGAGGTCTTGATGGACCGAGAGGTGCAGAAAAGTCTTGCACTTGTAATCGAAACTTTGAGCCACACCAAAAATGCGGTAATGCCTGACTTGTAGAGCCCATGCCATTAAAGCAGCATGTTCCATTAGAGTTAAGTGAATGACGCACTCTTCCATTACAGGCCGGGCCCTGGGGCAGCTCAGAGTGCACATACAGAGATGCTGAAAGCTCTATGTATAAACAAAAGTCTTAATAATTCATTGCACTTACAGCTAAGATTAGATAGGCAGCAGATCTTTGGAATATTTGTGTAGCTTGGTAATGTTTATAGGCGCTCTAATCAATGATACAGTTGAAATGATAATGCGTTTTCTAAGCACTTTGCATCAAGTAGCGCATTCATATTCATTGGCCAGTTATAGACAAACACTGAAGAAAGGCAGTATGAATTATAGAAGGGGGTAAACACACAGTCAGATGGAAAATATGCTGTTTGTTAGCAAAGCATGCTCATAATGAGAAAATAGTTTATTGAGATCTAGATAGTTTATTAATCTGGATATTTTCCGTTGGATGGAACTCTTTCCAAAGTGCCCTGGAATCCTGTTTGTTAAAGTTGTGAAGACACCATAAACAGGAAACCAAGCGAGCGCTGGTAAAGTGCATCCGATGGTTTTCAAAATAAAATCATTACGCTACTTCTACAAATACAAATATGTAAAAATGATAAACATATACATGACTATGTAACACATAGGATGTTAATAAATGCCCCGTGCTTATCAATTGTGTGCTAAAATGAACCATAGATAAGCCCAAAACTCAACACAATGGTTTTGGTTTACCGGTTTTTTCTACACTTGTGTCAGTGATCGCGTAAACTCCTAAATTGCCTGGTGTTATGCTGCATTCAGAAAAGACAGCCTTTGACTTAATATGTAAACCGTTCAATGTAATTGTGAAGTTGACTCAGTCTACCTCTCTCTCATGGAGTATGCAGGCCTTTTCCTGCCAGAAGAGCCTCTTTCCTTCTGTCTGACGGTACTGGTAGGTAAGTAAGTAAGTAAGTAAGGAAGTAAGTAAGTAAGTAAGTAAGTAAGTAAGTAAGTAAGTAAGTAAGTAAGTAAGTAAGCAAGTGAGCAAGTGAGCAAGTAAGTAAGTAAGTTTTAATTTGTTTAAATCTGTAGGTGCTCTATGAGCCGAACTTGACTTGTCCATTGGGGGTTTTGCCCTACCCTATACAGTATAAGACAGCCACTTTGAGCTCATCCCTCATTTTCGCGATAAAGGTCCAGTGCTGAAGCCTGCTGTGAAGTGTTCTGTCTGTGAAAAGCGCTATGCAAATAAAGCTTACTTACTTCCTTACATCAAGTAGTGCTGGAATCAAAACAGTGTTTGCAGATCCCGTGTTTCTGCTGCGTTTGAATATATCCTTTGTGAAAGAAGAGCAGAAAGGTGTCCATGTGTGACCCTTGTTCACTCCCACGAGCCCCTAGCAAACGCCAATGCGATTCATTTCTGGGGTTGATTAAGCACAAACTAAGGTAACCCGCACACCCAATCAGCTCGAAGTATTGCAGTAAATGTCCCACCTTCTTCCAAATGATTTCAGCGAGTAAAGTTAGAGATGGATATTGTGGAAGAACTTAAATCGGAGTTCAACACATAACCATCTGGTGTGAGCCAGGTTAGCAGTGTGTGGGTTTCCGTTCTTCTGATGGGGAACTGTATTAAATCTAACAATCTTATTTGACTTTTAGATATGAATTGTTACTTTATTCCACGAAAAGTGCACTCAATGAAGTCAAACTAACGTATTAGTGGTGCGAAGTAGATTACCGATTAGTCCAGTTTGTTCAGGAAGCCAATCAGCCTGACTGACACATTTCCACTCTTCTTGTTCTATTTGCCTTTAAGCTGGTATTGATCGCTCTCTCTCCATCTCTCGCTGAACACATGCTAACTCTGCTATAACCCCACATGTCCACAGTTCTTCCACAGCAGAACCACGTTTCACCCTTACGCCGAGAGAAGCCGTAACCAGGGCACAAATATTTACGCGTGAGCCCTTTTATTATGTCACCGTCTTTCAGAGCCATTGAAAAGCCGTCGATTCGGAACTCCATTGAACCATTGACAGACTCCGCCGGTCCCAAAAGCGAAAAGGACACAACCTTGTTTATTTTAAATGCACCGCTTTGTAGCTCTGTCAAATGCAGCCGTCTCCTTTCAGATGAAAAAACAAAAAAACCTCTGACCTCCCCGGTTCGCACCCTGTTTTCATTCGCTCCATAGATTTTGTCAATTTTGCTGTAAAACGTTTTCCATTGGCCGAGCTTGTCCTGGTGTGGGAATTTGCACCTTAGCTGGGGGGGCGCAGGGCCAAATGACATCGGCATAAAAGGTTTCAGTCCTTTTTTTTTTAAACTTTGTGGTTACAATTAAAAGCGAAGATACAAAACAGCTCCGATCAAAACAGGGTTCAGTTGTTCCTTTGGCAGATAATAGCAGGATTAGGCGATTCAGAAAGGCTTTTATTTGAGTTAATATTGAGTCTCGGGACTGAATACAGTGCAGGTCAACCTCCCTGACTCCAAAGATTAAAATATCCAGTGGCACAAAAGGGCTTCTTAATTCAGCTCTTCGCTCGCTTCTGTTGATTTTTAAGATTGAGGCTGCTCAGTCAAATTAAAGCCGAGGACACGTTTGAAAGCAGAGTGAACTTTAAATAGAGATGAGGCAAAGTTTAATACAGTTTGAGTTTAAGCACTTTTTTAGTTTAAGAAGGAGCTGTAGAGAAATTGTAATGTGCGCTGCGTGTTAATACGTTTCTATCATCTACAAGACTTTAAAGTTGTATGGAGGATTTTCAAAAAACAGTCTGTCTTGTTCAAAAATAGTTGTATGGATTTGTAACAGCCTTGCAGTTATGGTAAGCACAGAAAGAAACATAAATATATATACCGTAATTTCTGGATTATAAGCCGCTACTTTTTTCACGAGCTTTGAACTATGCGGCTTACAAGGCAATGCAGCAAAATTATAGATTCTCATAGGGTTACTATTAACAAGTGCGGCCTATACATGTACTTTATCATTTTTCTTACTTAAATCCAACACAGTCTCACTAGATGGCGTAGTTTTACCACGACACAAAAACAGCGTATTTGGACTACGACTTAACAGCTATTTTTAGTACTTATGTTACGCCGTGCATTTAGCACGATATGAAAAAGAGTAAAAATGACAATAGATCTCACAGCGTCAAAAAAACACGAGTTTTAATTGAAGCCACGTGGGGACGTTTTCTTCAGGTGAAACGGGTAAGTCAGGCATAAAGTTACTAAAATTGGTAAGATTAGGTCTGGGGCTTGTGGCAGGTTAAGATTAGAATCAGGATTTCATGAATATTCATAAATAAGAACACGTCTTAACAACCACCATTAAAATGAATGGCGCAGCGGTTAGCGCTCTGGCTCCCATAGCAAGAAGGTCCTGGGTTCGACTCCCGGGCCGCCCGGGGCCTTTCTATGTGGAGTTTGCACATTCTCAAACTGTGCATGGTGTGGTGGTTCAAAGCTTGTCTCTGGTGGCACTTGAAGCCCTCAGTTTGATTCTTGATTGAATTTAGAAACAAATCTAACAGTATGTTTGTCCATTTGTATGTTTGTATATAATGATAAATAACACAATTTACTTTCATTTTAAAACCGTTTTCTTTTAGATCTTGGTCAACTTAATTCTAGACCAGATAAAGGCTAGATTCTGGTCTGGTGGTGCCTGAAAAACCAAATACAGACCACTGTGATCAGGTTGTGATGACAACACTCACACTTAGACCATTTAAAGAAGTATAACATAGTGTTGTAGAGTTAAAATACTGTATTCATTTGTCATTTGTACAATTGTCTGGAGCAATGTATTGTTAACCTGTCTATTTTAACTAGCTGTAAAACAGTGAATTTATTAGAAAAGTTACAACCTTTTGATTGGTCCTTGAGTTCCTGATGTTTTGATGGAGACAGAGTCTAGGGGTGGTCACTAGAGTGTGTTTTATTGTCAGGTCTGTCAGTGAAGCGTGTAATACTGCTGTTGATTTTAGACAGACTGTAGTTATCCCAGTGAAAGGCCGTGCTCAGGGTCGCTCTGGAGCTGTCTGAGAGTCCAGCTGTAAAGTCCCTCATAAACACACAAAACACAATCAGAGACATGTGGATGTGTGGAGACTGCAGCACAAACTTTTACCTAAGAAAAGATTTGGCCTTGCAAATATCAACAGACCAAATCTGAAACAGGAGCATTTCAGGGGTCAGCTAAAGCTATGTCGTCCATTGTTGTTTCAACTAAGAAACAATGTCGTTTGTCGGGACCAACAATCAAAAAGATTGTGTTTTATTAAAATACATGTCTATTAGTGCTAGCTTGTCTCTGCCTCGGAGGAACGTCTTGACACACTTTAGAAGTAACTAATTTATTCGGATTAGTTTAGTATTTTATGACAAATATATGATGTAAATATTTGACCAGGCTCTGTGTGTTTATAACAATATCCATTTTTGCTTGTGTCCACGGGCATTCGCTAACAGCTAGTTTTATACTTTTTGTAGACCATAAATGTCCACATTGCAGTGAAGACCTCAGACATTTAAATTAACCTGACAAAATCCAACACAAGAAATTAGGAACTAAATTAGGAAATACATATTTATTTTTTGTGAGTACAATGGAGCACCGTATTTAACTAACGTAAGCTTTTTTTTTATCCCCACCCTCTTCCAGTTCCAAATCAAACATGCAGGATTCAAAATATCACGCTTTAGACATGCAGGCTAAAAGAATGTTCTGTGCGTGTGTTTCTGTCTCAACACTAACAGCAATTTTACAGTTGACGCAAACAAATTTAGGTAGCAACCTGAAAAAAATCCTCACTTAAAACATGTTAAGGTTTTCACAGCTGTTAAAAGCGGTGTGCTAACTACACTAGCTAAAATGCTAACAACAACAGCAACTGATGAATTAAGTCATTGGTCACTAAACAGGCATAATAGACAGAGACAGGACATTACAAGCTAATTTCCACTGAATAGATACAAGAGATCTGTGCTGGGGAGAAAGTTTTTAAAAGTTTTTTATTGCAAAAAAATGTGTATAGTGCCTTTAAAGGTGCGGTAGCTAATTTTCACACAGCAAACACAAATTAGGTTTTAAATCTGACCACTTCCTTTCAGAAATCCTTCGACACCTGGTTTATTTCAACACGGTTGCAATTATTGGTCAAAAACCGCAAAAGTGAAACTGTAGAGGACCACCCAAACACAACCAATCAGAACACTGCATTCAGCCTCTGATTAGAACAAAAATTCTTTATTTTTCAGATAAGACAGTACACAGTGGTCTTATCTTCTCAAAAAGTGCTGCATTTACCATAGACTTTTTTGCGGTAAACACAAAGTTTACTATTTTACAACTAAAAAATACAGCTGCCCCAACTTTAAGTGGTTGTTTTCAAATGTTTAGAAGTTAGCATTAGCTTTGAAACACATAGCTAGTGTGTTGTTTGCACAGAACCCATTCAAAAAGAGCTTTAAATCGACAACATATTTCTAACTGATTTTCTCTTTTCGCAAACTCCTGCGGTAAGTCAAAACACAGCCTTACAAATCTACAAGTGGAAAAACAATGTCCGTAATAACCCTCCATGTGCAGTTCGATTCGGTTCAGATCGGGGTTGAGTTCCTGAAAGGGTCTTAAATCCTGTCCCGGGACTTTGAGGGTGTGAAAGAGTGCGTGGCGGAGACAGACGGGGAAGTGTGGTAATATGAGGTGTTTTATGAGGCCGCCAGGGATAAGACTGATAATGGTGAAATAGTGTAGCTGCAGCGCTGGGGCCACAGTCCAGCCTTCAACAATCCTGGGCAGTGCTGCTCCTAACCGACTCGTAAATTATTTTGGCAGGTGGGTCCTAAAGCGGAGGAGGCCACACAAGACAGGAACACGATGAAAATTTGAGGGTCATTCAGTTTCAGAGGTGGGAAGTAGTTAGGGACTTTTACTCGAAGCATTAGGGTTTGGAAATGGGTTCGTTTTGGTTTTTGTGGTCAAACAGGGGTGTTGGACAGCGAGGGTAAAGGCACTTGTTTATCAGGGGCCCACTGTTGGAAAGGGTTTCTCCAAAAGCCTGTAATGTACTGTAGATCTGTCGTGGTACAACATGTGGACTAGGACTGGGACAAAACACTTTACAATACAATACAATACAAAAAAATAGAATGGAGCTTTCAGCATTTTGAGATTTAAGCAGCAAATCTGCACCAAGTCATTCCAGGCTTCCAATTTCTTTGTTTCTGATATGTTTCAGTATCTTCGAAATGCTACATCCGACTGTTTACCAGCTGTTGTATTAAATAATGGAGCTTCAAGTGTATTGGATTGCATTTTCAATAATAATAAAAAAATGCCTAATGGCTAAAACAAAAACTTTAGCCAAACAAAAGAAAAATCTAATTTCATCCTAAATGTTCTTTGGTAAATATTAAGGATAGGTAAAGCTGGTGCGACCTGAATGACATTTGGCATATTTGGGATTTTGAGCATTTCTCTGCAAAAGCTGAAGGCAATTGAGGTAGAAATTAGTTTTGGTGACCTAAAATTACTCAAAAAAATGTAGGCAGAGCCAATACAAAAGTACTATTAAAATTTAGAAATTTTGGGGAAATGTTTTTATTTGTAAGTTTACAGTACAAACTGAGTCTGATTCGTCCCAGAGGCTGATTTGACTCTAAATAAGAGACACAATGTGATTTTTATCTTTAACATTTTCAGGTGCTTCATAGTTTTTTCTTTTATCAGATATTGTACAAAAAGATATTTTCAAGAAAAAGTGGGACAGCCCTTGGAAGGGACTCCAGACTTTAAAGGGGATATAAGCATGACACCAAACTAACCACTAAATTGTGAAACTTTACTTGGACATCTGGGGCCAAAACATATTGTGATTATTTACTGGGTCATGTTTACCCAGAATGCTTCATAATGTTTGAAATACATAGCACTATATGACTCATTTTCTTTCAAGTTACCTGAGTTTTGAGCATAAAAAAGCATCTGTCATCAGGAATCGGCAGGTACCTAAGCCAAATTATCAAACCGGTGCATCCCTAATTCAAAATGAATACTTCGGTAGTGTTCAATAATACCACGTTTTTAATTCAACTGTATGAACATGTCTGCTTGTTTTAATGACATGTCAATATGATGACTTTCTTAGTTCTGCAATGGTAAAAAAAAACTGTGTACCTCCACATTTTCTTCAAAAAATCTTCTCAAACGCGGTCACATTTGTGTATTGTGACCAGGTTTCAAAGAGCTGGGGTTGTTAGTCAGTGTGACAGTGGAGAGCTGTGACCCTGAGCCAACAGTGAGTCTGAGTGGACAGGACAGGCCGTAAAAGAGGAGGATTTATAAAGTGGAGTTATGTGTCCTGCAGGAGGGGACACTCAAACTTAACTGTCCTCTTGTTACTCTGCTGGGAACAAAACCGCTACAAAGATACAAAGTAACGTCTGGAAAAAACGCATGTTCTAGTGCAAGCTCATTTATTGTCCAAGCGTTGTGTTAAGCTGTTCCCACAACTCGGACACTTCAAGCTGAACTAAATTTAGTGAGCTTGTTTCTTTGAGGGAATTTTACTCATAAATCAAAAAGAGCAAGAAACCTGTAAACTACAAATGTAAAGAGCTCATATGGTAATGTTTTAACCAGTGTCAAAATCCAGTTTTATTTAATATTCAATTATCAATGTCTAAACCCAACCCTAACCTTATCCAACTTTGTAGCTTCCTGTGACATAACAAAAACATAAATACATAAACAACATAATCAAAGCAAACTAAAGTTATTGAGTCTTTATAAACCATCTTGGTTAAAGAGATTATACCTGAGTTTTACAAAAAAACAACATAAAATCAGTTTACCCCCAGCACAGACATCGTAAATGTATCTGTTTAGGTGGTAATTTGTCTTCAATGTTCTGTCTGTCTAAAAATGTCCCATTTGTTCACCAAAATCCACAAAGTTTGTCTACTGTTGTTGCTAGCATTGTGGCTAACTCTGGCAGTGCCCACTTTGTACTCTTAGTGCAACTATGCATGCAAGGCAAAATTACATCTTTTAAATTTATTTGTAAGTGTACAGTTAATATTATTTATTTATATTCATATTTAGGAATGTATCACACACGTTTGACAGTAGAAAGCAAAACAGCACATTTATTTATCGCCGTTTTAAGCTAACAGTTAGCAGCCGAATCTAGCTTAATCAGGCATTTACAGCTTTAAACAGTATTAATCTCATTTTACAAAACTTGCTTTGTTGACATATGTGAGGGGGTTTTGGGTTTAACAGTTTAGTTTCGTCTGTATTTAATTAAAATTTCAAAATTAATTTAACAATGCTAATGGTAAAGCTAAAGGTATGAAGTGTGCTTCCGGTACAAAGTGGGCATTGACACTCCCGTTAGCATATCAGCTAACAGCTGTGAACAAAGCTTTTTTCTTTTTTTAATTTCCTTTTATTCAACTTCAGTGTAGCAGTTACTATACATTGTTTTGCTTTAGATAAGACAATAAAATAACACACACACAAAATAAATAATATTAATGATAAAATACTAAGACATATGCAAAAAAGACAAAACAAAACAAACAAACATACAGTCATCAAATGTAAAAAAAAAAAATAACTCATTGAAAAAACAATTTTATACATTTGCAAAGTTGCCTTAAGTATAAGCTTGTCTTTGTGTTCACATGACTGTGCTGTGGTCTTATGAGCCTTAGACTGGGCTCTTTGGAAGTTCATTGAAGAGAGAGGCTGTTGCTTTAGCGTCTTTGGGGGCACATAGCTTCTTTTCACAGAGTTGTGAAGTTAGTGTTTACATTTAAGCTTGTAATCTGTCCCTGTCATTTAGCTGGATTTACTAAGGCCTTTAGAAGGATTCCACACATGCTTCTGCCTCCGGTCAAAGAATGCAACAAGTGTTAGATTCGTAAAGATCAAGCTAGCATGCAAAGTATGTCTAACCCTTATGTTCAGAAAATGTTTAGATAAAATTCATTTGATTGCATTTTTTTAATTAACAAGGAGAAATTGTAACCTGGTTCTGCTGTGATGGATTCTCACACTTTTTGTGAGAATGTCTTAAGAATCTGTCTGGAGAGACCGCTGCCATATGTTTGAAGGTGGACACTGAGCAGGACCAATTACAAAGCAGCAGTGGACCAATCACAGTGCAATATTATCACATTCAAACAGAAGCATGACAAACATAATTTGACTCATTAGAGCAGAATTAATGACTTGTAGACTTTGAAATAAGATGCACACAGAGGAGACTTGTGTACAGGTAGTTGTAGAGAGAAAGATGCACTTTCCGTACTTGACGAGTTGTTGTTTTTTTTTCCCAGCAGCTTTCAATGACTGCCTATCAAAAGCCAGTATAGAACTCAGTTAAATGTGAGCCAGGTTTGAGAAATTAAAGTTAAAAAAGTAATTAGATTTGAAACTGAATTACTTCAAGAAACATGTGAAACACAAAACAATGTTTAGGTGCAAAATTCCAATCAGTCACCGTAACAGGTAAGGTTCCAAAAAAAAAAAAGGTATTTTTATCTGTCATAATTTTGTTTAATTATGCTTATTTTTTTCTTTTTTGTTGTTTTTGACACAGAGATTGCACAGGCCCCAGACCTAAGACACATTACAAAAAACTGACTAAACTCTGCCCAAATAAGTTCTCAAAATACCACCGCAGTTAAATCCACTTTTTGCTAGTTAATGTCGACATGTATTCATTTTTGGTTACAATTATGGCTTAAAAATGCTTTCTGCAAACAACAAAGCAAAACTGGAGTGGACCACCCAAGCTCAGCCAATCAGAGCGCGGCATTCAGCTCCTGATAAGAACTAAACTTCTTTATTTTTCACATCAGACAGTACTCAGTAGTCTATTTTTTTTCCGCAACTTGCTGCATATACCATTTACTTTTTAGTGGATAACTTTTTTCTAGAACTAAAAAAGTTAGTTACTCCAACTTTAATTATTGTCCGATTGTAATACTTTTTTTTTTTTTTTTTTTACAAATTTCCAAATTCTTGTTGAGGTTCCTAAGACCACACTTGAAAAATTATTACTGTTCTTATATTTATTGTTTGATAAGATGAAGAAAATGCACAAAATGTCATTTATTTGGTGCAAAATTTCCTGTGGGAGAACCCCTGACCCCCTCTCTACATTTGAGCCACCCTTGTATGACTTTTGACCCCTGCCTGGCCACCTCACAAAAAAAAAAAAATTCTAGATCTGCCACTGAGTAAGCACTTGTGTGGTGAAGAGGTTGACTGATATCAGACAGTCACAGTGTTAGTGTCAGCAGTAGGCGGGGCAAGACAGGGGTCAGCGCGGGGTCAGGGGGCTCTCCTGGTGGTCCGCACTGAGGTCACAGTAAAGTGGGTTTATCTCAGGCTCCATCGAGTGCTTTACCGGGTCCAGCGACGTGTTTGACTATCACGACACACACTTAAGGGCAGGTTCACTCACATTATAAAGATCTCACCGCTCTCAGCACACGGGCCAAATTCAATCTCTGTTCGGGACATTTTCCGCCTCAGAGACTCGGTGTTATGATTTTGCACGCATTAGCAAAGGTTAGCAGAAATGGCATGCTTTGCTTGAGGTAAATGAGCTGAGGTTGGTTAAAAGGGTGCAAGCATCATTTAGAAAGAATAATTTAGCGTAACAAAGCATAATTTAAGATGAAATTGAGAAATGAGAGCGATATTGGCTATAGTGATGTGATTGGCAGTGAAAGAACAGCTAAATTGCTACATAAAGAACTACCTAAAGAATGTTAAACTTGTTTTACTGATTTATTGGTTAGATTAGTCAGATTGAATTTTTTCTTTTTTGTTTGTTATGGTTGTCACTCTTTGTCTGTAGAGCACTGTTTATGAAAAGCACTGTTGAGCTTCTGCATCTGACATCACTATTCAGCATGCGTCATTTCAACTCTATAAAGGACTCTTGTCATTCAGAGTGCCTCTGATCTTTTTTGACTGCTTCAAACTAAATATTTTCTCCATTGCAAGTTATTTTATCTATTATACATCTTGCACCTGATTGCTGCCTATTGCAGGTCTTTGAAGCACTCACAATTTGTCTTTAAATATCGCTTCACATTGTGTTTGTGTAAGTTGGACATTGCTAGCGAAATCAAGTTATTTTGTAAAAAATAAAAAAATAAATCACGTATAGGTATAGCAGTAAACTTTTTGCGATGTTTCAGTAAATTTATAACAGCAATGTCGACGTAATAAACTGACATAAAAAGATCTGCATTTTGGATGTTTTGCTCCATTCCAAACTACTTAATACTTGATTGCCTCATTAATGTTAAAGTAATCCGACTTGACCACTGGAACACACAACACTTGGAGAAAACTTTACTCCGAGTTCCAACCTCTCAAGACGACTGGAACGCGCTAAATATGTACAGAATTGACTCTGTGCACAGAACATCACTTAGCTTGTTTTTGTTCAAAATAGCTAACGTCTGTACATACAAGCATGGACATATAATTAGTAGACACGAAGTTCGCGGCTCCGCACTGTGCCCAACACGGACAGCGCGACCCATATTCCTCCGGTATAGATGATGACGCAAATCCATTGAAGTCAATGGCTGAAGTTGCACTTTTATGGATAAAACGAGCTTAAACAAGCAATTTCAGCAAAACAGACTGAATTGTGTCTTATGAAGCTTTTTAAACAACTTTGGCAATGTGAAATTATATTTCTCAAACTACTATATTCTTAGACTGGAAATGCTCCATCAGTTGCCGATGCGACAGACGCGCCTCCACAGATAAGTGAAACTATAACTTTGTTTGGTGTTATTTATGTCATTTGTCTACTTTTCTCTCTAGTAACATGTAAAAGCAGACGTTTGGTGGTCACTAGAGCCTTAAAAGGAACCCCGAATATTTACATAAATAGATCGAAAATACTTGCGTAGGTATATTACTAAAAAGTAGAACTTAAAGTAAACAAATATTCGCCGTTTGACGTAAAATTGTTATGTTACAACACTTCCTGATATTACGGGCGCCGCATCTTGAGGTGATGACGCAGAATCGTGTGGCGCACTGGCGCAGTGAGCATCAGTCATGAGACGCACGCAACAGCTGCAACAGTTGCCGTTGATCTGGTTAACAGGAGCGTCAGTAGTTTTCGTCGACAACACATTGTAAATTGTTATTGTGTGGTTTTTGGTTGTGATTTCGTCTCGGAGGAACAAGGAGAATGTGGTAAGCTTTCATAACTTTCTCGTAGTTACACGATTCGACGTCATACTACCCATAATGCACTGTGTTGTAAACAATGATGGCGTCTTCCGTGAAATATATTTCTTAAAGTTTAATAAACGGTAGATTTTTCAGATTATTTTCGTGTGTATTTATATTTTTGATGATATAAGGAAAACTCGAAAACAACATTAAAAATTCTCGGGGTTCCTTTTAAAAGATGCATAAGTTCGCTAGCCGTTAGCAGTTTTATACACAATTTTTATCTACAATAAAATACTAAAAGGTCTGTAAACTCAACAATAATTTGTAACAAGGCTCTGACCTCTGCTAAATGTGGTCAGTAGGTTTGTACCAGCTGACACGCTTTGATCTTTCATAACTTGCGTTTTTTGCGGGGTAATGCTAACGGCTATAGGAAAATAAACAGTAGAATGCTCCGGACTAGCTTAAATCTTACCGGACTACAAGCTAAAAGAAGCAAAACCATGAGCAAAACGGACTGATTTGTGTCTTATGAAGCTTTTTAAACAACACTGGCAATGTTCTATTATGTTTCCCAAATTGATTCATTTATAGGCAGAAAATGCAATTCAAAGTAGCACTAGCCGATGCGACCCGGACACTCCTCCACAGAGAAGTGAAACTGTATGTACAACTTTTATTTGGAGATGTTTGTCATTGTCTGTTTTGACTAGTGACATGTGAAAGAGGAGGTTTAGTGTCATTAGAGTCTTAAATGATGCATTAATTTAAACATCTCTATTTGAAGTTTGTTAGTCATTAGCATTTTTAAACACAAACTTAGCTTATAATAAAACATTAAAAAGTTTGTAAACTCAACAGTAAGTTGTAGCAAGGCTCTGACCTTTGACCTTTGCTAAATGTGGTCGGTAGGTTTATACCCGCTGACACTCTTTACATCTTTCATAACTTGCGTATTTTGCGGGCTAATGCTAACGGCTACAGGAAAATAAACAGGAGAATGCTCCGGAGTTCTTCAAAACATACCGGACTAGCTCAGATGCTAAGTGTTCGATATCATCAAAGTCGAACTGCGCGTCTACTAATTATATGTCTATGAATAGAACTGAACAGGAAATGAATAAGGTGATAAGAGGTTAGCATTTTTGAAAATAAACAATTCAATTGACTTGTAAATTATTGACAAATCATCATTTGTCAATAATCTTATTATTTGTGAAATCATAGTTATGTTTTCATTCGTGTGTATTTTGACCCATATTTCCAATGTGGTTAGTAGAACTTGTTACATCTCTACACATGCCGTATTTGCTGGATAAAAAACAATTATAAAACTTCATCAAAATAAATAAATGCTAAATACAACCTTAAATACAGTCCTGTTTGCTATGTTTTAGTGAAAACATTGTCTAGCCAAAGCTATATTTTGAGCCTGACTGTTTCTGGGAGCGTGATTAGTGCTGGCAGTGGGACGTGTGAGCGCTGATCTTTAGCTGAACTCTGGCGTTAACCACAAACAAATCGGTTGAAGCATGATGCATTGTGGGACTTTTCCCCCGGAGTGACTCACTGACCACACAATGGGCCACAGTGGCGGGCCGTCCTGCGCGGAGATGTGATAAGCAGCAGAGTGCTTTATGTAGTGTCCAAGCTGAGGTCCCGGGCCCCTCCGTCGCCCCTGACCTTTGACCCCTGCCTCCTCTAATGCCTCCTCTAATGTGGCTTTATTGACTGTGACACATTGGGCAAAGAGACGATGAGCTACAATTAACAGGAGCCCCACAGGAAGAGCCATCACAGACCTGGGCAAGATTTACTGACAGCTTAGGCAACTACTGACTGGGCTTTTGGAATGAATGAAAAGCTTTATTTTCAGGATGTGGCCAAAAAAAAAAAAAGAAAACCTAAAGCACCTCTTGAGCTGCAATTTATACCAGGAATTGGTCAAGAAACTTCCATTTTCTGAAATTAACTGCGGTGTATTACAATAACAGGCACATAAATTATACAATTCCATTTTTTTTTTAAGCTAGTCTATGGTATAGTAATTCAATATGGGCCACGTTTACATGATGTTTCTTAATTACAAATTCTTTTTTCCGAATTCAATAGTTCAGAATTTAAAAAAAATTTCCTTTAAGTTTACATGGAAACAATAATTTAAAAAAAAAGTTTGTATGGAAAACACGCTAAATCTGCTTTTTTTATTACGCTTAACGTTTGAGGGTGAGGAAGAGTTCTGATTGGACAAGGAGCGCACATATGTGATTATGTAATTACGTTTTCCAACAAAAAAAAAAGAAAGAAAATCAACTGGACGGTTACATGAGTAAGGAATAAAGTAATTTGGCTTTAAAAGCGGAATAAACCACTTACTTCAAAACTAAGTTGAAAGTTTAAACATTTTCATTAGAAATAAAGTTTTTACATGATCTTTTTAAAGCTGAATTATTTTTTATTCAAAATGAAGTATCAGAATTAAAGTTCTCATGTAAAAACAGGGATGGTCTCACTAAAAATGCATATACGGTAACCTTTTTTGCGTGTCTGTTATACGGCGCTATTTTTTTTCTGTATTTTGGTTGAAGCTATAAGGTAGCCACTATAGAAATAAACTCGAGCAGCAATGTGTATCATAGATATGCTAAAAGGAGAAATTACATACTATACATAAGCATTTCTGTGAGATACTTCAACCTACTCTCACAACTCACCATTCGGCCCGTTTACATGACGGCTTTAATTCCGAATAAAGATAATTTAATTCTGAATTAAAATTAATTCCGCTTTAAAAATACCATGTAAACACTTAATTCCTAATGAAAAGTTTATTCGGATTTAAACTTAATTCTGAATAAAGTGGGTGGTTTATTCCGCTTTTAAATCCGAATAATTTTATTCCTTTCTCATGTAACCATTTTATTCGGAATAAAAATAATTCCGTTCGCACTGCGCATGCTCGTTACGTCGCCTCTCTGACCAGACGCTGCAAGATGGCGGCACGGACTCGAAAACTTTTTTTGTTTTACATATAAGTGCACTACAGGAGCTACAAATAATGAAAAGAGTGGATGGCAGAAAACACGAAACACTAACCTTTTCACAGAGGCAGCGGAAAGTTTTGAACAAGGAGTGTACGTCATGTACGCGGAGAGAGACGCTGCTCTGATCCCAAACAAGTGGAAACTGGAACTACTTTTCCTCCGCTCACAGAACATGACGTGGAGCTGATGATGTGATTCTCCAGCTGCTGCTTAAAGACTTTCATCGGAACGACTCCAAAAAAGTTAGTATCATTGCGTCCGTGGCGTTACAACAATCCCAGGAGATAAAAAAGCCACAAGCCGGTATCCCGTATCCATCGGATGTGTGTTTTTCCGGTAGACGTAAGTACGTAATGACGTATGTGCGTTTCCTTTCCTCTCTCTTTCTAACCCAGACGTTAAGCGGAATAAGATAAAGCCGATTTAGCGTGTTTAACATGTAAACCTTTATTCGGAATTCTTATTTCCATGTAAACCTGAAGGAAAATATTTTAATTCCGAATTAATTAATTCGGAATAATTAATTCGGAATTAGGAAACATCATGTAAACGTGGCCATTGTGATTTAGGTAGAAGCACATGTTGCAAAAACAAACATGGCCGCGTTGATGGACACACTTCAACCTATTTTAGCAGAACAACAGAATAACTCTTTTGACCTGCATACAGAGGAAATGTGTGCATTTTTGAACAGCTTTGACGTAAACTCTGCACACCTGAAAAGGCGACAGGTGCATAGGAGAAAAGGCCAGAAGTCTCAAAGGCCATAAACATAGAAGGACCAAACCGATCACATAAATTGTGTGTGAGACAGTGCGTGAGAGTTCTTCTCAACGTTTCTGCATTTTTGGACAGGAAAGATGCTTTTCTTTTCTCTCAACTGTATAGAGGGATTTTCGGTCAACGTCGCTTTCTGCCTTCCATGCAGAAAGATAGGTTGGTGATTGGTTAGCGGTTAGCTGGGAAAACTTCATTGAATAAAACAACAAAACGGGACAAGAGCCAACTGTTTGGATTAGGTATGAACCAGTCTGACAGACGTCTGGCTCCTGAAGCTTGAGTATTTTTCTCACAGTTTTTTCACTCACCTGAAAGTAACTTTTAAGGGTCACAGGGTCGAATTTCATTCACAGCATAACTTTTGTTTTCGCACAGTTATAAACTTTTGCAGTTAGCTAAATCAGCCCTAGCTTGAGTGTGAATGCTTCGACTAATCAGAATAAAATATTGTCTTAACATTTAGGGTTTTTTTTCCCTGACAGCTTTCAGCTGCTCATTCCAGATTGATAAAGTGTAGACCCTAACCCTTTCAATAAAAAGTTATACACTTATCAATCTAACGTGAGCCAGGTTCGATTTACTTCAGTTCAGGTGGCAGCTTTTTCCCAGGCAGTCTATATGTGTCGCTTTTAATAAAATTGCAGTAAGTCATATGAAGAATGGAATCAGATCCCATTGAGCTGCCATAGTCCTGTGATTAATTGGACATAGTGTATAGGTGGGTGAAATAACTTCCCCCGCCCAAACCACCAACCACCACAGCACGAACATGAAACCGAGCTGCCTAATGCGAACCACCACAGTGAGCTCAGTCGACTGCATTTTACTCCAATTATCAACAGAGCCTCCAGATCAAGAGGATCAAATGCTCGCGCCGTGCTATTGTTAGAAAACAGCAGTAACTCCATCTTGAACTCGCCTCACACATACCAGAGCTCACGTAAACCTGCTCGAACCGCGTTATCAAGCAAATCAAGTCACGCCGAAGCTACGCAAACACAGAGGAGATCAGCGGGATTAGGGTGAGTTTGCGAGAGAGGTGGAATCAGCTGCCAAATAATGTGATCGCAATAGAAGAGACGGGGATCTAATTACTGCACATGGAAGGTATTTGAAGGACGCATGGATTTTTTTGGAAAAGGTCATAAACTCTCTTACTGTTATGGTTGGATAGGAGGTGCTTTAAGCCTGGTGACCACTGTACAACTTTGGTCATCTGTGATCAAAGAATGCGTACAAGATGTGAGAAATTTTAAATGTTAAGATGCAGTCAGTCTTTTCTCTCTTTCTCCTCGATCCATGCGTATGAAAGATGCGCCTTCCTTCTCTCTCTTTCCTCCTTCTCTTTTACTTGCTCGATGTGCATCACACAGACAACTTAAGCCTTCTGTTTCTCTTTCTCCTCACTTCGTGCATCGTCCCTTCTCACGCTGTAGAGCTGGCCACTTCAAACACTCATATTTTGGCCTTGCCGGATATCTGATAAAGCGAACATTGTTTTCTACGATTTGACCTGTCATCCACACTGAATCGCAGGATCATCTCACATAAAACGGAGCTTTACCAAAACTTCGACCAAAGTGAAGATTTGGTCAAAACTCTGGTTTTGTTTGAGTGTCAATTTGAATAACTGGCGTTTTACGTTTTTAAATGTCACTAACTGCGACATTTATGTGGTTTTGTGTGGACGATATTTCTTTAAAATAGTTATGTGTGGACACAAGAGTCTTCAGGGCAACCACCAGATGGCCAGAAATTGCACCCTGAAAATCAGAATGTCGTTCTACCACTCATAAGCTATTAGCCAGTTTTTATTTCGTATCAATTGGACATGTATTCACTGAGTTATGGCCACAAATAACTGATGAACTTATACTTGCAGTGGCGGAAAGGGGAGGGTGAGCAGAGGGCTCATACCACAACAATTTGGGCCCCTAACAATTTAAATCTTGGTGAGGACATACATACATACAGACACACATACATACGTACATCCATACATACATACATGCATGCACATATTGTCGTACAAAATTAGCTCTATGTAAAAATGCAATAATTGGTCAAAAATACAAAAAAAAATACTAATATTGCATCTATTTTCTTCTTAAATTCAATTATCAACACCTATAGATAACATAGGCCTAGATACAAGATTATTTTCAGATAAAAAAGTCAAAAGGGAAGTCTTACAAAATGGAGAACAGCAGATATGCGTTTGTAAAAATTCTTGCCTACGTGTGTACGTACCTTTGTCACTGCGATGGTTTTGCGCTGTTTTCTGGCACAGCTGTCAATCATGAGCGGACTGCACGTGTTTAGTGTGGCTCATGCCTCTTGACCCAACAACAGAGCAGATAATGCGAGCCCTGGCTGGGTTCGTGCTCGGGTCCAGAATCTAAAATCTATTGGCCAGTTTACATGTCGTACATGCTAATGATAATGCTAAGTGATTGGCTAACGACACCACTTTGGACTAGGTGTTAGCATTTAAAGTAAGATCGTGTGTTGCGGCAAACTACCTGCTCTGCCTCCTCTGTGAGGGAGGGCAGGAGGCACACACCAGGTGAGCTCTATCTGTAATCAGTGTGCCACACCTGCACAGACATTTGAGAGCTCTCCTGCACTGAACCAGTGTGCACAAGGAGCTGAGCAGAGGTGGATGGAGAAAAGAAGGAGAAACTGGACAGTCTGAACAACAAATGTAACACGGAAATAAAACTCACTTTAAAACCGAAGGGACTGCCGGTAAGAGTGTGCTGTGTAAATTTTAAACAAGTTGTGATTTTTAATAACAAAAGCTAAAGCAAGAAATTGACATTTTAATGTAAAATAAAATACATAATATGTAAAAGCAAAGTTAAACACTTATAATGCTTTTGATTTGTAACACACTGTTCATTTGTAAATTCTCACATTGGTGTTTGTATTTGTTTCCAAGGTTTCCTGCTTGAATAAAATGGGCAAAAGACAACTTAAGCCTTTTATTTCGAGTGAAGTCCAGCATCAACTTCAGGGTGTGAGATGCTCTTCAAGTGTGAGCACCGTGTAAACTAAAAACACTTGACATCGTGTGTTCAATTTTTCCCTGAGTTCTGCTAAAATACCCAAGACAAGTTGATTGGTTTGGTAGTAAAAGTCAGTATTAGCCACATTTAGCATGTAGCTTTGTTACGCCTTAAAAATTCAACAGCAGTCAAACAAGTCTGGCTAAAAAGAAAACACCCTCTTCAGCGATGACAGGGTTTTAACGTTGGATTAGATTTTGCGACTTCTGCACCCAGCCCTTAGTGATCAGCTGTCTGTAAAAAGTTATAATTGCAAACAAATATTAACATGTAGGATTTGTGTACTGTAGTTAGCCAGAGTTATGAATTTACTTTATGTTTTGCAGCAAAAAAAAATCTGTTTCTCCAACTTTAAGAAAAAAGGGCCTTAAACCAAAAGTCTTAAATTAAAAAGTTCTGTTTGGATCTACGTTTTTACAACCTTTTCCACAACACAATTCAGTCTTTTCAAACAACTGACCATCCACCCACTCTTTTAATTCATCACGACATGTAATAGACCACACTGGCTGCTCTGTTTGGCTTGTCCGTTCATCTTTGTTTCTCCGCGGCTCTGTTCCTGCTCCGACGGCAGTGTGCAAATATAAAGCGATCCCATAATAAGGCTGCTAATGGTGCCGGTGACCTTTAACCCCCGAGTCTGTGTCAGGATCCTGGGCAGGCCACGGTTCACGACCATAATCGCTCCCATGAACTGTCGGCAGTCCTTTCAAATGTGACTCTTGGCCTGCGCAGGCTTCTAATTTAGTGAAATGGAGGAGATGTTGTTTTGTCGCTTGTCGTCAGCTCCAGTCCTGTTCGTGACTCCATGTTTGTTCTTTTTTATTAGTTTAGGCCGTGATGACATGATCTGTGTTTCATTACGGACACCTGGGAACAAGAGCTGTCCTGACCGTCACACTGGTCGTATTATCTAATCTTCTCAACTAAATGTTTTAAAACGCAAGATGTTTTTATTCAATGAAGCTTGTTTTTACAGAATAATGCTTCCTGTGTTGCAAAAGACCCACTGGCCATCGGAAGAAGGTCTAAGTTTGCAATAGTCCATACTTGGGCTGACAAAATGGAACAAAATAATACTAGCTAGATTTTTTTTTTTTTTTTGTAGTCATCATCCTTCTTGTAGACCAGTGGTTCTCAACCTTTTTCAGTCGCAACCCCCAAAATAACAACCGTAGGCCTTCGTGACCCCAAAGCACAAAATGTAGGCGACGTGCAAAGTGGTAATGCCTTATGTTTGTTTTTATTTTGAAGCCATAGGCCTGGGTACCTTCTTCAATAGGCCAAAAAACATGAATATATGTCTATCACTGCATGTTTAGGATGTCAATATTAAATTTCACATTTCACTAGGGACCAACAACTGTCTATTCTCTAAGCTGCGTCAAACCGGACAGCATGACGCCAAATCAAGCGCTCTTAACGCCCCAACGTCCACCAAGTGCCTGCCCAGGTTGGAGCGTCTATTCCGCAAAACGCAGCACCACCAGATGCTTGAACAAGTGAATTTCAATGCGCTAGACGCAAATTCCGCAAATTCGCTGGGCGCCTCAAGAAGCGAGTTTACATTGATTTTCCATAAACTGGATGCTTCAACGTTGTTTAAACCCTTTACAGCCAACGTCACAACGACGTCACAGCACTAGCCACGAAACTCATAGCTGATGCATTCAAAGTTAAGGTTTTATTTGGTTAAAATACATTTAGTTGTGAACTGCAACTGGACATTGATGTCTAATGTTAGCCTGACCTTACCCAGCCGTGCATATTCAAAATATGAGTGAACCGTTAAAAGACAGAATTTAGGCCTCTACGGGTTAGCAAAGTGAAAAGAACCTGAAGCAAATGTAAAAATCACCTCTTCAGCCTTTGTGATCAAGCTCATCCAGATCCTCTGTTGAATCACACAAGCTCAGACACAAGCTTCTATCTGCCAAAAATACTTCACCAAAGTCTGTGTCAGGTCCCACAAAATAAGTCACGATACATATTCTGACAGTTTAGAACAGAGCCTGATTAAAAATCCCTCCAAAACAAGCTAGTTTACACTGGTTTAAATGACGTAACATCTTCTTCTGCCTCCGGCTAAGCTCCACCCACCAGAATTTGAGGTTTACAAACATGCAAGGGACTTGGGACTTTACTTGGGCTTGAAGGTCTGTGACTTGGGACTTGACTTGAAGCTCTGTGACTTAGGACTTGACTTGGACTAGAAATATTAGTGACTTTGGGGACTTGACTTGGGAATTGAACTTCAGTGACGTCGGGGCTTGACTTGGAATTGAACTTCAGTGACTTCGGCTTGACTTGGAATTGAACTTCAGTGACTTGGGACTTGACTTGAACTTGAAGGTTAGTGATCTGATTTGGAGCTCTATTACAAAAAACAAAACACAATTTTACAATAAATTGAAACATGCCCCTCCTAATTTATGTTTTTTTTTTAAAAATAAGTATTTTAAATGGGGTATTTAAAAAAAAGGATGTAATTGTAGAAATAGAAGACGTAGGCGATAAGATACAGACTTGAAGCTAAAAGCTGAAGACTTGTTTCTCTTTGACTCAGGACTTGACTTGGACTTGTGGCCAAACACTCTTGTATATACGTGACCATTACTAGTCTCCATGTAGACGTTTACCTTTCCACACACACTGTATCAACTACACAAGCCACATTTTTACAAGTGTTTTTGAACTTGTGACCATCTGCTCCATTAAGTCCAAAGGAACATCCATAAAGTGCGGTCTATGATGTGTGTTTTGGGTTCAGTCCGTGCCCCCCTCACACTGAGACAATTTCATTAGGCTGTAATAGATGACATCAGGCCCAAACAAACCAGCCTTTTATCTTCATTATGAACGCATCAATCGGATTTACCGCCTTTAAAGGGAAAGGGAAGAACATGAGCCGCGGCAGGATTAGGTTTGAGCGGCGAGAGCGTGAAAACAGGTATGAAGAATCCTGTTTCCTATGTGTCTCGGACTCGCACAGGAAATGATTAACTAAGCGTAGATCTTTCCTGGTCTGAGCATCCGCAGGTGGGACAGCCGCACAGATAGTCACAGTCTGGAAAAAGTTATGGGAAATATGGCATCCACTTATATACAGTATTAAAGCTGCACTGACTTCATGGAGGCTTCACCACCTGCTGGTTTTGAGGTAGTTTCTTTGCCAATTGTTCCGCAGAATGGCATTGCAGGTATATGCAAAGATAAAAGCGGTTTAAACACGTTCTTAACTCTTTCCCTGCCAATGACGAACTGCCATTGACCTTTTATTCTAAAGACGATGGAGAACTCTCAGATGCACGTGCTGACTTTGTCTACAGTCAAATACATGATACAGTTTTACAAGTTCACCAAACGCTTTTGGTGAGCACTAGGACTCAGGACTGCTTCTGGAGACCGGCTTTCTTTTCAAACGGATTACAGGCAAAACATCTTGGACTAAAAGCATTGTTGAGTATGTTTAGAGCTTTTGGAACAGTTTTCCAAACATTGCCATTAAAAAAGGCTTCTCTTATGTGCTCAGACTCAACCCACAACCTCCACAATCAACACAGACTGCTCCAATCTGGTAGAAGGTTTGCCTCCCTCGTCCTTAAAAACCAACGTGCAATGTCGTCCTTTGTGCCAACATCTATTAGACATTTAAATAACCAATGATTTTACTACTGGCCTTTGTTTTTTTTGTTTTAACTTTTAATCTTTTCTTTTACACTTTTAATAGCATTTGTGTTTTTAATAGGGTTTGCCCTGTTTGGGTTGTGTGTTTGTGAGTGTCGGACCACAAGTTCCCAAATGGGAAACATACAGTTATTTGAATTTAATTCAGTTTCAGTTCCAATACCGATTCTGATACTGCATAAGAAATGAAACGGTTACTTACTGTACAAGTAACAACTTAATCTCAATTATTCTGAATAAAAGATCAAACATTATGACTCTGGATCAATATCAGTCAGGAAATTAGTCTCATTATGTCCAATTAAAGGCACAACAATCGTATTTAAGTTGTTAGCATTTAGCATTGCATGGTTTGCTAGAATTTAGCGTTGTGCCAAATAGCCTACTCACTTTTATAAAGTATTTACCTCGTATGCAGCTCTGAACTCACTGCCAGTGATTCTCATTTGAAATCCACTTCTGTGATTTTTAAATACTGATTAATTTAAGTCCATCTTCATTTCTAACAAAAATGAGAGAAACAAAATGGACGATCCACAAGTATAAGCCAAACCAGAACTATAGCCGCAGCATGAAAAGAGCCTGTTTTACTACAAACTATACCTTCAAGTGAGCTGTTCAGTGTTGCCTACTACCACCATCTGCTGGCCCAAAGAGGCACTATCCCACTAGTCTCCCAGAACCACCTGCATCCAAACACACATGAGGCTGACCTTCTTGTGTTACAGCAGTTGGATTCAGAATCGCCTCTAAACTGGAAACACAAGCCCCCAAAACTACGACCCAAACGGATATGTTCTGGTCAGCCTGACACAAAACTCCTGTAACATTTGCACGACGCCAGAGACTAGTTAGTGTGATCTCCAAATATGATGTCAGAAAACTGGGTCGAATTAGCCAAAAACAAGAGCAGACGGACGATAAACTATAGCAAACGCTGCAGGAAGCACTCGCGGGTCACGGCTCTTAGGTGTCTCTGCCAGCTCTTATAAAAGCTTTAAGAACTCAACTAGATTTTCCTTAAAACTCATAAATGAATGAATCACTTCTATTTCCATCTTTAATAGCAGGAAATTTGACCTGCTATGTCGATATCTTCTCTTATTTGGATGATCAGTTTCTATAGTGACCTTTTAATGGTTGGTTTACGACAAAGCTGTTTTGAAACTGAAATTTAGATTTTATTTATTATTTTTATGTTATACATCAGTTATCAACCTTAATTTGATCGATATTTGATGAGGCAGTTGTTTGAATGACTTTATTGTGTAAAAGAGACACACGTAAAATAGTGAATAATAGTTAGGCATCGGCAAAACAAAAACCCATATTGGTCGATCTCTACTGACAATGCAACGCTTTGTCACAGGCTCAGTCGGCGTTTAATGAGGAACATTATTTCATGTTTCTGTTCTTTCTGTCTGGTTTTCACCTGAGCCTGTGTTGATATCTCAATTTGGACTCATCAAACAAATAGATACAAAATGAATAAGCTCACGCCTTTTAGCTAGAGCGCTGAAAAGTCTGGGGAGATCAGTACAGAACCTGACTTTAAGTGGCTTAAATGATGATTTTGAGTCTAGAAGCAATCATTTCATTTGAGACTATTTTGTTTTTTTCTTTTTATTTCATTTAGCCTGACGGACTATGTCCTTTTCTCCATGAATATGAGACCGATTTGAATTAAATAAGGACAAATAATAAGCTACAGTTCTGTAGAACAGCAATGAAAGTTCAAAACACTTACTAAAATACAACAGCTCTGCTTTGAGTGAGAGAGAGAGAGTGAGTGCCTTGTGGCCATGCAATTGTTTACGGACTCAAAAGGAGCTATGCACTAACATCTTCAGGTCTCAGATAGACCAGAAGACGTTAGTGCATAACTCCAATTCTTATGGGCTAACTGCATAAACTGGATGTATTAAAAAAATAGATCGGATGCGATATAATGATTATAGCACATCCACAGTAGCAAGTGAAATACTGAACGTTGGTATCCGCTTAAAAAGGTGTACACTGCAAACCCTTCTCTAACAGGTGCTTGTAGGTGGACAGGAAGCATCGGTGGCCTGACTTAAATGCTTATTAGACCAAATGGCTGCAGATCGCATAATAAATCCACAGCTTTAGCAGACGCACAGCTCCCAGCCTCTCCCTGTCCGAATATTCCTCATCACACAGTCTAATACAAACCATCTGCTAAGCGCTAAAGAGGATTCTGTCATAACATTCCCGGGAACGTCGGCGTGTCGCTCCCTAATCGGACAACTCCCGGAGCGTATCTCTAACTTTCCCTCTGAGCTGAAGCTACAGAAATGTGTCTGACAGGAGCGAGTGAGGAGATGGATTAAGGCTGGGCAAGATGGCAAAAGAATTATATCAGGGTTTTCTTGGAGCTAGATTTTATTTTGATTCTTATACACTGTTTTTTATTGTCTTTGAGATGAATACAATTGCCTGCTTTTTCAGAAAGTTCTTCTTCACTGTCAATGGTTAAGTAGCTGTCGAAACTGACCTGTGTTGCCAGATTTTCAGAGAGAAACAAGCTTTTGAAAAAAATCACAAAACAAGTCTTAGTCGTCCAACAGTCCAAGACAAGACCAAAACCTTAAAAAAGTGGACTCAAGAGACTAGTCTTACGACCTACAAGGGTTTACTACTTGTACTCTCAAAACTGTGTGCTGATCACAAACATCTGCTGTCAAACCAATCACACTGTTGGTCTCTACTCTTAGCTCTCCTTTTACCTTTTCCATCACTTTGCTGTGTTTGAAATGTAAGTTATATCTAAATGGTCTGATTTCGTTTTCTATCATAATTTTAGCACCAAAAAAAAAGAATGCTTGGTGCTTCTGTTTGGTAGGCTATATCACCCTGACTGTGTTGGCCCCACACCTCAGCCCCGTCATCTCAACATACACACTTGGGCCCCTCACACACACTAACACACACTCATCTCCTGTTTGGAAAATGTTCTACACCATTCTTTCTACCGACACACAGACATTCCCAGACAAATCAGGGCACACTCAAATATTTACAGATGAAAATGATACGTATTTATAGACATTATAAACACTATTATTTTATGTAGAGTCTAAATGTTTGGGCACTTCACAGAACATGAGAGAAATGTTTAGGAAAGGTTATAAAATGCAGTCACGATTGAACGTCTACTGTTTGGTAAACTGAAAGTCTGATTTGACACAACTACTTTGTCCACATTTAATGGAAAATGCAACTTTCTGCCTCTTTTACGATGTTTCCTGGTGATTTAAGGCCTTGTCCACACAAAGACAAAACAATGATCATTTAATATACAGTACTAATTGCATAAACATGGAGCCTAGGTTTTGTGAGCGTTCTTGGAATCAGTAAACCAGCCTGAAGCCGATGTAATGTCTGTAACTGAGCAGAGTGTGGCGCTGTGACACCGACACTGAATGTCACAAAACTTGAGGAAAAATTGACACTGAGCATGAGCAGAAAAGTTGCTGAATGTAAACAGAAACTTAGCGGTGTATTTGTTTAAACTGATCAAACATTTTGAATGAACAACATGGATCTAAAGCCTACAGAAGAGACACAGAAAGTGGACTTACGCTTCAGATGTCTTTGAAATATTTTGACAAAGCTTGAAAATGGATTTATTGGACATTGTTGAGGATTTATTTATTTTTTCCCCGTCTTATGCGGTTCACGGTGCAATCAGACGGCAGATTTTGGCAGATAACATCATATTGAGGGGATGGCCTTATCAACGACTGAAACAACACAAGTTTCATCTGATCCACTTGGACCTGTGTCATCTGTCCAGCTGCACCTGCTCCTCCAGCTAAGGCCCTGACCAAGCCCCCCCTCCTCCAGCTAAGGCCCTGACCGAGCCAAACCTCCACCTGCTCCTCCAGCTAAGGCCCTGACCAGCCAAACCTCCACCTGCTCCTCCAGCTAAGGCCCTGACCAAGCCAACCTCCACCTGCTCCTCCAGCTAAGGCCCTGACCGAGCCAAACCTCCACCTGCTCCTAAGGCCCTGACCGAGCCAAACCTCCACCTGCCCTGCCCCCTCCCTGCTCCAGCTAAGGCCCTGACCGAGCCAAACCTCCACCTGCTCCTCCAGCTAAGGGCCTGACCGAGCCAAATCTCCACCTGCTCCTCCAGCTAAGGCCTTGACCGAGCCAAACCTCCACCTGCTCCTCCAGCTAAGGCCCTGACCGAGCCAAATCTCCACCTGCTCCTCCAGCTAAGGCCTTGACCGAGCCAAACCTCCACCTGCTCCTCCAGCTAAGGCCCTGACCGAGCCAAACCTCCACCTGCTCCTCCAGCTAAGGCCCTGACCGAGCCAAACCGCCACCTGCTCCTCCAGCTAAGGCCCTGACCGAGCCAAACCTCCACCTGCTCCTCCAGCTAAGGCCCTGACCGAGCCAAACCTCCACCTGCTCCTCCAGCTAAGGCCCTGACTGAGCCAACCACATCATGGAGATGGTCCCTGAGGCTGTTCTGTGGACCAAGCTCCAAACATGGGGCAACAGAGCCTTTCCATCACTGCCCCACCTTTTGGGACAGAGACTGCACCGACCTCACCACTTTTAAGAAAAATCTGAAAACCCATCTGTTTAAGTGTGCTTTTAATGTTTTGTAATTGTAATGTGTTGTAATTACTGACTGTAAAGCGTCTTTGAGTGTCTAGAAAAGCGCTATATAAATAAAATGTATTATTATTATTATTATTATTATTATTAATATTATTATATAAAGATCAGTACATTCTGCAGATGAAACGTCTGAACTAGGCTACGTGCAGACAAGACCTAAGTGTATTTTAGCAACTATTTTAGGTCAAGTCACAACTAAGTGACGTTATCTCAGAAAAAAAAACATATTTTTCTGTTAAAATACGTCAGGCAACGCTAGCATCACATTAGCATTTAGCTCGCGGCTGCTGTTAGCATTGTTGGAGATATTTACAAACTTGGACCATTTGAGCACTTTTGATCATTTGACCATTTGAGCACCTATAGTTGGTGCTAAAACAAACAACAGCTACACTCAGACCCCAAACACTCTTGTTCAGTTTTGCAATAGCTAGCTCCATGGTCTCGCTACAACCATTAGCATCAGCAGCGCAGCCAAAAAAGAGTGATGCAAGTTTAGTTGTGTTACTTATGTTGTTGGCGGTCTTTGTTGTATGACAGCCTTCATTGGTGGCTTCACGCTCCTATCACAAGTACAACAGGGCTAGCTTACTCGCTACTCCCAAATCTGCAAAGCTGCGCCGGCGTGTGACGTCAAAGGAGAGAAAAGGCACGACAGGTGAACGTCTTTAGTTTTATTTATAGAGCACTGTTAGCGCTGATTAGCCAAAGATAACTGTTCTAGTTGTTTAGCAGTGAGTGATAAAGTTGTTGTTCTTATCATTGTGAGTGTTTGTATTGAGTTGTTTTCCATTCTTGGCTAATAGCATGAACACAATGTTTAGCATGTGTATCCGTCCAGTGTTGGAACATGTGTGAATGCTTACATGTTACACACAGGCTTCTTTGTGAGGCAGCAGCACTCTCCCACTGTGTGTCAGCCACTCAACGCCACTGTTTATACAATGTTAGCATTAATGATCCACTCTACAGGTGTGTTTACCTGGATGTGCAGTGCAGGGGGCAGACACAGTACCAGTGCCTTATGTGTTTGTTCAGGCGTCGGGTTTCGGTTTGAGCGCTGTAAGTGTCACTTTCATTAGCATGTTGGGGCTGGTGGCCATGACACTGCAAGGTCATCTAGAGTTACACTTTTCTTTTCACTAAAGGCCAAAGAAAAGATGTTAGCTTCCATATATTCTAATTGTTTACAGTTTGCTATGACAGACCTATTCAACTAAAGGCCTGGGGGCAAAATTGGCCCTCCAAAAATCTGATCCGGCCCTCAATTCATCTTCCAAACATTGCAAATATGCTTTTTTTTTTCCTTAGTTGCATAGTTAATTGTGTGTGTACCTCAGACCTGATTTGGTGTTATTTTAGTTTTAGTGTAATTTTGCTTTAAGATTGGTCTTGATCAGTCTAATACCAATTATTCTACTCAGATTTGGCTTGCACTGGTCTAGTCCCTGTTCAGTTCTTGTTCAGTTGTTTGGAAATTTCGTGAACAATTCAATTCAAACAAAGACTAAGCTGATTTTGTTGGGGGGATATTTTGTACAACCCTTAATTGACAACATGGGTTACGTGATATACAACTAAATCAAGCCCTCGGAAAAACGAAGTTGAAGAGCCCTGATCTATGAGATTAATTTGTAATTTTGAATCACTCTTCAAATAAGAAATGTCTGTTCTCCTTAGTGCCAGTCCTAAGCCTGCATCAGTTAGTTTAGTTTAGCTTTGTTTATTCCTTATCATTCTTTAAGGCGCTATAACCAATTGTTTATAAATAAATAACTTAAAATCAATTTCCTCCTGCACAGATATCTTGTTAATGAATTTATCTGCATAAAAATGAATCTGCAATGTCCTGATTACGCCAATAATGTCCCATTTGTTCACCAAAATCCACAAAGTTCGTCTGTTGTTGTTGTTGTTAGCATTGTGGCTAACTGCCATTTCATACAGTATATACCGGCATCTTTTGCTCTATTGCGCAGAACAATTTGGAGACTCCGAATGCATTAGGAAAGTGAGCAAAACATGTAGGAAGTTTAAAATGTATTATTTTTGTTTGCTTACATTTTCAAGGAAGCAAAATCGGTATAGCACTTTTAATGTAGAAGCCAATTAGCAAAACTTACAAACGACTGCAGACAGAAAAAGACAAGTACAAAAATATACAGGAAGCAGTTAACAGTAAAGCATCCAGTATAGGCGCTGAAAAGAGTTATTTATGTTTCTGAATGCATTGGCACTTCTGGAGAGCGTCGTGTCAGAGTGGCTGCTCCATTAGCAGAAGGAGATTTATGGAGACTTCTGAGCTCGCTATAAGAAACCTCTGCAGACGCCAATTTGCAGATGTCAGAGAGAGTGTGAGGTGAGCACCCAGCCTTCAATGGACCTATTATAAACCCAGCAACTCTTCCAGACACGAGGCCTGGACACGGTATTATGTTTGGGGCAAAAGGGTAGGCCAGATCAGCAGCTGACTGGCTAATTTTAAAAACTTCTTTTGCGCCTATTGCTTTTTTTTAATCCTTTTTTTTTTTCAACTTGACTTTCAGCCTTTTGGGGAGTGTGTTTCAGATGTTGCTGCTCCTAAGATTGGTGCCTTATTAGAACCTGGAACCTGCTTGTGTGGCCATACCTGCTTGACAAAGCCTGATTCTGTCAGATTTAAGAAGCTAAGCAAGTCAGGCCTGGTTAGTATTCGATGGGAGACCGCTGGAACACCAGGTGCCACAGTGGGACGACACAAGTGGATACTAGATCGTAAAGCGCTTTGAGTGCCTGGAAAGGTAGAAAAGTGCAATATAAATAGACCATTTTTCTACCTCCTGCAGACCTTCCCCACCTCCCTTTTGGGATTAGCCTGTACTTGTACTGCTAGATGAGGTGTTTCCCTCTAATTCTACAAAGCAAATGATGAGTGTCAGTCCTGCACTGCAAAATAATGAACTTTAAGACAAGTTAAAGTTGCTTATATCTAGGATTTAAACCTAATTTTAAGCATTGTGACAAATTTAAACTTGACTCATTCTAGAGACATACATTCAAGACAATCCTTCTTAATTCAAGCCAAATTATTTACCAATGGGTTAAAAAAAATGTTATTACTCCACTTTTTTTTTTCTTATTTTAAGCCAAATTCTCTAATAACCTTGAAACCAGTGAAATATTCTACATTACATAAGCAATTAAATCTTATCCAGTTAAAACAGCTCAAATCTGGATTAAAATTTTGATTCCAAGTCATTTTAAGCAAGTCTACATATTGTATATAGCGTTTGCAGTGTGGGGCCTCATTTATAAAACTTGCTTACGCCTTACACAGTGCGTAACTCTGTGAAAACTGGAACCCGTGTGCGAGCTGTCTGCAAAGGCTGGAGACACGGGGAAAGAGAGAAGCAGAAGTGAAGCGAGTTGATGGAAGTGTGTAATGCAGGAAATCCTCATTTATACAAACAGTTACTTTTATGCTTTTATACTGCCTTATAACAGGTCTTGACCAAACATGGACAAGGGCTGTTTATTCCTCTCAATTTTATTAACAACACATGTATGTCAACCCATGCACTGTAAAAAATACAAGACAGTTTAACTTAAAAATATAAGTACAATTTCTGCCTTAAAGTTTATGTTGATTAAACTCATGTATTTGAGTTCTGTTATTCTCTCTTTTCTCTCTCTATCACTCTCTCTTTTCTCTCTCTCTTCATTTCTCTCCCTCTCTTTCTCTCTTGTTTTGCTCTCTCTCTCACCCTTTTTCTCTCTCCTCTCTCTTTCCTTTCTCTCTTCTCTCTCGCTCATCCTTCATCTCTCTCCCTATCTCTCCTCGCCTTTCTTTCTCTCTCTCTCTCTCTCACTCTCTCTTCTTCCCCCACTCTCTCATCCCTTTCTCTCTCCCTCTTTCTCTTCTTCTCCCCCTCTCAACCCTTTCTCTTCCTCTCCCTCACACCCTTCTCTCTCCCATCCCTTTCTCTCTCACTCTCTCTTCTTCTCTCCTTTCTCTCATCCCTTTCTCTCTCTCTATCTCTCCTCCTCTTTCTCTCTCCCTTTCCCCAACACCCTTTTCTTTCACTCTCTCTTCTTCTCTCCTCTTTCTCTCTCTCTTTCTCACACACACATCCCTTCGTCTCTCTCTCTCTTCTTTCCATTCTCTCTCTTATCCCTGTCTTTCTCTCTCTCCCTTTCTCTGACCTGCTGTCTCAATGTCATCAAACCATCACAATGTACCCCTTTTAAAATTATAATTCAGTAGAGTATTTCATTTGAGTCTGTTTGGGTTAGTGTTAAGAATCGAGCTGTTTAATCCAATCCGACATTTTGTTCCGGAGTCATTAGAATCAGACAGTTTAAGACGGCATTTAAAGTCCCATTATTCTTGTTTTCTTTTGATGTAGCCGCAGCTAAATTGCTCGTCTGTTCATTTCAATTGCGTCTCACAAAAAGCAGGTGGCAGCTCTGAAACCGCTGACAGCAGTCCTACCAAATGGTGATCGCCTTAAATGACTTTGTAGCCCCTGATGTGTTTTCATAAAGCTCATGTCTGGTTGTATTTCACTGGCTTGCATTCAGAACGAGCTGGATAACAAAAGCCAATGTCGTGTTTTCAGATCAAAGGTGGAGAAAAGTGCTGATTTGTTGCTTTGAGATTATGATAAATGTCTGTGGAAAACTATTTGATGAAAAACAGAAAACAAGCCAGCAGATGGTAGCAGAATGCAGATAGACTTGATGAAAAATGTTGAATTTGTTACAGCTCACTACAGGTTATTTCTTTTCTGGTGATGTTCCATGAAAAGCTTTATGCTCAATCAACTGGCCCATGAGAGTCTAATTTGTCCCTTGAAAAGTCTATTAATTTTGTGTTGAAAAGACTTTCAAAAGATACCAAATCAACACTTAAAACATAAAGCCAAGCTGCATTGACTTACAGAAGCTATTCAATCATGATGAAAATAAACTTTTAAATTCAATACAAAGTTAGACTTGGCCCTCGTAATACTGTACATTTTGGGCTGCTGAGTTAAAAAAATATATATATTTGGGCATCCCTAAATTAGTTTTTAAATTGTGCCACTACTGCTAAATGATCTGAAAGGCCTTTGAAGGCTTCTTATGATGGACATCGCAAACCAGCTGAACTGGTCAAACATCTCATCGGCAGGACTAACCCTGCCCAATGACATTTGGTTGAAAGTCAAAACATCTCAATCTTCAAAAAGGCTGTAGGAATGAAAACTCTTAACACTTTTTCGATTATGGATCATTCCTGAACAAATGAGAAATCGCAAAGTCTTGTTGCCAGCTTGTGAATAATTATAAGGAAAAATTAATAAATGTTTATTTATTCTTGTGAAAAGAAGTAGATAAATAGCAGTGGATAAATAATACCAGGAAAAGTGACTTCAGTGAGTTGTACCAGAGATGATTCACATGATAACACAGTGTAGAGTACAGTCTGACTGCAGCAGGAAGAAAGGGCCTGTGGAACCTTTCCTTGACACAGTGATTCAGCTTGTCATTAACACTTTGTCTGGTCGAGGTCCTGTGCATTCACCGTGGGAAAAGTATGAGAGCCTCATACGGGCAGTACTTGGATGGGAGACGGAGGAGGAACCTCAGTGGGGCAACAGAGGAGAAACTCGTTGTAGTCTGTAGGCAAGATACTTCACCCACATTGCCTAGTATAAGTCTGGTGTATGAATGTGTGCCGTGACTAAGCCCTGTCCAGGCTATTCCACCTTGGTGGGACGCTGCCTCGGTATATAAAAAAATAATAATATTGAGAGCCTCTCATATCTTGCAGTCTGGTGCCCCGCGCTGAGGTGTTCTGCCTCTCCGGCGCTTTGACTCTTTCCATTGGAAGGAACTTTCAATGGACCGCCAAAGCCCTCCGCATCCATTCACATTCCTCCACATCCCTTCACAGTCAAATAACAAATAAGCACGCAGTCTTGGATGCGTGGGATCACCAAGGGAGTAGTGGACTGAATGTGAGGCGAGCTGTTCATTGCACAAGGACTGAATCAGAAAAGGACTGGGGCTCGCCTGATGCAGTCTGAGCTCGGTGTTAAGCTGCTTTCCTGAGCACACAGGGCATCCTGCAGACATGAGACTCACTTATTATTTAATTTAAAATAAACTTTATGATTTTGTACTTTGATTTTTTATGATATTTAGTTGCTTTGTATTGTGCTTTTACTCCAGCTTTCTCTGCTTAGTAAAGCACTTTGAATGAATTTGTTCATAAGATGTTATATACAAATAAACTGTGCTTGCTGAAATGACTCTTTCTTTTAAAACTATTACTACAATCGTGCTAGATTTATAAGTTGAATAATGTCAGTATGCTTACACGGTGTTGCATGAAAAAGCTTTAGAGTCTCTCATCACATCCTGTCCTCTGTTCACGTCTGTTGGCTGTACAAAAAAAAAAAAACAAAACAACATATTTTATCACATGTGATTAACAGTGGAGATGGGCTTACACACATGTTCTCTGTCTGACGTGCACACCAAAGTGCACTCCTGATACAACCCAGTGACGCTAAACTGTTTTTAATTTGACAAACACAGTTTTGGTTATAGAGCAGGAGGAAGTGGGAATAAGAGAGGTAAAGAACAGGGCAGTCATGAATCAAGAAATCATGAATGAAGAAGTGTCGCTGTTGGAGCCTGAAGAACCTCGTACAGTCGGATAGCAAAGAAAAGTCACACGCAGCAGGAGCCTGAGTGTGGAGTTTGGATCAGACGCAAAACAGTGAAAAATGGTTTTGGTTCAGAGAAATAAGAAGCAGATGTCTGTCCAGTGGGGACACTAAACTATGACCCTCATTAGCGTTTTTGTACTCACACCTCTTGTCACATTTCGCACCAAATGTTTTGTTACTCTATTTACAACATATCTCAGAGTAATTCTGAAAGAAGTTCTGCAATCTTAAAAATATATATCCATCCATCCATCCATCCATCCATCTATTTCCTTTTGTTTTATCCGGGGTCAGGTCGCAGAGGCAGTCTCAGCAAGGACTCCACACACACCAGCTCTTCTGTGGGAATCCGGGGGGTTCCCAGGCTAGTCTTGTCCTGATACAATTTTTTTTTTTCAAATCGATCCAATACCTATATTTTGTAGTTGCTGAAATTGATGCCAGTGCTGAATCCAATTATTGCATTATAATAGCTAAAGAAGTAAACTAAACATACTCTTTATTTACTCAAATTAAAGTAAATAGTCAGTATGCGCTTTTTTAACTACTCATACATCTCAAAAAGTAAAAAAAAAAATGGGCTACATACATAAAATATTAAAAATCATGTGATTAAACTTTAAAGAGGAAAATGTAGCTGTCATTAAGCATATCTGTGATGAATATTCTTATATCTGTGTGTCAACCCTAATAGTTGATCCTAATAGTGTCCCGGGTCTTCCACGGGACCTTCTCCCAGTATGACATGTTTGAAACACCTCACCTGGGAAGAATCCAAGAAAAGATTCACAAGTCACCTCAGCTGGTTCTCTTGATGTGAAGGAGTTCCTTCCATGTGACAGAGCCCTTCACCTTATCTCTAAGGGAGCGCCTTGCCATCCTGTGGAGGAAACTCAATTGGATCACTTGCTTTGTCCTTTTGGTCATTACCCAGAGCTCATGACCATAGGTGAGGGTTGGAATGTAGACTGACCAGTAAATGGAGAGCTTTGTCTATCGGCTCAGCTCCTTCTTCACCACAACGGTTCAATACAGTGACCACATCACTGCTGATGCTGTACGTGTCTTGAAATACTTGAACTCCTCCACTTGAGGCAATGATTCTCCACTCAGGTTGTAAACAAACCAAAATGTTTCAATCAAACATTTTCACAGAAGTCAAGTTTTTTTTTTGTGCTGACTTACCTATCTAAAGCCTCACAATTAATCACTACGATGAGTTTAGAAACACTTTTCACAACTTTCAAAAGCCAGAGCGGTTTGAGTCTGCTAACACGAGCTAATGCCAAAACAAGTAAGCACATCTTGGGATTTGGCGGGTAAAAAGCTAAACTATTAGATGCAGATGTTATATTATTAAAAACACTCATTTTTAAATTTTGTCACATTTTTCAGCCTCACAACCCACTTTCTAAACATATTAACGACAAGATTATGTTTGCTGTATTTCAAAAGCTAGAATGACTTCACATTTACCAAGCACAACATTAGTGATGCTCCAGCTGCAGAGCCCAGAGGGGGGACCCACTTTTATTTAGGCTAGACTTCCCTCAGCTCTCAGACCCAATTATCAGGGCGGGCTGTAATTGGCTTTTCCTCCGTTATTTTATTACTGGTCAGCTCGGAGGTTCCTGACAGACAACAAAGACGCCGCACGTGCTTTGTTCCTACTTCCGACGGATGACCTCAGCCTCATCGGAGCAGGACACAAGACGGGCTTTGAATTTACCCCGCAACGCTCTCAAATAACACCGTACTGTAAACGCCGAACCTGTGAGCAGCTAAGTTCAAACGAGAAATGACAGAATGGTGTTTAGCATTCCTTTGATTCCTTCTGGGGAGAGTGTGTGACAGATGGTTTGAAATGGGACGCTTGTCTATACTGTCGTGTTTGAAAAAGCACTTAACCTCACGCCGCACAGAGAACACGCATTCATGTAGAAACTGGGGCACGTATTAGAAGTAAAGGAAACACATGGGTGATTTTTAATAGCAACATGTTAATGGGCCCTCCGGCGGTTTGGAGACTTTGAGTGTTTTGTTCTACTTGAGAATGCTTTTGTGTTTTGCAGCTTCGTGTCATGAATGAAGTATATATCGTGAGACACCATCCTCCTTGCTCTGCTCCGGGACAAACTCTCGCAGCTCAACTTCACTCCCTCTGCAGGTGGATGACACACTTTCTGATGGCAGCACTGGATTTCCACAGGGCTGTGTACTTTCTCCAGTGTTCTTCTCCCTGTAACAGCCTTTCTTTCGATGGATGTGTCCCTACAAATCATTTTATGTAGCCCTCAAGATTTATTTTAATCTTACAGTGCCACTAAGAATAATACGGATGTCAAACCTAACTGAATGATTTGTCTGAAATTGAAAGAATAATTAATTTGCAAATACATATAATACTATTTGTAGATTCAATACATATACAATCAACTACAACAACAAAGTATGCAGTTTATTTCAGTCACCACTGGCTCTTTAATGATAACCATGATGCCAATGTGGCCCTCGATGAAAATGAGTTTGACCCCTCTGTTTTACAAGAACTTCTGACTGAAGACATGTACCACTCGCCTCCCTCCACAGATCAGGAGTTAGCTCTTGCTACAGACCAGAACCATCTCTCCGTACAGACCAATAATAGTTCCCTCTCGTCGTGACTATGCTAGCAAATGTGTATATTTTTCAACATTTATACCACAAAGACAGGTAAGTTTAGGGTCTTTAGTGAATCTGCAGCAAGATGTCTCTCCTCTTTTAAACTAATCAAAAATCTAAAACATTCTCCCTCCGAGCCTCAGACTGAAACGGTGAGAGGCTGTTGCATCGTCGCAGACAGTGAGCGAGTGTCACAGGCCCAGAACCCACCTGCCGCAGCACATACCCCAGGCCCAGGTCACGTATCTGTCCACGGGAAAACGAGAAGCTTGGATGGGTGTTTGGAGCTCTCAGGTGTGGCGTCAGCCCCAGGACCGATCATCTGTCCTGGGACAGAAGCCGGGAGCGCTCAGGGGTTGTAGGATGGCTCCACATCCCCCAGAAAACGGGGATATGTCCCCGTCAAACGCTACGAAAGGTACCACCTGGCGCACGATCAGAACTGCAGCCTGAGACAGGGCACTCATATCAGCGAGAGCAAGTGGGACCAGGGAGAAACCCCCGCACAGAAATGGACTGATCCAAAGCGGAGGAAGTCCCGCCCACTGAGTTTGATGATTGAGACTGACAGATTTATTTCAAGATCGCGGCACCATCATGAAATGTAAAAGGAAATAGGGAAATAAATAAATAAATAAATAGTTTTAATGTGTTTTTTAAAGATTTATTGAAACATTTATCTATTTAAAGATGTATTTGAACATATTTTGACACAATTAATTATGCAATAATTTATGTATTTAATTGTTGCCATATTTAAATATTTGATTAATTTAGTTCAGTATTTATTTATTTATTTAATTATTTATTTATACAATTCATTATTTAATTAATTATGTAAATAATTATTCATTTATTCATTTTATTGTACGTTCAATTACTTATTGGTTTATTTATTTCAAAATTAGAGCTGTGCAATGTATCGAATTTTAGATAATATCGTGAAAGTTGCTTTTAAGATACGCAAAAATTGAATATCGAGTGCTGTATATTGTGCAGTAAAACATGCTACAAAAAGCAAATTTACATAAAAATTAAATAGAATTTGTACACTAAGGGCCAGATTTATCAAGCATTTGCTCATGTGCAAAACAGGTTAGGGGGAGCAAAACCTTGGCAGAGATGACATTTTTTTCTCACACACTCTAAAGATGCAGAAGTTGAGGTGGTTCATATCTGTTTTGTTTAGTTTGTTGTATGTGCATCTTCCAATACAAAATTTGGTGTAAAATGCTCATTAAAATGCTCATAAATATCACATGCCTTTTTTAATTTTTGCTCCCCTCAATTTAGCACCTGCCTTGATAAATCAGGCCCTAAGTATTTCAAAGGAGATTTCCGCACTATTTGACAATATGTGTCTGACTAAACTCAAACTAAAACTACTAGAACTAGTATTGCAAATGGAACAAGCATTAAAGATCTCATTTTACATAAAATAATAAACACATTAATTGAAATGATGAAAATGGATACATTTACTTGTTATCAAGAAAATCAAAACGTGCTCAAATCACAATAAACACTACTACTAATCATTGGAAGCTTATTGGCACATTTACGGTTGTCGTTTTGTTCCAGTGTATTAACAAATTTAAAGACTAAGATTATAAAATGTTTATATTGGACTGACAATATCGTCAAATTATCATTATCGGATATGTCAAAAAAATATCAAGATATTCATTTTTGTTAATATCGCCAGCTCTATTCAAATATATTATTTAATGGCATATTTAATTAATTATTTAATGGTGTATTTATATATTGAATTGTGGCACTCTGAATCCTCCATAGGAAACGAGTTTTATCATTCCTTATTTTTCATTCTATATTCAAACATGCCAGTGCTGTGTGTTAGCACTGAAGCCAGTTTGTTAGTTGACAATGGCAATACTTTTTTCATTCTGATCCGATAAAGTTATTTTGGCCTAAAAAAAAAAAAGCTACACGAACAAAAGGTAAAGCACAAAAGCAAAGAAACATGTATCTTACCATTATTTTGCCACTCGGCCTGAATGTGGAGCAGCATTTTTCAAACCAAACCATGTCAGCGCATAACCTCACACACTGACAATATTTTTGATTCCATATTTCATTCCACTCTTCGACCAAACCTTATCGTAACCGCTCATGTTTCTCATTAACGAGCTGTATTTCTTCTTTGCAGACAGCGGAAAATGCCCGTAGTGACAGTGCAGTAAAGTGTGATTTATGCCGCAAAGATCTAATTGGCAGCGTTCCCCCGTCTCCGTCGGCGCTGAGCTCATTTTCGGACTTATTTGAAAACCTTGGAGATATACACTTGGCCTTAAACTTCAATAGCCGCTCTAGAATCATTTGTCTTAGTCCGGAGATGAAAAAAAACAGCGGCGGCTTCTGTGGAAAGATCGATTTGCGTACTTCGGCAGAACAATGTCTTGATGGAAGATACAGCCCTGGGTTTTATAAGCGCGCTATGTTATAAGTAGCTCATATAATGTTATTTCAAAGCGTCATTTTTCCAGCGATTTTCCATAAAAAGGGAATCTCTTGGCCATAAAACGTCACGCTGAGCTGTTTGATACTGTAATCATGTCAGACTGATACACTGTTCAAAGTAATAAGGCGGTTTCTGTTTAGAGTTTTATGACAATTACACTCATGTCTGTGAGTTGAGTCTTATTCTCTCTCTTCTCTCCCCTACTTCTCTCTCTTTCTTCTCTCTCTTTCTTTCTCTTATCTCCTCTTTCTTTTACCATCTCTCTCTCTCTCACTTTTTCTCCTTCTCTCTCTTCTTTCCCTCATTTTGTTTCTCTTGCTCTTTCTTTCCCTCCCTCTCTCTTGCCCTTTCGCCATTCATCTTTCTCCTCTGTCTCTCTCACCCTCCCTCTCTCTGCTCTTTTTCTCTCTCTCCCCTTTCTTCTCCCTCTTGCTCTTTCTCTCCTACCCTTTCTCTCAGTCTTTTTCTGTCTCTTTCCTTCCCTGCCCCTTCTCTCAACACCCCTCTTCTTCTCTTCTCTTCTTTCTCTCCTTCTTCTCTCTCTCATCTCTCTCTTTCTCTGTTCTTTTCTCTTACCCTTTCTTTCTCAGTTTTTCTCCTTTGTCTCTTTCACTCTTCTCTCTCCCTCAGTCTTTCTCTCTCTCACTCTGTCCATACCCCCCCCCTTTTCTCTCTCTTGCTCTTTTTTCTATCTCTCCTCTCTTTCTTTTTACTCTATCCTACTCTTTCTCTCTCTGTCTTTCTCTGTCTCTCCATCTCTCACTCCCAACACCCCTTCCTCTTTTTCTCACTTCCTCACTTTTCTCTTCTCTCTTTTGCTCCTTCTCTTCTTCCTCTCTCTCTTTCTCTCTTATCTGTTTCTCTCTTATTTCTCTATCCTTTCTCTCCTCCACTCTCTCCCCTCTCTCTCCTTCTTCCTCTCTTCTCCCTCCCTCCTCTTCTCTTATATCTTTCATCTCTCTATCCTCACTTTTTCTTCTCTCTTTTGCTCCTTCTTCTCTCTCTCCTTTCAAACTTTCTATCACTTTCCCTTATTTCATTTCTCCTTTCCTCTTTCTCTCTCTTCGTCTCTCTTCCTCTCTTTCTTTGTCTTTCTCCTCTCTCTCTTCTCTCCCTATTTTTTCCTCTCTCTTTTGTCTTTCTCCTCTCTTTCTTTTGTCTTTTTCTCTCTCTCTCTTCCTCTCTCTTTTGTCTTTGTCCCTCTCTCTTATCTCTTTTCTCTCTTTGTCTTCTCCTCTCTCTCTCTTTTCCCCTCTCTCTTATCTCTTTCTTCTCTCTCTCTTCCCCTCTCTCTCTCTTATCTCTTCTTTCTCTCCCTCTCTCTCTCTCTCTTCTACTCCCTCTTGCCCTTTCCCTATTCATCTTTCTCTTCTGTGTCTCTCACCCTCCTCCCTTTCTCTGCTCTCTTTCTCTCCCTCCTTTCTCCTCGCTCTCTTTTCTCTCTTTCCTTTTATTCTCTCTGTCTTTGTCCTGCCTCTCTCCTTCCCTGTCTTGTCCTCTCTCTCTCTCTCTCTCTCTCTCTCTCTCCTCTCTCTCTCTCCACCTCTCAACACTCCCTTCCTCTCTCCCTCTCTCTCATTCTCTCCTCTTCCTCTCGCTCATCTCTTTGCTTCACTCTCTCTCTCCACCCCCTCTCTTTCTCTCTCTTTCTTTTCTCTCTTTGACTTTTTATCTGTTTTTTCTCACCTCTCTCACCCTCCTCTCTTTCTTCCTTGTTCTTTCTCTCTCTCTCTGTCTCTCTTTTTCTATTCCTCCTCTCTCCAACTCTTTCCTCTTCTCTCTACTCTCTTGCCCTTTTTTACTATTCATCTTTCTTCTGTTTCTGTCACACTTCTCTCTCTCTCTTCCTCTCTCTCTGCTTTCTTCTCTTTCTTGCTCCTTCTCTCTCTCCATTATTCCATCTGTGTCTCCCCCCCTCTCCTCTCTCTCTTTCTACTCTCTAACCCTTTCTCAATTCTGTCTCTCTCACCCTACTCTTTTTTTACTCTCTTTCTCTCTCTCTTTATTGTTCCTCTCTCTCTTTGCTCTTTTTTCCATCTCTCCTCTCTTTTTACTCTCTCCTACCCTTTCTTTCTCTATCTTTCTCTTCTCTGTCTCTGTCCCACTTCTCACTCGCAACACCCCCCTCTCTTTCTCCCTTCCTCACTTTTTCTCTCTCTTTGCTCCTCTCTTCTTCTTCTCTCTTTGTCTTTCTTCTCTCTGTCTCTTATCTGTTTTCTCTCTTATCTATCTATACTTTCTTGTCTCTCTTTTGCTCCTTCTTATTCTCTCTTTTCTCTCTTTCTCTTATCACTTTCCCTTCTCTCATCTCTCCCTTCTTTTCTCTCCTCTTCTCTCTCTCTTCCTCTCCTTTTTTGTCTTTCTCCTCTCTACATTCTCTTATCAAGACTCACTAATATCTCTCCCCTTCTCTGTTTGTATCTTCCCATTATTTCATCTCATATTTTATCTCAATAGTAATTGTCTACATTAATCTCTCATACACAATTGTCAGTTCTAGTACTAGCCGTAGGCACTCCTCATCGTCTTTGCTTCTCCTCCTTATCTTTTTATCAGTAGTCTGATTTTTTTATAGTTTATTATATATATCTCATTCCTTTCTCTTTTGGTCTTTCCTCCTTAAAAAACAACCTCTCTCATTACATCTCTTCTTTGTCTTTCTTCTCTCTCTCTCCTTTTCTTCTATCTCTTTTTGCCTTCTTTCCTCTCTTCTCTTCTTCCCTCTCTCTCTTTTTTTCTTTTTGTTTTTCTCTCTTCTCTCTTCTTAAAAGTAGAAAATCTTTGACTCACATTGTCAGGTTATATCAACACAAAGACTTAAGTTAATGTATGACTTTACAGTAGAATGCACAGAACAGACAGATGTCATAAGTTGTTTTGCAGTATTGTTGTGTTGTGTGTAAAAAGTGCATTTGGGGGCATTTTGGCTGCTGCGTTTTTCCTCATGTGTTTCTGAGAAGTTGAACTGACAGCTCGCGTCAGCACCTCATCCATTAGAAAAACTCTGGGACTTTGATGCTTTTCCGCAGAGGGATTCAGGACAGTGTTAGTAAACATTATTTTACAGGCTGACGTTTGCTGTTGTGTGAGTTGTAGTGATTTCTAATAAACAACTAATTAATTAAACACCAATTAAATTGTCTATTCTCACAGTCTCATATATAATTAATAAATCGATAATTCTGGGTTCCTATGATGACATATAGGACATAATTCCCACAAGTGTGAGTGGTTTAAAGAAGTGGTTCCTAAGAACTTGAATTATCAAAAATCTGAAGATTAAAGATCGAACAACTCAGGGACTTATTCCATTACAAAACACAAACCAGAGATTCTTTGTGCGGTTTATTAATCCAAACTGAATATCTCAATTACATCAACAATCAGAGAACTTTAACTCATTAGATGTTATGCAGATAGTTAGATGTAATGCACAGAAACAACTGGGTTTCTCCAATTCAATTTGTGATTTAGACTTCAGTAGCTACGTGACATCTGATGTGTTTAGGACTCACTGAACTTGACAATCTAGTGCTAGCCAGCCGCCCTGGTGTTTTACGCTGACAAGTGAGCTCTGCAAAGACCTTACTTTAGCTGGAGGACGTTGGTCACAAGTCCGAGAGTAAAGCGGCCTACGTGAGTTCACCGTTGTGGGATCCTTGGCTCTCAGGTCTCAGTCGCTCTAGTTCAGCAGCAGATCAAAGGGGCTCGTGTCCTTGGCTCGACTGCGGATTGTCTCAATTGAAGAAAATTGTAAATCCAAGAGCGAGTGCGGCTTGCACGTTAACTTTACGTATGTGGTTAAGAAAGTTCAAGAAACAAGAAAATAGTTGGATCCAAAAAGAGTAAAGACGCCTGTGTAGTGTTTGCTCCAGCGACCAGCACAGACAAAAGCCTTTTTCAAAACAGGCGGGCAGAGATTAGGTAAAGAGGACAAGTGAGGTGGGAGATTTCTCTGGTTAACCCTGTGTTTCTGTGGGCTCATTGGTTTTGTTGGTCTTCCTTCAGGGGCGGAGCATAGCATCACAACTCTTATTTGGGACCCGCCTATTCTTAAATTTTGAATTTGGAGAGACCCAGTTTAAGCATCAAACAAAATTAAAACAAGGTTAAATAACATTATTTTCTAATGTAATGTTTGCAATGTTGTTAACCTTGCTAACAGAAATCCACAAGGGTAACTTCTGTTGTACCTGTGGGGCAAGGAGTGACACAGCAGTCATATAGAAGAGAGCAACGTTATGACACTATGACATGTTGAAATGATACACCTGTAAATGCATTGCACTGGCTTATACACAGATATAAACATAGTTTGACATTTATCATTCACATACAAGTCCTTATAGTTCAGCATAGAGATGAGTAAGCTTTTAACATGGACATGTGAATGCCTTGAAGTCTCCACTGCAGGCCAAATGTGTTTGCGGAGCAGAGCAGAGGTGTTGATAAATGCCTCTAAAGCCACAGGTGGTGTATGTGAAGAGTAGTTGTAATGTTTGTCTTGTTTTTCAGTCCCTTGTCTTCAAAGACCTCAAAACCATGTAGACTGTCCTTGATCTGCAAAGGTGTTATCAGAGTGTATGGTTTCACTCTGAGACTGCTTGATCAAAGCTAGGTTGATAAGGTGGCTCAGCAGGGGTTTTGCCTGTCCTGATGAGGAGTGGTCCTTCAGCTGGCAAAGTGGCTGATGTTCTTCCAGTTGGTGTCAGCTTGTTATAGTCCAAATTTTTATATCTTAGCAGTTCAGGGATGCTACAGAGTGTTGTTTGGAAAAGGCTGTGTCGGCGCAGTACTGTGTATATACGTGTCTCTTTTTTTTTTTTTTACAGCCAAATGCAAAACACGCTACAGCTATTTATGAGAATTAATAGAAATTTAGTTTTCACCAATAAGTTCTGTTCAAGTCACAACATTCATCAGACCACTCATCTCAATCCAGGGGAGATCAGCCAAAATGAATAATGCTTAAATGCAGTTTTGTTGTAATAAATAAAGATTAAAGCTGCAATACCTGATTTTCTTAAGGCGAACGTCTTTTTACAGACAGCAAAGTGAGGCTGGAGTGGACCCAATCACTAGATTTTGACTAGTCATGAGATTTAAAATACTTTATTACTCAATTCAGACAGAAGAGAGGTTAGAATGACTCACAAAGTGCTGCATTTGGAATAATATGCTTTTTATTGGAAAAGATTTCGCTTTTAATCACTTGGAAAAATTGCTACATTTTCAAATTGCGATTTTTTTTTTTTTTGTTAGGTATTATGTAGCAAAGTGCAATGTTATTAATGTAAAAAAAAAAAAACTGGCTCTTGCCCACCATCTGGCCTTATGACAGTAGATGTGTTCAAGATGGTGGATCTATTATATTATTTGAATAGGACATTGCTAGCTTGTAGCCGTTGTAAATCGGCCCCCAGAAAATCTCTCTACAGGCTAGCAGTTTTTCCTTAGAGCACAATGCAAACAAAAAAATGCTCATGTTCGGCAGAAACAACACTGCAGCTTTAAAAACTGTTGAATTCTTACCTATTTTCACATTACAAATTTTTTTCCGGTTCAAAAGGTATTAGTTTTGTATAAAACGTCTTTTTAAGCTTTAGCTCTGATTGGTCTGAATGGTCACGTATGAGCTTTTGGCTTCATTCTGATTCACTTGGCTCGAACACGTCCCGCTCCAGGCGCTACAGGCGCTACAGGCTAAAAAGCTAACGGCCAATCTGCCCATGAATGCCATTGAGCAAAAGTCATTGAAGCTCTCCGCCCGCCATCTTTAATCACCGGAACTTGGGTCTGAAGACAGCACTACGTAGGCCCAGGTAATCTCGAGAGCTGGAAAGTGACTTTGACTGATAATCTCTCTAAACACTAACCAGGCTTGTGCCACCTAGTACCTCCACTCTATTTCATTTCACTCTGGTAACTAGGTCAGAAATGTCAATGTTTGTTATGACTTGAATCAAGCTTGAGAGACCAAACAGCGAACAGAAATTAAGCTGTGCCGCCGTCAAATTCAAGCACTTGTTTGTAGTTCTGCAAGTTTGTCGTTTAAGTAGTAGCTGCTGGAAACAGAGATTCAAATGTCACCTTTTTTATGATGTGATGGAGCCGCTTTCATTTCACTTCATGCAAACGTCCATGTTTACGCTGTACTTCCCGGACTGCAACTGATGTGTTGGTCGCAGTACATCCGTAATGACCTGTAATGAACAAACAGCAGTGATTGGTTAATGTGAAAAAGGACCCGCCTACCATAGAACAAACATGCTATAATACTGAGATGTTAGACCAAGGCTATTGAAATGGTGGGCCAGGAGCTAAATGCGGCCCACTAAGCAGTATGTTTTGGCCAGCCTGTTGTCATGGATAAGCGTGTCAATACCACTCTATTGTAAACTTCAATGGTGAATGTTAAGACGTGTTATTATTCATGAAGACTAACACAATCCCAATCCTAACCTTAACCAACTCCAAGCCGCAGACCTAAACTTACCCTTTTTTGCAACTACAGACCTAAAGTTAGCCGTTAATCCGTTGAAAAACCTCGTGTCTGTCCTCAACCACATCACGTGTTCATAGCACGCCAGAAAAAACGAGCGTGTAATTGCACCCCAAAACAGGCAGAGGGCGTCGTCATGACACGCAATTTGTCATGGCTATTTTACACAATCCATGAGAACACGTAGGTTTTGGCCCGACATGATGAAACGGGCCATGAACTGGACTCTTTTGCCTTAAAGGGTGTATTGGTTTTCTTTGTGCACTATATTTCCTTTTATTCAGCAGCCTATGCATCAGTCTTTGTAATGCTATTTAAATGGTTAAATATCATAATCCTAGTTTAGTTCCAGTTCAGATTTGATGGTCTAGTCTTGTTTAACGTGTGGTTTACATTTGATGCAAACCAAATTCTGATCTGACGGTTTATTGACACTGGGTTTGTTTGGGTTCATCCTCTTTTAATATGACATTGAAGTATTGTTTTACTGTTATTTGTGGATTATGGATGTAAAACGCATCTATAGTTCAGTCAGTAATCCGACCCTCAGACCATAGCTCTCTAACAAAACTGACCCATTAGTAAATCCAATTATTGACAGTTGTCTAATAAAACACATTCCAACTTACCTAATCTTCTGCTCCTGTGACATGAAGCTTATACCGTGCAGTTCATCCCGTCTTCCTCTCTCCGTGCACTCGTCAATCTGACACCGGACTCACTCCGACGGCCTCGGCAAACACGTCCCACAGTCGTTAAACAGATTTACACGGGCTGCTGATTCTTTTACACACTGTTTCACCGCTGGCAATTTATCGCTCTGCGCCAACAACAATAAATGGGACGTCCCACCTGAGCCGCTAAAAGTTACATCGACACTCAATACATCACCGGCTGTAGCTTTTACTGCCCCGATCGCAATTCTTCACACTTGTGTCGCTGCCGTGTTATGCAAACAGACTGAAAAGGTAAGCGAGTGTCAAAGCTAAACAAACCCAATTTTAGCTCAGAGAAGAAAGAAGAGCTGCAGAAGTGTTGTCATTTTCTCTCCTGGGTGATATTAGTGTGGCATTCTGGGCGGTAACAAATTTACAAAACTTATCTTCTACTGTAAATTAACCTCCAAGTAAAAAAAAAAAAAACAATGCCGCCTTGGACCAGACAGAAAAAGTAAAATAATTAAAATATACAATTTGTCCACATTATGAATATGTTTCTTTAGATATTATTGTCCACTTGGTGCAATACAGTCACCAGGGCACACGTCCCAGTCTGCCCTCCAGGTCCACCTGGTCTCTCTGAACTGAAAACAGTCAACAAAGGAAAACAAAAGGCAAGGTGGCAGTAGGTCCCTCAAGATTCCTGCTAGCTTTGATCACCCTCTGAGACGATAGAGCAGTGCCCGGTCAGTAGGCCGATAGAGCGCTTGTTTGGCTGCATTTTGTGGGTCAGAGCTCAAATGCTAAGATGGAGTGGCCTTTTTTTTAGCGCTACGCCACCTACAGATCGCAACGCAAACCCCAGCCTGCATCATTAGTTTTATTTAGAGTATAGCTCTGGGCTGGTATGTGTGAGGCATGAGAGAAGTTAGAGTGTCTGAAGCAGAGATTGGGTGAGACCAGAGTAGAAAGCATTAGAATAGAGTCATTAATAAAAATACTTGTGTACATTACTGTGAGTGAAAAGTAGAGTTAAGAATTGTTATGCAACCACTTTTTAACAATAAAAATGTATCATTCTCATTTTACAATGAAGAGAAAGTGCTTATAGTTCTGCAAAAGAACAAAAATGCTAATTACTGATCTGCATCATAATTTATTTCTAAATACATAAAAAAAAAAATACAAAAAGACCTTTTTTCCTCCTGCTGCCCTAAACGGCTGCCCGCCTTGCCCATGTCATACTGCCACTGCTCACACAGAACGTTTGGTCCGTCCTCAGCTGCTCTGGCTCTGATGCATCTGCTGAACAGGAGGTTCTTCCCAGCTCCAATCAGCTCATGTCTGATAACAGGTTATCAGAGCTTTGAGCTGCTATAAGAGCCACAGAGGAGCAGGTCTGCTCAGACTGACACCATGTGGACCTCAGCTCTGCTCCTCCTGCTGCTGCAGACTGCTGCTTCTGGTGAGTCCACACTGTGTAAATACACTCCAGTGGGTTCAGGGAGTTAAGTGTGACGAGTGTGTGCTGTGTTTTAGTATCAGGCTGTGGCACTCCTGCAGTCAAACCCAGCACCAGCCGAGTGGTGAATGGAGAGGACGCCGTGGCCCACAGCTGGCCCTGGCAGGTACTCCACATGTAACATGTCATCCAGGTTTAGGAAGAAAAGCTATGGTGCAATGTTCTATCATTGAACACTATTGTTTGCTTTTATTGCCTGGCCTTCATTCTAATCAACTGTATTTATCAGTGACAAACAGGACTCTGTAAACACAAGAAAACATGTTTAATGCACAAGAAGGCATGGTTTACACTGGGTTTAGTACAGTTTTTTGAGACATTATTTTTGATTGAAATATGAAGTTAGGTAGTTTCCCTGAACAGCACAATCTAATTATGCAGAAGTCGTGTATCAATCAAATAAAACACAAGTGTAAGTATTTTTGTTTTTTTAGATTAAGAAACATTGAATGTAAAACAGAATGTAAATATTATAAAGCCATAATCTGATGAAGTTTTGACATTTTATGGAACTCAGACCAGTTTTTCTTACTACTCTTCTTTAGGGATTTATGATAGTAGATTAATTCACTTTTTTCACATTATTCATTGTAACTGTCAGATCTCTGTAAGAAATATTACTGGCCATTGAAAATCTATGGATTACAATATCCAGAGGTGGGACCAAGTCACAATTTTGTATGTCTTGAGTAAATCTCAAATCCCAAGTCAAAGAGAGGCAAGTGTGGCCACCTTATCAATGCCTGATCCTGTCACATCTCAGAAGCTAAGCATGTTGGGTCTGAGCAGTACTTGGATGGGAGAGTGCTCGAACCCCAGCAGACACTCGTCGTTGTGTCTGATGTGAGACACTTCACCCACATTGTCCAGTCAGGATCTGGTGTGAGTGTGAATGGTTGGTGGTGGTCAAAGGGGTCGATGGCGCTTTGACAGTATTATCTCTGTCAGTCTGTCCAGGGCAGCTGTGGCTACATTAGAAGCTTTTTGAGTATGAAATGATGTACTTTATTATTTTATAGTTATTTTTCAATAATGCACAATGTGAAGCACCTTTGGGTGTCTTAAAAGCGTTTTTAAAATACCAGTGCATAATTATTAAGTTAAATTTTAGCTTCACGTATTTAAATCAAATCGAATATTGTATTTGTTGTAATACAATTTAATAGATTTTTATAAATTGTCCTATTTGAAATGCATCAAAATGTTGACTCAAGTGTGACTCAAGTCCAAGTCACGTCTTGTCAGTCCACACCTTCACAACATCCCATTTCATTAACCTCTTTACAGTAGAATTAGCCTGAACATTGAAGATTTCCCTAAGAGTCCAGTAGATGGCGGTAAACCCTCACACACTGCACATATCTGACCTGTGTGTGGTTGTTGGATGTTGTCAGATCTCGCTGCAGGTGAAGCATGGCAGCCGCTTTCATCACACGTGTGGGGGCACTTTGATCGGCCCTCGCTGGGTCCTCACCGCGGGCCACTGCATTTGGTGAGAGACGTGTACAGGAAAAGGCTTTCTTCTGCCTTCAAAGCCGGACCGTATGTCATGTGAGCCGGTTTGTTCTGTACAGGCCTGGAGACGTGTACCGAGTGGTCCTGGGAGAGCACGACATGAGCACACAGGAGGGCACAGAGCAGACCAGAGAGATCCTCCGCATCGTGGTGCATCCGGACTGGGACATCAACTTTGTGTCCAGAGGGTAAGGCAAAGACAGAAAGTGTAAACACAAAATACACAAAAATATGCATTCTGTTACTAGCATAAGTCACCACATGTGCAGTAAGTGTCAAGTCATATTATCCAAGTCACAAGTAAGTCCAAGTTATATTATTCAAGTCACAAGTAGGTCTCAAGTCATAACAACCGAGTCATAAAATCCAAGTCACAAGTACGTCCAAGTCATTATTCAAGTTACAAGTAAGTCTCAAGTCATATTATCCAAGTCACAGGTAAGTTTAAGTCATATCTTTAAGTCACAAGTAAGTCAAAGTCATTACATCCAAGTCACAAGTAAGTCTAAGTTATATTATCCAAGACACAAGTAAGTCCAAGTCATTGCATCCAAGTCACAAGTAAGTCCAAGTCATTGCATCTAAGTCACAAGTAAGTCCAAGTCATTATTCAAGTCACAAGTAAGTCTAAGTCATATTATCCAAATCACAAGTAAGTCTAAGTAATTAAATCCAAGTCACAAGTAAGTCTCAAGTCAAATCATGCAAGTCACAAGTAAGTCTCAAGTCTCATTATCCAAGTCACAGGTAAGTCTTCAGTCTCATTATCCAAGTCACAAGCAAGTCTCAAGTCATTACATCCAAGTCACAAGTCTCAAGTCATAACATCCAAGTCACAAGTCTCAAGTCATAACATCCAAGTCACAAGTCTCAAGTCATTACATCCAAGTCACAAGTAAGTCCAAGTCACAACATCCAAGTCACGAGTAAGTCAAAGTCATTATCCAAGTCACAAGTAAGTCCAAGTCATAACATGCAAGCCACAAGTAAGTCTCAAGTCAATACATCCAAGTCACAAGTAAATCCAAATCATTATCCAAGTCACAAGTAAGTCCAAGTCTTAACATCCAAGTCACAAGCCAAAACATCTAAGTCACCAGGTTGTGGTTGCTTGGGGGGGTAGTTGTGGTTGCCAAGTCTCCTTCTTTATAGCGACTTTGGGCTTCTTTTTTTGTTTGTGAATTTTGATTGTCGCGTGTTGCGGTTTTTTGGGCTTGCTCTTGAGAGGCCCTCATGGTGTCATGAACAAGGTGATTTTTCCAAATCTTCCCAGGTTTTATTCACAGAAATGTACTCACTAATGAAAGAAATATGAACTTTTAGCATATTTTCAATCTTTGAAGTCTTTACTAGTGATCAAATACAATTTAAAATGTGCCAAAATCAGTAACTCTCGTTCTGCTGTGATGCATCGTTAATTGATTATTTTAGTTCCTCTTTTATTGAAGGTCTGAGGTCGCTTGTTGTGGGCTTTTTTTAAAGGTTTGGTCTCTTGTTGCTCTCTGAAAATCTGGCAACCCTGGCTTTGTGGGAGTTGTTGTTACTTGTGGGAATGGTTGTGGTTGCTTGTGGTAGTAGTCGCCACATTTCCATTGTTTGCATTTTTCAAGTCATAACCAAGTCATATCAAGTCAAGTCTCAAGTCACAAAGGTTCAAGTCACAAGTCATGAAAAGTGTGACTTGAGTCATTTTAAGTCAAGTAAATCCTAACCCTGTTTTATTTATTTATTTGTTACGTAACAGAGAAAAAATGTATATGTGTTTTATTGTTTTTAAAGTAAAAAAAAACAAACACTTTGCTCTTTTTAAGTAAGAAATAAATCAGTAACTCTTGCTCCTATCCGCTGCACAGAAACGACCTGGCCCTGCTCAAACTGGACAAGAGCCCCATCATGACGGACAGCGTAAGCCCGGCCTGTCTCCCGGAGGCGGAGCAGATCATGGCCCACGGGACGTCCTGTTTCATCACCGGCTGGGGCAACCTTTACAGTAACCAGCAGCACCAGCACACTCCTGCCTGTCACAGTCTGGCTTTGTAAGACACAGTAACAACAGAAAAGAAAGAGAAGAAAAGACAGACAGGGTGGTCATTATAGCTGTCAGTCACACGGTCACTTCATCGGAGGAGCTGCAGGACACTATCTGTCTCCAGCTTAAGCTATAACACGAGGCGCACAGGTGCACTTTGTGTCAGCAAGCATCAATAAGGAAAACATTTTGGAGAGACTACTGGTGCAATGAGTTAGTCGCTTAGGAAATGAGAAGAGGACGTGTTGTTTTTTGTTTTATTTGGATCTTCATTAGTCTTAGAAAGCTTAGTTACATTATGCAACAATTCAGCACAATTTCAAATCCAGACAATACAGAATAAGCATGGACAATATACTGTGCAGAAACAGAGTAGATGAATGCATCGGAAGTAATGTAGCCAAAATATGTGAGGTAGACAGGTGCTCTTTCAAAACAATGGGCAAAAGACTTGGAAGTAGGTTTGACTGGCATAAAGTAAAAAAAAAAAAAAAAGATGTCATACAGATGTCTGGGGCCTATTGTGTAAAATCAATTATTCCAACCTTGTTATAACTCCATTCCCTCATCATTAGTTTACTCAAAGTTGTATTTACATTAATTTATGTTTGTTTGAGTAATCTTGTATTCTTCTACAGCACAACCCTTGTCTTTGTTTACTTGTTTTAATTTAAAAATGAATACTCAAAGAAAAGCCTGTATGGTTCAAAACTGTCCCATAATCACTTTCCAACCTGTGGCCATACCTGCTTGATCTCAGAAGCTAAGCAAGATAGGGCCTGGTTAGTACTTGGATGGGAGACGGTTAGAACATCGGTTGCCACAGTGGGACGACAAGAGTAGATTGTCGTTGTGTCCTTGGGCAAGACACTTAACTCACATTACACACGTAGAAAAGCACTACCAATAGACCAATTACAATAAAAACTGTGCAGTTTTAAATGGCACTGAAAAAGATAATTCTGGCCCGTATTAAAGGTAGCATTTTCTTTTCTTTTTTTTTTTTTTAATCAAATTTAATCATTTTTGTTGTTTAGACTAACAATGACACCAACTGCCTCAAATGTAAATGTGTGTTTTATTTGCTTGATACTTACATCCAAAAATTGTGTAAATGCAAAGATCTACTTATTGCGCGTGCTCCAGAAAGCAGCGCCAAACACCTCCGTTCTGTAAGTGTCAGAGTAGCTTGCCAAAAGCCTGATCTTGTCAGGTGTCAGAGGCTAAGCATGTTGGTCTGGGCAGCACTTGGATGGGAGACCACTAGAAAGCCACAGTGAGACGAACAGAGGAGAAACTTGTTGGATATAATCATTATTTATAAACAATGATTACTAATAATTTAAAAGTATGATCAATAGGCCTATAATTGGATTGGAAGTAAACCTTTTATTTAATTAAACTTCACATTAAAAACTTTAACTGAATTTAATTAAATATATTGTTTGCAGTATTGTAAAAAAAAAAAGAGTAATTCAGTGTTGTGTTTTTGTTTTGTTTTCCAGTGAGGAAGTCAGTCTATTTTTAGGCTGTTTCTATTTTGGGGTTTTACAAATTGTAATTTGTATTTACATTTGCACATGTTCTACTTTATTACTAAAGATTGGAAAAAACACAATAGGCCCCTTTAAAAGTTTTTTATTCATACATGGACATGCACTGTGTCTTTGTCAGGGTGTTCAAAGGAAAACATCAAACTAGCAGTGGTTTTTAAAGGCCCACCAAGTGATGGACATGCATGTTCATAAACAGCATGTAACAGTAAGTCTGGCTGAGAATATATATCTTGCTTATCTTGACATTCTATACCTTTTCTTAAGCTTAAAAACATAGAACAATTTGTTAATTTTGATCACTTTGCAGCAGTCCACCAGTATTATAACTTATCTCGTGTTTTCAGACCTTCCAAATCATTCACTGTGATTAGTTATAAAATGCTTGTATGGTTTGACTTGCCCAGAAGTGACTTTTTGCAGCGTGAATTGTGCTTAGCTCAGCTCTCTGCTCTCTTCCCGGACATGTTTGATTCTTCTTTTGTGCTCCTCAGCTCACGGCCCTATGCCTGACAGGCTGCAGCAGGCTCTCCTCCCGGTGGTGGAGCACAGCGTCTGCAGCCAGAGCGACTGGTGGGGCGTCAACGTCAAGAGCACCATGGTGTGTGCCGGAGGAGACGTCAAGTCGGGATGTAACGTGAGTTCTACTGCAGGGCTTCTGTGGATTTGACTTAGGCTGCAGTCAGAACTACTCTCCTAAGCAAGAATGTGCAGCAAAATGTGGCTCAAGTTCTACTAATCACTGTACTTTCCAGGTCATTGAGTGCACTTGATTTAGAGCTGCATCAACAAAATTTAAAAAGAAAAACAAAAAAGGATATACTCTGGTTGCAACTATTTATAAGCTGTAATGGACTGGACATAAACCTCACACAGTGTACTGGACATACACCGCGCACAGTGTTCTGGACATAAACCGCGCACAATGTACTGGACATAAACCACGCACAATGTACTGAACATACACCGCGCACAGTGTTCTGGACATAAACCACGCACAATGTACTGGACATAAACCGCGCACAGTGTTCTGGACATAAACCGCGCACAGTGTTCTGGACATAAACCACGCACAGTGTTCTGGACATACACAGTGTACTGAACATACACCGCGCACAGTGTTCTGGACATACACAGTGTACTGAACATACACCGCGCACAGTGTTCTGGACTTAAACCACGCACAATATACTGGACATACACCGCGCACAATTTACTGGACATAAACCGCATACAGTGTACTGGACATAAACCGCGCACGGTGTACTGAACATACCACCGCACACAGTGTACTGGACATAAACCGTGCAGTGTTCTGGACATAAACCGCACACAGTGTACTGAACATACACCACGCACAGTGTTCTGGATATAAACCGCACACAGTGTACTGGACATAAACCACGCACAGTTGTATTGGACTTAAACTGTGGACAGAGTTCCACTTATACGCTACGCACAGTGTACTGAACGTACATCGTGCAGGACCCGCAGACTCCTGGGTAAACCTTCAGGATCAGGTGGTTTTTACATTGCCTAGAACGTGCGGTTAGACCATTGCAGTTCCGACCAGACTGGAGCTCTTTCTGCTCTCTCAAAAAGAAGGCTGAGAGATGAACAATGCCACTTGGATGTCGCTGTTCCGCTGCCTGCGAGGTGCTGGCTCCAGACTCTGCTTGGTTTGGCTATCTGACAGTGGCCAAGAAGAACAAGCTCAACTGAACAGTAAAGCACGCAAAAAAGAAGAGTTTTTACAATAAATTAACTTTCCAAACTTCAAAATCTATGAAGTTTGTCTGTTGTTTTAGGCAAGTACTGGCACATCTCGTTCCTAATAGCTGTTAACAAAACTTAAAACACTCAGGCTCAGAATGGATTAGGTAAGTGACCAAAACATTTGGATTGATGTAGGAAGTTTAATTATTTTTGTTTGTTTACAGTTTTAAGGAGCAAAATGATGTGTAATAGTAATAGCGTATGGATATGTCTAGCGCACTTCTTTTCTGTTAAACTGTAGCAGATTATTAAAGTATCACTGAAAAACAAATTTACACTATTGTGGATAATTAAAAAAACATTAACAAAAAGTTAATGTTAAAGGTACAGTTAAAACAAGACTCGTTAAACTAAATAACTGACCATACAATGATATATTAAATAGATGTATTTGGCTAAAATCCAAGTTTGGGGGTCTTTAGAGTGTACATCTATTTTAAGTGGTTCTTGAGACAATTTCCACATGAATGCAGCAGATACTGTACATGTGAGTCATGTTGTTGTGTGACCGTAGGGAGACTCTGGAGGTCCTCTGAACTGCATGGGACAGGACGGCAGGTGGTACGTCCAGGGAGTGACCAGCTTTGTGTCCTCCAGAGCCTGCAACGAGGTGAAGAAACCCACTGTGTTCACCAGGACCTCGGCTTTCACACACTGGATCCAGGAGGTTTGTGCTCGGGACTGTAGGAGGAATAAGCATGATGAAAACTTCAAATACATGGCATGATGTTAAGATTTTCTAATTTGGATAAATTTATATTGAAATGCCAACTTTTGAGATAAATGTAGTAAAACAACAGACTCAGCAATGGAGTCAAAAGTTTGGTAAAGGTTACACAAAGCAAACAATGTATGGTCATGCATTTTGAATGATTTAAATTGTCAACTAAAGATAAACCCTGTCCATTGATTAGCTATGGTAACAACCCTGCAGTAATTCAATATTCTTTTGATCTGAACATGTATTAGACCTAAGCTGAACTCAATAGAGCAGGGGTGTCAAACTCAAGAGCCAAATGCGGCCCCCAAGATGATTTCATGTGGCCCCTGGAATGATTTCTGGTTATTACTAATAGTGGCCCTCTGATAAAAGCACGCAACAATTTGAACTACTGCGCCCATAATGCACTGCAGCCTACTGCAGGCCAGAATATATATTAAGCCTATAAAAATAAAAAAGCTTAAATTGCTGAAATGTGACTATAAAACCTAAAGTTTTCTTGGCATGACAATTATATTATATTGCAATGTAATTTTGACATACAGTAATGTCTTTAAGCCTAGTATTTGAATATAATACAGAGGGACCTATTTTTTGAAATACGTACGTTAACCAACTCTGACATTCGATTTGGCCCCAACTCCACACACCTGCAATAGTGTTCATAATAAAAACAACTGTACAAATGTAAAAAGTTGTTGAAAAAAAAAAAAAAAAAAGTACAAAAAATGTGTAAAAATGCAAACTATTATATTTAACTAAGTAACACCATACCTTCTAATTTTCGCTTCTGTTCCTCATCAATCTAAATAAACCAAGCTACTAAATTAGTTAAATTAATCAAAAATTGGTAAAATTTGTTATTTCATCCTTTCTCCACACTTTCATCAGCCTCGTTTCTACACAGTAAATATTATATGAACACGGCTTATGAAATATAAAATGTTGTTGAAAAGCTGCCTGAACACATTACAAACAAACATTGGAACATGGAAAGCACACGTCAACCTAATCCCAAAGGAAAAATGCTGATAGAATGTATGTTGCCTTTCAACAGCAAAACACGGCATAAATCTTTAAGTTTATGTTTAAATCATGACTGTTTTTCTCATTCTTACAGGTCATGACCAAGTATTGAAGACCACTCTGGACCAATTCTTTCATTCAAGTCAATTATTTTCATTTGTGGATTGTAATTTCAGTTGCATTAAAACCACTGACAGTCCAGTTGAGTCCAGTCCAACAGATGACTGCATTTTTGATTTAGTTTGGTGTGATAGTCCTTGTAGTATGTCTTGATCATAATTTTACACCAGTTAAGTTGCAATTTATGAAGAAACTGACACAGGATCTTTGCACATATGTCATCAAAAGGTGACAAAATGCAGAGATAAATGAGTAGTAGTGGTAGATTTATTATCCTCGTAAGAAAATTGGTTTCGTCAAGTGGATGGCAAACAGTATGAAAATACATTTAACGTGTAAAAATGGGAAACCCAGGCTTGACCTCTCCAAAATCAACCAGATCTCACTGAAATGAATAGGTAGAGACTAGCTTAGCAATATCCAAAATATTTATATTACGTTTCCCTTAAAGTTGAGCTTTGTTTAACTTGGTAAGGTTAAAGTTCGTGTAAGAGTATCTGGTTGCAGATTTGTACCGGGAGTCCCGTACCTCACAGACTTGTACCAGGAGTCCCCTCATTACGCGACTTGTACCAGGAGTCCCCTCGTCACATGACCTGAACCAGGAGTCCCCTCATCACGTGACTGTACCAGGAGTCCCCTCATCATGTGACTTGTACTAGGAGTCCCCTCATCACGTGACTTGTACCAGGAGTCCCCTCATTACGCGACTTGTACCAGTAGTCCCCTCGTCACGTGACCTGTACCAGTAGTCCCATTGTCACGTGACCTGTACCAGGAGTCCCCTCGTCACATGACCTGTACCAAGAGTCCCCTCATCACGTGACCTGTACCAAGAGTCCCCTCATCACCTGACTTGTACTAGGAGTCCCCTCGTCACGTGACCTGAACCAGGAGTCCCCTCATCACATGACCTGTACCAGGAGTCCCCTCATCACATGACTTGTACCAGGAGTCCCCTCATCACGGGACCTGTACCAGTAGTCCCCTCATCACGTGACCTGTACCATGAGTCCCCTCGTCACATGACCTGAACCAGGAGTACTCTCATCACATGACTTGTACCAGGAGTTCCCTCATCACATGACTTGTACCAGGAGTCCCCTCATCACGGGACCAGTACCAGTAGTCCCCTCATCACGTGACCCGCGCCAGTAGTCCCCTCATCCCGTGACCCGTACCAGTAGTCCCCTCATCACGTGACCCGTACCAGTAGTCCCCTCATCTCGTGACCCGTACCAGTAGTCCCCTCATCACGTGACCCGTACCAGTAGTCCCCTCATCACGTGACCTGTACCAAGAATCCCCTCATCACGTTACCTGTACCAGGAGTCCCCTCATCACGTTACCTGTACCAGGAGTCCCCTTGTCACGTGACCTGTACCAGTAGTCCCCTCATCATGTGACCTGTACCAGGAGTCCCCTTGTCACGTGACCTGTACCAAGAATCCCCTCATCACGTGACCTGTACTAGGAGTCCCCTCATCACGTGACCTGTACCAGTAGTCCCCTCATCACGTGACCTGTACCAGGAGTCCCCTCATCACGTGACCTGTACCAGGAGTCCCCTCATCACGTGACCTGTACCAGGAGTCCCCTCGTCACGTGACCTGTACCAGTAGTCCCCTCATCACGTGACCTGTACCAGGAGTCCCCTCGTCACGTGACCTGTACCAGTAGTTCATTTACAGGTGGTACAGGAAGTAAAGCAAAACAAACCCAATTGTTCCTAATGAGATGCTTAAAATTGCAGCCAGAAGTAAATTTTTCCCTTTTGCTGGATCAAGTATTAGTTTCTATGACAACCAAAAACTGTCACAGGACAAGTGATGAACTGATGTAAAAAACAATATGACACAATGATTGTATTTAAACAACATAAGAAGGTTTTGTAATAACTGGCCTTGGAGCGGTCTTGGTAAATGCTCGATAGTCGAGTTTGGGTAAAACTGCTTAAGTTTAGGAGAATGAGTGAGGGTAATGGTAAGGTTAGGAAAAGAGTTTGGATAAAGGTTAAGATAAAAAATATAGCGCTTAGGCCTGATTAGCAAGTAATATCATTACCTAGCAACGTGCTCACTTCTGTCCATCCGATGTTTTGTATCATGTTTGTTAAATGGAAGTATAGTTCATCTATGGTTTGTTAACACACAGCAACAATAACATCCGTGCTCATCTTGTCTCTTCAGGATGCTGGCAGGTCACAGTTTTTAAGTGCTTTGCACCACATACTGTATTGTGATATAGCTACATAAAAAGGTGAACACCGGGCCTTAGGGGCCTCTGGATGGAGAGGGGTCAGGGGAGCAGCTCTCAGCTCCAGGTCCAATCTACATTTGTCAGAGTAAATGTGGCCCGGTGAATGATGAGTGGGTTTGTGTGAGTAGAGAGCAGGACATGTGCTTTCATCTCTCCATCCGTCAGAACCAAGGTCGCCCCCAGAGACCACCGGATCATCACACGCAGCCTCTGATGCATCGCTGTGAGGAGGGGCAAACACGGAAACAATAAATACTTCTCAGCTAGACGCTTTTATTACTGAAGTTTGTCATCAACACAAAATCAGAGTAAAGACTTCATCTGGACAAAGTGTTCTGAGAAATGAGATGTCACTTTGAATCTAATTGAAGCTGTCCAAGTTATATTTTTTATGTAATATTTATTTTTTTGTCTGCTTCTGGGGGAGTTTAAAGAGCAAATATTATTCAAAATAGACTTTTGACTTTTAAATCCTAGTCTCGTGTTGCTTCCTCATTAGAAACACAGCTGGTTTTGTCCTTGGAGTATTTTTCATTCTAACACGTTCATTCTTTCATTCACCTGACACGTGTTGACTTTGCTGCAGTCTACATCAGGTTCATGTGAGCGATGAGGCAGGTGTTCTCTGTGTCGCTGCAGCGCCCCTCGGTGGCAGCTCTGAGGTAAACCTGTGACTCTCTGTGTAATATAACACATGTGCACCAGCAGGGGGCTGTAGCGGGTCACTCCTGTCAGCTCCAGCTCAGGTCAACTTTAACTCCACTCTGTTTATATTTGATTATTACTGTAGGAGGTAAAAGAGCAGTAAAGGACCAGCTACAGATATTCTTATCATTATTGTGTTCAATATTATTACACTATAAATATTACTCACTGCTCTGAGCTGTGGTGTGACTCTTGTTAAAGGGGACATACAGTATAAACATACTAGAATTAGTACATTGTTTGTATAATGTTAGTTTGACTCT
>CM076412.1:11459503-11564687 GCA_038363315.1 Mugilogobius chulae | reverse complement strand
TTCACCTTTCAACTTCTTGCCTTCTGTTTTCTCTCTTCTTTCCTACCCCCTTTTGCTTACCTCTGCCCCACTTCACTTTTTTCACTTATGTCTGTCTCTCTCCGCTCTCTCTCTCTTCCCTCCCTCTCTATAATCTCTCATCTCTATAAGTCTCCTCACTTATTTTTCTCCCCCTTTTCTTTCACTTAATTTCTCTCACTTTCTGTCTCGATCGCTCTCTCTTTCCCTATCTCTCTTTCTCATAGTTTCTCTCTTTTTCTGTTTCTTCCTTCTCTCTTCACTCTTCTCTGTCTCTCCCTCTCTTTCTCTCTATCTACTCTCTCTCTTCTCTGTCTCCCTCTTTCTCTCTCTCTCCTTAATCTGTCTCTCTTCTTACTCCTCTGTCCTTCTCTTTATCACTCTCTCTCTCTTTCTGCCTCCCTTCTCTCTCTCTCTCTTTATCACACTCTCTCTCCTTTCCTGTATCTCTTCTACTTTCTCTTTCTGATGTCTCTTCTCTTCTCTCTCCTTCTTTTCTGTCTTTTTTCTTTCTCGTCTATTTTTCTTTCTTGTCTCCTTTCCGTTACTCTTTTCTTTCTCTCCTCTTCTTTATCACTCTCTCTTTCTTTCTCTGTCTCTCTTCTCTCATTCACTCTCTCTTTCTGTCTCCCTTCTATATTTCTCTCTTTATCACTCTCTCTTTCTTTCTTTCTCTCTCTCTCATTCTCTCTCTCTTTCTGTCTCCCTTTCTCTTTTTCTCTCTCTCTTTTCTTCTATCCACTCTCTCTCTCTTTTCTCTCTCTCTCTTTTTGTCTCTCTATCTATCACTCTCTATCTCTTTCTCTTTCTGTCTTTTCTGTCTCTCGCTCTTTCTGCCCTCCTCTCTCTTTAATCACTTTCTCTCTCTCTTCGCCCCTCTCTCTTCTATCTCTCCCTCTCTTCTCCCTTTCTCTCTCTCTCTTTCCTCTCACTGCTCCCTTCTCTCTGACCCCCACCCCTCTCTCTCTTTTCTCTCTCTCTTTCCCTCCCTTCTCTTCTTCCCTCTTTCTCTCTCTCTCTATCACTCTCTCTCCTGAACCCCCCTCTCTCCCCACGCACCAGTCTGTCCTGATAAGAACCTGTGCACACGCCCCCCTCACCGCCGATCACTGATCACTTCATCTTTATGGCTTTATGGCTCCGTCCCGCGGTAACCGTAGTAACCACCGGGCCAGAGTATTTTGACCTCACATGGACCGTGCCAACACGGCAGCTCAAACTCACTGACCTGACCTTCAATCATTAACACTCCACAAGAGTTTAGCGAAACAAATACGCAAAGTTTTTTGGTGGAACTAAATCAATTTCTTTTTTTTTTTTTTCTTGTAATCCAATAAATCAATAGGTACAAATGAATATGTGTGTGAGGTCCAAAGGTAACATTCTCTGACTCTTCCATCATTATCATAAACAGTCTTACTCCAGCTGCAGGTCAATCAATAACTACAGTAACAGTTCTTTTACACACGCAGACTTTAGCCGGACGGTCCCGCTCACGTCGGCCCTGGACGAGGTCGTAGGTCAAGGACTGGAGCTCGTTCTGCAGCACAGTAGCACCGCAAACATCAGCTTTTATCGCTAATAATAATCCAGCCTAATGAAGACACCTAATCTGAGCTTTATGGGTTTTATCTGACGTAAACTAATAATAGATTATACTGTGACTGATACGACGAGGCTATTAATAAAAAGATCACGGTATATTTAATGATTATAGGCTTCTTTTTCCATCGTTAGAAGTCATTATAGAGGTTATGACATCACAGCATTAAAGAGTCATAGAGACAAAGAGCTCAAAGTAAAGGGAAAATAGGGAAAAGAAAACAAAAAAAATTCAATCGACAATAACTCTGCAGAATACTGGGTTTGTAACTGACATATAAAAGCAAAAAAGCATGTAAACAGTGACAGAAAAGCAGATAAACAGAAAGACTTCATCTTCTTTTATATTTATCACAAACTCTTAAAGGTAGCTAATTTTCACACACAAACACAATTTAGGTATTAAATCTGACATCTTCCTCTCATAAATCCTTCGACACATGGTTAATATTGACATGTATTCATTTCAGTTGCATTTATGGCTTATTTTGTACAAACAACAAAGTGAAACTGGAGTGACCGCCCGAAGCTCAGCCAATCAGAGCGCAGCATTCATCTCCTGATCAGAACTAATATTCTTTATTATTCAGTTCAGACAGTACTCAGAGGTCTCATTCTTTCACAAAGTGCTGTATTTAGTATGTACTTTATAGTAAAAAGTACAAAGTTTACAAATTTAAAACTACAAAAGTTAGCTACCCCACCTTTAAGTGTCTGTGTGAAAGAAAAATGTCTAACCTGTATTGCACCTGAGCAAATGCTTGATAAATCTGGCCCTTGGAACACACACAGCTGAAGCAGATTTTTTTTCCTAAAAAAAAAAAATGTTTTTTTTTTAGTGACAATTTCAATTGTAGTAGGGGAGACTAGGGTCAATTGTAACACTTTTTCCAATATTGACATATAAGCTTAATCTTAGTTAAAGATGCTACAAACTACATGAAATGAAAGCTGCAGAATGATCTTGGCTCATGTGAACAGGTTTGGGTTCACTAATTGTATCATTTCAAGACAAAAAAAAAACAAGTGTTACAATTGACTGTGTGCACAAGAGTATTTTTTTCAAAAATGCTAACATCTTACCGGCAGGTTCATTTCCTGTTTAGTTCATTCTTATGAGGTTTACTACCTCAGCCTAAAATGAAAAATGACTTAAGATCAGGCAGTGAACAGTGGGCAGTTGGTGGTTTTCTCTGAAAACATGTTGAATACTTTACAAAAGAAGAGAATATTTCACCAAAGGACCAAAGTGTGTTTATAAAAAAATGTGTTTGTCTGTCAATGCTAATGCTAAAGTCTTTGAACAATTTGAAAGTTAACAGCTTCAATGCACAGAGTCTATTGCCCCGCAACATGGATCAATTGTAACACACCAAATGGGGTGTCAGTTACAACAATTAATGTAGTTTGTTTTTCCTTATCAAATTTCTTTGGACAAAAACATACATCTAAATCAGTCCATCCAAAATGAATCCATAAAATGTCCAGTTGTAACACGCTGTTACATTAGCCCCAGGTGAGGGTGGCCATGTTTGGAGGGATTTTTTTCTCTGTTAGCATTAGTATTTGCAGTTGTAAAACTCAACTACAAAACCCTTTTTTTAATCATATAAAAATGACAACCTTATCTCAATCCAATCTTTGTTCAGAACTTTACTGATTAAAAACCTGTTTGTTTGTTTTTTTTTTTTGCTGTAAAAAGTGTCCAGACATGGCAAATGTCCTTCCACTCAAACAGCAGACACAGTGATGAAATAAGCATTTTCTGTGCAGAGCTGAAGCTTCTGGTTTGCTTCTGCTACAAATGGAAGCTTCTGTTACATTTGTGTTACAACTGCCCCCGTTCTCCCCTCCTGCACTTAAAAAGTTAGTGAAGCTCTACACATTTGCCACGTCAACAGAAATTTATTTTTTTAGTTTCCATTTAGCCACATACAAAATAGTTTGTGTAAAACAAAAACTGCAGGGATAAAAATGTTCTCCATTGTGGTGCCTTAGCCAGAATGTTTAGGAGCATTTAAAAAAAAAAAATGATGTCAGTGCATAACCATACTGTATGGCAGGCCTATTCAACTTAAGGCCCGGGTGCCAAATCGGCCCTCCAACAATCTGATCCGGCCCCCCACTTTATAATCTTACAAAGCACTAGTTATCTTGATTTTATTCTATTTTTACTGTCTGAAAATAAGATTTGTGTTTGTTGTCAATTCCAGTTGTATTTATTATTAGATTCCATAGATAAATTGTTATCTTTTTTTTTTTTACATTTTTAGCAAAACAATCCACTTTGCTCTTGTTGTATTGGCAAATCTTATTTAAAAACAGTTAAACACGCCCCAAATAAACCTAATTCTAAACCTAAATCACTAAAGATTCTGTGAATACTTGGTGCAACCTCATGCCTTTTTGTGTTATGGTCCAGAAACCATGATCCTCGGTAAAATCTGGCATTCTGGAACATCTAGTTGAATAGCCCTGCTGTATGGTCTCCAAAGTAAAACAATGAAGCCATGTCTTGTTGCACATCATGCTTTCAAACTTACCAATTTTGAAAGTCCTAATAAAGTCCAAGAGCCAGCTTGTGCAGCTAAAAGTCTTTACTCAAGCATACGTTTTATTATATTGTGCAAAGGTGCACTGTGTCACTTTCTGGAGGTGAAAATGATGGTATCATGGCCATACCAGTTTACCAAAGTCTGAGATCCTATTAGATCTCAGAAGCTAAGCATGTTGGGTCTGGGCAGTACTTGTATGGGAGGAACCTCAGGTGCCTCAGTGGGCGAACAGAGGAGAAACTCGTTGTGTTCTTAGGCAAGACACTTCACCCACAGTATAGATCTGGTGTGTGTGTGTGTGTTTGTTTTTATCACCTTATAGGGACAACCACCGGACAGCACACTCTACAAGTGGGGACCTGAATTTTTGTCGGGACAAAAAACCCGGTCCCACAAAAATGACAATGTAATTGATGAAAATAAGCTCCGGACAACACCCTGTACAAATTTGGGAAAAATCCCCACAAGTCAAAAAACCTGACTTTAAGTGTGTGCCCACACACACTGTGTCTATTTTAACAGAATAGCGCGTTTTAGAGGGGGATTAATGGAGACACTCAGTCCGCCTCTGAGGCACTCTGCTCTGGATTTCTGGTAGGGGGGTCATTGCTCACTCTCATGCCCGGGGAAGAGCACTCATCCCCGGCTAGGTTGCACGGAGGGTCGGCCCCTGTCCTCCGGAGAACCAGACAATTTTCTCACCCGATTTTAAACACTTTAATTCGGCCTGGGGCACTTCTTAGGGGCATGGATGGATGCAGCGTGACCTGCTCTTTAACCCTGGGTGGGTCTTAAGCCAGAGCACCGTGTATTTTTGACAGAATAGTCGGTTTTAGAGAGGGGGAATCCCGGGACATCCAGTCCGCCTCTGGTGCACTCTGCTCGGACTGGGTTTTGGGGTTATACACCCCCTGAGTTCCAGAAGAACCAGACTGTTTCAGGCTTGATTTTACCTTGTCTAATAAGATGCTTTGCTTGTTTTAGAGGCATGGATGGTGACTCAGATGACCTGTCTGGGTGTACCTCATCGGGCAGCCCTGCTTTCGTTCCTGAATTCAGCGACAGCGACAGCGACAGCGATGGGGACAGTGGAGATTCATTTAATTCATTCATGTCAACAGAAAGCAACCTGCCAGGAAATTCAAAAAATAGACCCAGGACACACTCAAAAAGCCCAATCCAACATACCAATGACACCCCTTCAGAACAGCAACAAGTACCAGAAAGTAGCTCATCACCTCCTTGGACAGTCCAACGCCAACGTTCACTGTCAGTGCAGGCAGTAAGTACAAAAGCAGATGGGTCTCGCCAGTACAATAAGAGACAATATTGCTTGTTCTGTAATAAAGGATTACTGAAAATAACTCGACATTTGGAGCATGTTCATAAAAATGAACTTGAGGTTGCACAAGCCATGTCTTATAATAAGGGATCAAAAGAAAGAAAGCTCCATCTTGAACATCTTCGAAACAGGGGAAACTTTGCTCATAATGTTGAGGTGTTAAACGGAGAAGCAGGTGAACTTGTTCCCCGGAGGAAACCATCAGTAAACACAGAAGCCCAGGATTACATGCACTGTGTTCACTGCCAAGGCCTATTTAGAAAGAAGATTCTTTTTAAACATGTCTCAAAATGCAAGTTTAAGCCTAGCGGTGAGCCAAATCGAGGAAGAACGCGGGTTCAGGCGCTCTGTGCATTTGCTGTACCACCACCTCCGGGCGTCAAACAAGACTTCTGGAAGCTGCTAAGCAACATGATAAATGATAAAGTTTCTTCCATAGTGAAAAAAGATCCATGTATTCTAGAATTTGGTGAAAATCTTTTTAGTCGTTTTGGCCATGATGCTGGGAAACATGAGTATATTCGTCAAAAACTGAGAGAGTTGGGAAGGCTTCTGTTATGCTCAAGAAAAAACCCGGCGCTAAAGACCATTGAGGACCATGTTTTGCCTTCAAATTTCATGCATGTTGTAGAATCTGTGAAATGTGTAGCTGGATATGACAGGCAAAACAATACATATAAACGCCCAAGTCTGGCTCTCAAATTAGGGCATAGTCTGTCAAAGATTTCATGTTGGTTGAAAGTCGTTCAAACATCCAGAACAACAGTGTTGCAGCTAAAAATGCCCGTACATTCCGACAAATCTATGAAGCAAGATGGCATGAAATGATATCTGCAGTGTCACTGAGAACACTTCAAGAAGCCAAGTGGAATGCTCCACTTTTACTTCCATTCACAAGAGATGTCCAGGTGCTTCATTCATTTCTGGATGCAGAGCAGCAGAAACTTCACTCCACGTTGTCTTCTCAAGTGTCACCCCAGGACTGGGCTGGATTAGCAAAAGTCACCCTGACTCAGATAATTCTCTTCAACAGACGGCGTTCCGGCGAAGTATCAAAAATGCCTCTGTCAGCATACATGTCTCCGCATAGCCAGGATGCGCTGGAAGACCTGGGTGATGCACTCTCTGATTTAGAAAAGAAACTGTGTCAACACTTCAGAAGACTGGAGATAGCGGGGAAGAGAGGAAGGAAGGTGCCGGTTCTTTTGACACCAACCATGCAGGAAGCATTGGATCTTCTTGTCAGCAAGCGGGAGATGTGTGGGTTGTACCGGGAAACAAATACCTTTTTGCCAGACCAAAAGCATGTTCATACTTTCGTGGGTCTGACTGTCTCCGGCATTTTGCCAAGATGTGTGGGGCAAAAAACCCAGAAAGCCTCACCTCCACAAAACTGCGAAAACAAACTGCAACTCTGTCTCAAGTTCTTAACCTGAGCAACACAGAGTTGGATCAGCTGGCCGATTTCCTGGGGCATGATGTAAGAGTCCACCGACAGTTCTACAGACTTCCAGAAGGCACCCTTCAACTGGCTAAAGTGAGCAAGATCCTCATGGCTTTGGAGCAGGGACGTATGGCTGAATTCAAGGGAAAAGGCCTGGATGACATCACTATTGACCCAGAAGGTAAAGATTTTTTTTGTCTATCCACACTTGAGCTCCAGCAGATAGGCCAGGTTCCAGGTTAAAAAGCCCCAAATCAGGAACCCCTCTTTTAAACCCCAGAATAGTGGGTCTATGCTGGGCAGCAAGCTGGCCACTATCAGCTTCTGAGTCTCTGCCCAGGCCTGGTGCTCCTCTCTGGGCCAAGTGCTCTCACACTCTGCCTCCTGGAGCCTCTCCTCCACCTCCACAAGGCTCCAGGAGATCCTCACACTAAGTCCAGGTCAGGTGCACCTTACTGGGCCATGTGCCCTGACACTCTGCCTCCTGGAGCCTCTCCACCACCTCCACAAGGCTCCAGGAGAGCCTCACACTAAGTCCAGGTCAGGTGCACCTTACTGGGCCATGTGCCCTGACACTCTGCCTCCTGGAGCCCCTCCACCACCTCCTCCAGGAGAGCCTCACACTAAGTCCAGGTCAGGTGCACCTTACTGGGCCATGTGCCCTGACACTCTGCCTCCTGGAGCCTCTCCACCACCTCCACAAGGCTCCAGGAGAGCCTCACACTAAGTCCAGGTCAGGTGCACCTTACTGGGCCATGTGCCCTGACACTCTGCCTCCTGGAGCCCCTCCACCACCTCCTCCAGGAGAGCCTCACACTAAGTCCAGGTCAGGTGCACCTTACTGGGCCATGTGCCCTGACACTCTGCCTCCTGGAGCCCCTCCACCACCTCCTCCAGGAGAGCCTCACACTAAGTCCAGGTCAGGTGCACCTTACTGGCCATGTGCCCTGACACTCTGCCTCCTGGAGCCCCTCCACCACCTCCTCCAGGAGAGCCTCACACTAAGTCCAGGTCAGGTGCACCTTACTGGGCCAACTGCACTGACACTCTGTCTCCTGGAGCCTCTCCTCCACCTCCACAAGGTTCCAGGAGAGCCTCACACTCTGCCCAGGAAAGGTGCTCCTATCTGGGCAGGTGAAGACATACATAAAGTTTGTACATTTCGGCTTGACTAAGCTGTTTCTTTACTTTTAACAGATCATGCCCTCCAGGACAGTGAGGACGAGGACGAGAACCAGAACATAGAAGAAGATCTGGATGCTGAAATGCCAGACGAAACAAATGAAACATCCCAGCCTGTTACAATTGAAACATCCAGCCATCCTTCACTGCAAGCGGTCCAAAGACCGTCACGCAAAGGACCGTCATGCACCCCCACTTCAGCTCGCCGGACAGTCGTAAAGAGAACGTGGAACCCAAGAGAGGTCAAAGCCGTGGAAAAGCACTTGATGCACTTCATAAACTCGTGCCGAGTTCCGGGCAAAGCAGACTGTGATAAGTGCCTTCGGCTTGAGAAAGTCGCGCTCAAACGGAGGGATTGGTTAGCAGTGAAATTTTATGTAAAGAATCGAATCACAGCTCTTAAAAGAACAGTTTAATGATTATAATTTAATTTATGTTAATAAAGATTTAGTTTTATTCATTTTTGTGTGTCATTATTTCCTAAAAATTCATTCCAATAACCAGTGTACATGGTTGGGTCTCATAACTATCTCTATCCCTGAAATGTCCCCAGAAGTTTTTAATGGAATAAATGTTTTTTGAAGTCAAATTACTGCTAAGGAAATTTAGAGAACCATAACATATTTTTTGGGCTCCGGTAGAACCAGCAGAAAGGGACGTTCCCACAAGGCATGTTCTAGTCATGCGTCCCTACAATATGTTAAAGACACGTATGTGTGTGTGTGTGTGTGTGTGTGAATGATGGGTGGTGGTTAAAGGGGCTGAGGGCTGCATTTATCAAAAACTTTTTAGCGAGAAACACAAAGTTTACTAATTTACAACTAAAAAGTTAGATAACCCAACTTTAAGTTTAAAAAGTAAATCAAACTAATGAAAAAAATTAGAAATTGTGTTCTGTCTCCAACATTACACATTAGACTTGAAGAAGATGCGTCAGACGTAATAGTTCTCCTGGAAGAGAAACATGTCTATGTAAAAGTATTTTTCAGATTGTCTTCTAATCTGCAGTCAGAGGTGCTAAAACACACAACCTCAGAGAGTGTTTATCAAAACGATGTTTACAAATGTCACTGAAAGGAAAGGCGACATAAAAGTGAAGAGTCACATTATTTAGTGGCACATTTTGAACAAAGCATCCAACAATAAGCCTTCGACGCCTACACAACCAATTATAGACTTACAAGGACAAGTCATTGCATAACAACCAAATATTCCAACAAGATAAAAGAAAACCTTCCTTTTGTCTAAAACACATTCACTTCAAACACAAAAGCCTCTCTCTCTCTCTCTCTTATGACTGTGTCTGTTTTGTTTTCGATGGAGAAACGAGTGTCATCAGTTGGGTGATTGCTGGTTAGTCTGTTGTTTTCCAAATCCCACACACTGTATTCAATTACAACACAATAACTCACATGCAATCACAATCTGTGTCATTCTCTCTGATTGCTCTCACCTTTTTTAAACCAGATAAAAGTCTTGTTTGTTACTACTTCAAAACAAAGCACTTGCCAACTGAAGTGGGCTGACAGTCACATTTATGATTAAGTAACAGTTTAAATCATCTTTCCACTCAACTCGCTGAACTCTCTTTTATATCAAAGTCCTTAAATCTCCCGTGATGACTTTATGGCACTTTGGGAGTATAATTATAGTTTAATAATTGACTTGTCTTCACACAGTTTACCTAAGATGTTTTAAACCACTATCTGCAGCTGTAAAATTAACAAACAAACTCTGGCTGAGTGTAAATAAAGGCAGCATGTCAGGGCAGGTCTCTTTAGTTAACTCTGCAGCTTTGTGTGGTTTTGCATTCAATGTTGTCAGATGCATTTACTGTTAACTTTATAAAGTAAGTTGTTGACTGCACATTCTACTCCTGCGTCGAGTAGATAAAAAAGCTAAAATTAACTTAAGAATATGAAATGATTTATGTTTCTTGCAATGGGCTTTAATGGGGAAGGCTAAATATTTTCAGAATATGCAAACTCTTACATAATCTACAGTTCACTTATTACCTCAGCTATTGTGTGGAAGTTTGTGGTAATACTTAATAATAATAGCAACTCAGATAAACTACAGAAAAAGGCCATTAGAATTGTTTACACTGTTGGATACAGAGATCTTACTAATTCCTTTTTTCCTGTAACATCTCTATCAAACACATGTGTCTTGGATTGTCTGTTATAAAAAAAAATTAGAATTCAAAGTCATCAGAGATTTTTGGGGGACCCCCAACATATGGCCCCCACTTTGAGAACCACTGGCCTACAGGTTAAACTAAAAGAATGTACAATTTAGGACAATTGAAAAGATTGTATAAAACCTATGTACTTGGAAAATATAATGATGAAGAAACATTAGTATTAATTCCAAATAAGTCATAACTGCTTGGTAAATCTATATTAAAGTAATAATAGCAATTCTTTGTTTTGTTTATACATACATACATACATAATACATACATACATACATACATACATACATACATACATACATACATACATACATACATACATAATACATACATACATACATACATACATAATACATACATACATACATACATACATAATACATACATACATAATACATAATACATAATACATACATACATACATAATACATACATACATACATACATACATACATACATACATAATACATAATACATACATACATACATACATACATAATACATACATAATACATACATACATACATAATACATAATACATACATACATACATATACATAATACATACATACATACATACATACATAATACATACATACATACATACATACATACATAATACATACATACATAATACATACATACATACATACATACATACATAATACATACATACATACATACATACATACATACATACATACATACATACATACATATACATACATACATACATACATACATACATAAATACATACATACATACATACATACATACATACATACATACACACTCTCCTATACTCCTTTTGATATTGTGATATTGTATTTCATGTTGTGTTAGCTACATGTTGATATGTGCTCAAATAAAAAATAAAAGAAAGTAAAAAAGAAAGATAAGATGTCAGATTCAGGGAGATGCTTTGGCTTAAAAGTGCCTTGTGTAAGTGAAAATGCTTAAAGTTACAATAAATCTAATCAAAGTTCTTTGGTGGCTGCCTAGATGTGCACCATGATGTTTTGGTAAGTCTCCAAGATTTAAATTTTTTTTTGTAATATTAATAATCAAGTTTATTTATAACGCACTTTTCATTTGAAACACAAATCTCAAAGTGCAACATCGGAGACACAAAAATGTAAGATCAGTGAACGACAACAATCACAAACAGTAAAATTGTATTTTAAGTCTATAGTTATCACCTTTATTGTTTAGTTTTTATTTGTTCCCATATATAGATAAGCAGTGTTGGGTAAGTTACTGTAAAATTGTAATACATTATATATTACTAGTTAGAGCCATAAAACCCCTTAAATGTAGAGAGAAATGAAATATGTGACAATCTCACCAAATAAACTTTTGTAAATATTTTCTACACTTGTAAAGAAAATAGATGAGTACTTATGAATAGATTGTATCAGGATTTTTCAATTACAAATATTTGTAAACTATTACAGCAATATTTGTAATTGTAATTGAATTGAAATTCGATTAATTGAACAAAATTCTGGCCATCGCCTGGTGCCAATGGCTAAGCTCAGTGGCGCATTGTTGCGATAAGAGGCTCCAACAACACAACCCAAGACACAACATTTCAATTAAAATAAACAGTTGCAAATGCTAGAGGCAGTTGAAAACAGTTACAGGACTTTTAAACTGGGAAAAAGTTCATGATCTAAAACTAAGACAAATTTATCACAAAATCAATCTTTTTGAAGAGTGTAGCTGATGCAAGCAATATTCTATCCAGATTGTCCATGCTGTAAGTGCAGGCAGCGTGTTATTATGTAAGTGGCTCGGGCCAAATTCTCTGTGCTACTTGGGCGGATGTGACTGTAATTATTTGCATTTATTTTGCTTAAGCTCTCTGTTTTGCTGTTGTACATTAGACGATTGTTGTAAATTGATAGCAATACTGTAGTAATTAATAAAAAGCAGTTTCAGTAAATACTGAGTAAATACTGCCATCTAGCTTCCTAAACCCTGGCTTGGATCTTTAATTGAGTTAGAGACCACTGGTTCAATAAGTTCAATAAGCTGAACTTATTAAACCAGCCAATAACATGCATGTATATGCATACATCCTCCAGCTACGGTAGTCCTGACCAAGCCTAGCAAGAACATCTGGAGATGGGTCCCGAGCGCTGCACTGCGGCGATCACTGCTCCTGAGGAGATGCTCCAGAGGCATTGAAGGATGGGTCAAATGCAGAGGACAATTTTCCCTACGGGGACAATAAAGTGTACCTTACCTTACCTTACTTAAACATGCATGAATGAATCAATCAATCAATCCAAATAAAACATAAGTAAAGTAATGATTAGAGACCTCTGTTATACCATAGACACAAACTCCAAAAAGTAGATTTTACATAATATGTGTGTGTTTTGCATAATTTAATTAATTCTTATTGTTCACTCTATAGAAACTAGGGATGACATAATAGTTACAGTTTTGGGAACAGCTAGGTTAAAGAAAAATACCAGTATTTGGTAGATATGCATATGTTATGCTATATCGTAAATACATCCATTATTTTCTTTATTTTGTACTGAAAAGTAAATTAGTGATTTAAAATTAAAATATTGGTATCAACAAACAGCAGTAGGTCAAATGAAAAATTTCCAAAAATATTAGTAATAATAAAACCATTAAAGGAAAAGTGTCATTAGCTTATTGAAGTCAAATTATGTTTCAACTAAACCACTTTAAAATTTTAGAGACCGTATTACGTTTTTGTTTGTTTTGTGTATTGGTTGTTTTATTCCTCTTCGGTCAGTACCATTGTCTGTATTTACTTGAGATTACTGAAAAACATCTGTTTCTGGATGAAATATGTTAAGAGTGTCAAGTTGTCACTTTCCTACAATAAAAAAAAAAGTAATTTTCTGTGTGTTTCTAGTCTCATTTAAATTTTGCAATAAAGCTTATCAAATTTGCAGTTTTGAACAGGAAGTCATTAATATAATTATTTCTAAGTCGTTTTAGATCAATTTTGTGTTTTACCATGAACAAAATGTAAATTATGAGTCTACTCGTGCTAAAGTTTTCTAAAAAAACAAAAAAACAAAGTAGGTTTTCTTTAGATCCATATAGAGTACTTTTAATTCAAATAACTAAATAAATGTGTAGGCTACATTTGCTTTTGAATAGTCATCATATTAAGTCTCACAAGGACCATTTCAGATCTCTTCCACCACAACAGTCAGCAGAGGGCAGCAGATTAAGTTTTTATGCACCTGTTGGGACCTGGACCACGCGCTGTGCTTCGTACATGTCGCCTATGTACTCTCTCCACCTGTGCTGTGAACTTTATGTTTACTTAACTCCTAATCTGGGTTACAAAAGATAAAGATAGCACCACGAGCAGCTCTGATGCTAACTTATGATGATGCAATTGACCGATGGAACTAGCTACTGCGTGGTGAAGGAATGTAAGGTAAGATATTGTGTATCTGGGCAAATGTTATTAAAAAAGGCACTCATTTCAATATCCTGTATGTGTTTTAGCTTAGCAGCATTCGTAACAGTCAAAATGTGTTCAAGTAACTACGTGGACACGCTTTATATGTGCGTAATACGTCGCTTTTGTGCGTAAAAACAAATTAAGAAAAACAAACTTTTTCTACAACGTATCAAATTCTTGTTTAAATCCAACTTAGCGCCCGGAAGAAACCTTTAGCTTTTATCTCATTAGCTCATCGTTACAACTGTCCCATATACGCTACAAGTTCTGCCTTCTTCTCCTCTGACTCACCTCGTGCTCATGTGTGCGTGACCTTTGAACCTGTGCGTGTGCGTGATCTGCGCGCGTGGCCATATAAAAGCAGCACCTGAGCCTGGAGAGAGGCACAGGTAACACAGGTGAGCCTCCTCCTGCTCCTGCTCCATCCTCCGCGCTGCTCCGATCCGCTCGACAGGTGCGTAAAGACGGGCTTTTACTGTTCTACGTAGCGTGATTTATTAACACGAGAGTAGGGATGCCAAAGTAGAGATAATAAGCTTAAATTAGCTTAATTAATCGTATGGTGTTACGAGCATTTTAGCGATTATTACGGTAAAAATTACGGTTGCCATGAACAAACAATAGTGATAGTTTTCATTGTCTTCCATTGTTTAGCATTGCAACGTTTCTGGATAAAAAAAAGATGACATAAACATTTAGATACATTTATAAAAATACTTAGTTTTGCTTTTAAGGTTATCTTAAAAATCTTAGTATAACCTTTTTACAAATAATAAAGCTCAAAATATCTTCTACAAATATATGACGTTTATCTTATTTTTTCTTTATTTTTTTCCCCATAATAAACTATTTTTATATTTAGATTGTGATTTTATAATTTCTCAACTTTTTACTACACATAGGCTATAGTATTTTTTGATATAGTATTACATTCAAATGTCAACTTAGACATTAAAATACCAAAATAAAAACTCAGAATGGTTTAAATGAGGTCTCAATGATTGCTAAACAATAGATATGGAGTTCTAAAGGATGCTTAACCCAAAAGAGGACAAAAATGATTAGATTGTCTCTAAATGAAACAAATATTTTAAACTGCAGACAGCTTCAAGTACAGTTTAAGAAACCCTGCTATAGAGTGAGCTAAAAAGACTTAATTTGCTCCTACAGTTGGAACAGTTATCTATTTTTATGGTTCTGTTTTGAATAATTAGAATTATTGATTAACCTAATGTTCTTGACCTCATACACAAGTGGCCAGCTTTTTGGTAACTAGGGCGTTGTCAACTGGAGAAATCCTCGCTTGACTGAAGACGAGTCATGCTGATCAGTTACTTGAGTAAGAGGAGTTTGCGGAAAAGCGGCAAACTACTCACACTCTTATAATCTATTGGACATAAACTGCACTCAAACAATCTACAGGTTGACGGAAATCTAGGTACAAAACAGTTAGTTATGCAATAAATAAAAGATCTAGGAAGCAATGCAAAACAACAACAACAACAAATACAACTATCTGCTATTTCACTTTATGCTCTCAAAACATTCAAATATCCACATATCTACAGAGTCTGCATGAAATGTCAGTGCTTGTTTACATTCAAACTAGCGAACTTATGTACTTACAAGGATTTCCTGTTAGCATTAGCATTCTAAATTCACTTTGCACTTTTAATTAAGTATTCTCCTGATATGTAACATGTTTTCTGAGATTTAGCTACAACTCGCTGTTCAATTTTTAATGTTCGGATTATTTATTCATTTTAGATTGATGTAGTGAAAGCGTTGAAATGAATTGACAGGAAATGCTCATAAGTACAGAAGTGAGCTATTTTGAGCGTAAACAAACCAACTGACGTTCCGTGCACTGAGCCTTGAAGATCGCCTTTATAATGTGTCTATTAAAGCATATTTTAAAGTGCATATGTCAGGTTTTTGTAATTGGTAGGTTAATACTTTTACTTTACAAGAATAAGTTTGTGAAGATGAAGAAAAATATTAAAATATGGTGAAATAACAGGAATTAGAGAATCCTAAATGAATGACATCACACGAGGGAGATCAGTAAAGTTTCTTATTTGTTTTACCCTGTAATCATAAAACTAAAAAATAATGCTGCATTCCAGACACTGGGAGGGCGGATATTTCCCAGTTGAACATTACCAGATCCCAGTTCAAAGTGTTCCAACTGAATCCACTCGTATGTCAACAGCAGGGCTAATGCTAACCTTAGGCTAAACAAAAGTAACGCTAAATAACCTGTAACCAGTGTTTACATTGTTTTTGTGGCAGTTAAACCCCTAAAAGTCACTTTTGTGGTGTTTGTTGACCTTCACCAGGTCCCAGTTCACATGTGTTATTCACCAGCTCATTTATTTTTACTGAGAGGTGGGAAATATGCCAGTTCCTTGTTGTCTGGAAAGCACCATTTTAGTTGTCAATAAAAAAACAACAAAACAAAACAAAAAAAAGCTAAGCTAGGATAAAACTTGAATATGACAACTTTAACTGTTTAAGTAAATGAGTACTTGTCAGAGGCACCGTGTCACTTTTTGACCAAAATAGTTCTGAATACAAGCTTTTTTTCTAGAGATCAACCGATTTTTGTAAGGCCAATACCGATGTCGAAGCCAATTTTTTTTTTTTTTTCAAAAACATAGCTGAGATGAGATAGAATATAAAAAAAATCTAAAACTATTATTTGGTCTCATTGTTACGACATGTTTATGCACATTACAGAACATATTGAAGAGTAATTCAAGAAAGTGCTCCTTTTCAAAACACAGCAAAATAGAGATATATAAAACTGTATCATTTCTCTCCAAAACTAACATGAAGCTCAGTTTAATCAACTGCCCGATGTGGCCGATATGCAAAACAATCAAAAATATCGGCTTCAAAATATCGACTATTTTTTGTACTAAATAAATAACACAAATCTAAGTCTTTATTTGAGAAGGTTTACACGGCCACAAAATGTTATTTGTTATATGTTAATATACAAAAAAACAAAAAAACACAGTTAAAGTTTAACTGTGTTTTTTTAAGTATGGCATCAAACATATTTATCCACATTCATGTACCACAGCCTGGTTTTACCTACTATTTGTACTAATTGTGTATTTTTACCTCCGGAAAGTTACACACAGAGATTTAACTGAAACAGATGTGAAATGTCTGCATGTCTAGTTTCAGCACTGAATAATATCAGACATACCAAATATGTGTAATATTTCAAATATTTTAAACCCTTTATTGCTCAGTAAACATACAAAACATTATTGTACAGCTGATGAAAAATGGAAAACTAAAAAAATGTGAAGAACTTTAAAAAAAAAAAAAAAAGTAAATTGAATTAACTTCATATGCTTATTATTATTGACCTTAGAGCTGTATTGACAAAAATGCATATCTCGATAATTTTTTGTCATATTTCAATTACGATATTCAGGCAATAATATGTCAATTCAACAAAAAAAATCACAAACATGTCTTTACACAATCTAGTTAAAGTTTAATTATTAAATATGAATGTACTGAACTTTCGAGTAAAAACACATGCCCCTTTTTCAAAACTTGTAATTTCTCAATGTTTTGACCAAATATTCAGGCTAAATAATCATTCCCTCAGAAAAAAAAGACATTTTTAAATGTAAAAAAAAAATTTATAATTGTATAAAGTGTTTTCAAATACTTCTTATACCAGTTTGGTCAACACCACAGTTTTTTATAGACTAAACATATTTGAAGCAAAATGTGACAATGAATGTGTATTTTCAAACTGCTCTTTTAGAATACTTTTTTTAAATTTTATTTTATTGCACGATGTACTCCATATTCAATTTTTACATACCTCCAAAACAACATTCACAATATTATTTAAAATTCGATATATCACTCAGCTCTAATTGACCTTTATCATTGGTCAATAATTGGCAGTAAAAATGTTGTTAAAATATTTGCATGTACATGTCAAGAAGAAGTAGTTCTATGAAGTTGTAAAAAGATGAAATTATTTTATGGATGTTTAAAACAAAGGCAACAAACAGGCCTCTTGGGATAAGAGTGTGAGTTTTTTGCTGTATCTCAGCAACAAAAGTGTTTTTAAAAAAGTGAAATACCCACAATAAGCGTCTTCAAAAACTATTAACCTGAGACCATTTTCAGCTCCATCCAACAAACACAGACAAAATAACATAAAAATAAAATGTCAGAAGCCACAAAAATAAGATGAACAAGGGGTTAATGTTGTCACTATGAACATTATTATTCAGCTTATCTTCACGCTGGCTTATCACATTACAGTAAGATCTCGTTTTTTTCAATCACCGTTTGTACATTACAGCAGTGCATCCTATCACGGATAAGAGCTTCTAAACATACTCAGTGCTCGGTAAACATGCCCAGAGACTATGTTCTTTCTCCATATTTAAACTCACTTTAACCTTCTGCTTCAGCCATGGCTCCCAGACCCGAAGAGAACACGGATCACTCCCACAATCTCGGTACGTCCTTGGATCTTGTTACTCAACTGTCATTGTATCCGCTCGTGTGCTAAACTTTTCCCTCTTTTTACACTTGCAGAAAAATCCTCCAGCAGCAAAGACGCGCACATACCCCCCGCCTACTCCACCGTGGATTTGATGAACGGCGAGAAAGATGAAGACGACCCCTGGGACCTGCCCGAGCTGAAAGACACTGGGGTGAAGTGGTCAGGTGAGCCAGGTTCACTGTCAGACTCTCCTATAGACTGAGACTGTGGGGCTTATGGCTGTGCTTTTTTTTTTTTTTTTTTTGAGTAGATCTGGACACGAAAGGGAAGATTATGCGAGTCCTGACCGGTATTCTAAAGCTTGTCCTGCTGCTCGGACTTCTCTACCTGTTCATCTGTTCCCTGGATGTGCTGAGTTCTGCTTTCCAACTGGTGGAGGTATAGAAAACAGACAAACAGACATTCTTTTAGTGGTGTTTTGAGTCTAGGGCTAGGCGATATTGACAAAAAAGAATGTCTGGTTAATCTTCAAATGTGTTACTACAATGTAAAAACAAGCTTACATATGTCAAAGAGTTTACAATGGGTTAAATAACACAGTACACAGTAAACACGATGCGGACCACTCAAGCACAGCCAATCAGAGAGCTGCATTCGGCTCCTGATTAGAACTCAAATTCTATAATATTCAATTAAGGCAGTTCTCAGTTGTCTAATTTTTTCACAAAGTGATGCATTTATCATATACTTTTTAGTGAAAAACACAAAGTTTCCTAATTTACAACTTAAAAAGTTAGTTCCCCAACTTTAAATAAAAATTGCAATAGAACAAGTCATTTTAATCTTTATCTCAAGAACAAACCCCTTTTCCAATAATGTGTATTTTTCTTATTTTATGTTAAACAAGGTATTTATTGCTTGTTCCATTGACAATTTTAGTTCAAACCAGACAAAATATACTCAAAACATATGAAATACTACTTATTCCAGGTGATGTTTCCTTGTTGTCAAATTTAAAATAGTCACTTTTCTTTTTTGTTTTAAACAAAAGACACATTTTTGTCAAATTTTTTCTGTTTTGTGAAGCACACTGAATTACTTAATGTATAATTTTAATGTAAATAAAAAAGAAAATAAATTTATTAGAAAGTACCTTTATAAAGTGTAACTTTCTAAAAACTAAAGTCCTAATTATTCATACAACAAACAATCAATTCATATATGAAAAAGTTATTAAGGTTTAGTAACTACTTATTTAAGGAGCTATGGTTAGGTTTAGGGTTGACAGGTGAAGCTTGTGGTTAATTAAATAATCAATAAACTTTTTGATTAATTAATTTGTTTTATTATGAATTAAGGGTTTATTAAGACTAATTAGGATGTAGTTATGATAAAGTGTGAAGAGGTATTTTTGGCCATTTTTGCGGGTTGATCAATGAAATATTAATTTATTATTAAAACATAGATTTTTACCATATTTTCATGTCTAAAGGTCTTTTGAAGTGCTAAAATACTATTAAAAGGTGCCGAAAACACTAACATAATATTCTAATTAATTCATTATTTAGTAACTTTTTACTGTAGGGCTGAGGTTGCTTGTTGTGGATTTTATTTTTAACGCTTGGTCGCTTGTTTGTCTGAAAGTCTGGCAACACTGAGCTGTGAGTGACGACTTGATTTAACCATTGACAGTGAAATAGGAACTTTCTGAAACAGTAGATAACTGTATTTACCTCAAAGGCAATAAGAAAATAGATACACAACAAAAGTTGTGATCCAATAAAAATCATGTTTCGTAATAATTTTTTCCATATAGTGAATCCTTTGTCCACTGCAGTCGTAAGTGAAGTAGTAAATGAAGTCACTGTACACAAGAATAGCCCTGGTGGCTGTGTCCTTGTGTTTTGTCTGGTAAAAGCTGTGTTGTGTTCTTTCAGGTAAAGCCGCGGGTGACATCTTCCAGGAGAATGCAGTGCTGTCGAACCCTGTGGCCGGCCTGGTCATCGGAGTCTTAGTCACTGTGCTTGTCCAGAGCTCCAGCACCTCCTCGTCCATCGTGGTCAGCATGGTCTCCTCCGGACGTGAGTCAGATCCTTTTGGGCTTATTCAAACGCTACAGCTGCAGAAACAATAGCTACAGTTACTTTTGTTATTGTTTCAAGCTTTAACTGGCAGCTGCGCCCACATATTTTGCCACTACTTCCTTCTAAACTTTTAGGAAAGACTAATACAACAGATCTTACAATACTTCCACTACAATTATTAAATTAGGCTGGATGAAATAGGTAGACACACTCAGTGCTTAATTTGTAACTCAAACGTTGCCGGAACAAAATGTGGGTTTTGGACTGGGCTCCAGACCAGGTCGAACCTTTACCGGAGCGCACACAATAAGTGAACATAGAGGCTTAGAAATGCTAAAATACAACCCAACTGTCCATCCTACTTGGTTTTAAACGATATAAAAGTAATTTTGTCTGTGTTACACGGTTTTTTTACACGTCACACAGAGATTTTTATTCATTCTGACAGAAATCAGCGCACCTGCCGCTAAATCCGATCCACAGCAACAAGTTGCCCTCCCACACACGCTCGTCTGTACCTCAGCACTGCCTCCGCATCATATCTGACTCTCCACAAGTCAGTCACCACAACAACAACGCAGGACAAACAGCTTTTACACAGCAGACACGGTTCTCATACATCAAACATGACGCTAAAATACACATTAAAGTAACACAGTAAAGTTAGTTGCACTTACGAGAAAAGGCAGACCGCTGTATCGGCGCTGGTTCTCTCACCTCTTTATCGTCCCGTACACTCCAAACACATGTGACACTCCCGCTGCTTTTAATCCATCAAAATGAGTCGCAAATAACAACAAATATTCACAAAATCCTCTTAGACGCATATTTCCTGTTTTAGAAGAAGATACAAGAGCGGAACTCGCCTGGAACCAATGAAAAGTCCTAAACCCGCCTGCGCTGCGTCTGATTGGTCAAATTTCCTGTCAGTTTCGATTTTAACCAATTACAGTCTTTTACTCCGTCTTCCCCACAAATAAGCCTGTTGTTTCTGTGAATGAGAGACGGGAGAGGAGCAGAGCCGCGTCTCGTCGAAGAAAGACAAAAAGCTTATTAGAATGCGTTACCGGAGCAGAAAAAACTGTTGCCGGAATGCCCCACGAGAGTTCCCGGATCTTATTCCGGCTTGTTCCGGCTCAAATTAAGCCCTGGACACACTGCAAAAAAACATATTTCTAGATTTGATTGAAAGTGAAAACCTGATTTTTGCTTCTTAAAAATGTAAAACTTTCTACATCAGTCTAGATGTTTTGTTCACTTACCTAATGCTTTCTGAGCCTCTGAATTGTTCTCTACAATGTGTTTTAAACTTTCTTCACAGCCTTTAGGAGTGAGACATTGCCTGTATGCTAACAACACTTAGCCACAATGCTAACAACAACAACAGACAAACTTAGTGGATTTTGGTGAACAAGCGGGACTTTAGACATAGATAGGACATTCATTTTCTACCGCTTAATCCCGTTAGGGGTCGCGGGTGACTGGAGCCTATCCAGTGACTTTGGGCCTTAGGCGGGGGAACACCCTGGACAGTGGCCAACTCGTCGCAGGGTTAGACAGACAAACATTCACTCTCTCAGTCACTCACTAAGGGAAATTTACAGTGATGCCCAATCAACCTAAACATACATGTTTTTTTGGAGGTGGGAGGAAACCGGAGTACCCGGAGAAAACCCACGGTGACACGGGGAGAACATGCAACTCCACCCAGAGAGATCGTGAGATGTTGATATGGTCCGACCCGGGAGTCGAACCCACGACCTCCTTATTGGGAAGCCAGAGCTCTAACCACTTGGCTACCGTGCACCCCATATAGATAGGACAGTGCGGACTAATTTTTACCTGAATAGATATACATAAACAAGTGATCTGTGCTAGAAAAAAATGATTTTAAATGATTTAAAGGCAACAAATACAGTTATAGTCCCTTTACCCTTGTGACCTTTTAGAAAAATGAAATGAAAAAACTGAGACCTAATCTCATCTTGTTTGCGCCCTTTTTCTCCATTTGTTTGACAGCTGTAAAAATATAGTATACTATTCATTTTTCTGATGTTTTTTGCTTAAATCATTCATTCCACTTTTAAAATACTTTGAAAAAATTCACAAGGTATTTTTAATGGTCTTATGAGAAAGCTTATTCCCAGAGGTGGTGAAAATGTGACAAAAAATGCCCATGTTTCATATGAAATGTAAATCTAAACTGGATTCATTTGGACCTTTTATTACAGTCTGGACATGTTAAAAATTAATTCTACTTTGACTTCGATGATTTTGTAGTTTTTGTGCAGAAGCAGTAGTTTTTTGCTCTTAAAATACTCTAAAAAATTTAATTTCCTTTCAGAAGAGCTGAAATGTGTCATTTTTAGACTTGATGATGAATTGTGTGTATTTCCCATTGAAACAGGCCTGTGAATAGTAAGCCACAGTTTCCTCATGCTTTTCCTATGGAGCTCTCAAGAGACAGGACATGTTGGGATTTAGGAGACTCCTGGGGGCGTGGCTCACCTGGGCGGGTGTAGGTGTGTGGGGGGGGCACTGGGAGGTGTTGGGGTTTTAGTGTGTGAATTTTGAACAATATGTGTGTTTGAATGTCGTGTCTTATTACAATAGACTAAGCTGTCTTTGAACAGCCCTCTACTACTGTATGCTTAAGCGTGAATTTACCTGAAGTACTTGGTCCTCATTTCTTAACATAAAGCTTTATTTCTTTGGTGCAGTGCTGGAGGTGAAGTCTGCAGTCCCGATCATTATGGGAGCTAACATCGGAACATCCGTCACCAACACTATAGTGGCCATGATGCAGGCGGGAGACAGAAACGAGTTCAGAAGGTACCGTCACTCACATGCACACTATTTCAACCAAACGTGTTAAAGAAATAGAGAAATGTAGCCAATTATGAATGCATAGTTAATAATAAAATCTTCTTTACCGTCACACTAACACTAGTCTACACACTACTTCAGTGGTGGATTAATCATTACCAGGCTAAAGAAGCCAACATGAGCTACTGTTCCATCTATTATGTAAACTGAAAGTACAAATGAGGGCACTCAAAATGTTCTCAACCTTTTCTCTTCCCTTTTTTGCTTTAGGGTTGTACGAAATGTGTGTAAATCTAAACACACTAAGATAATATGTCCCTTTTTATTCAGTATTTCAATGACCTCTTTTTAAGTCCTTTTTTTTTCAAGAGCTGCAATTTCAGAGAAACATTTAGTTCATTGTAAACGATAATAATACAATTAAAGTAGCTGTGAGTGCAAATCGCAAAGACTGCCATTTTTTAAGTACCATAATAAATAGTATTGTTACGAGTCAATGCCAATACTTTGTCTCAGAGCAAGTGCTGATACTGTTATCAGTCCTCATACCAAATATTGTATTATAATGACTAAAGAAGAAAACTAAAGAGAGGCCTACTTCTTTTACTCAAATTAAAATCAATAATCAGTACGGTTTTATTATAATAATGGCTTTGTAAACTGGACTCAATAATCTCAAAAATCTAAAATATTGGCTACAAATATAAAATATTGTTACTTCATTAAAAGCCATATTTAAACTTTAATGTAACCCTTATGTAGCCGATTTGGATTTTGAAAACTATTTTAAAGTCAAGTGTTTGTCAGTAAACATAATTGTGTTGAGTATATTCTTATTTAATCTCTTTCCACCTCTGTGTCATAAAAACAACAGTGAGGACAGTGAGTGTAATATAAACAATAACGCCAAGTTAGCTTATTAGCCTGTTAGCGCCATGAGCTAGCGCTGTTGTTGAACCATATTTAAAGTTAGTTTAAGCACAGTTCTTCTACTATAAAGGCTAAATGAAACCTCACAGAGGTAACACAGATAGTTGTCTGTATATATGGAGTATTCTATGATTTGAAGAGCCTTCACAGAGTTTGGTATGAAGACTTGAAAAATGCACGATTTTGAGATTTTTATAAACAGTTAAAATATTCAAACATAATCACAACTAAGGATTCAAATTCTGTGCAGCAGATTGTACGTTTGTATGCATAAAAGGTGGCTTCAAAACATTTTACAACTGTGTATACCTGTGTATACTGCATATCACTCAGTCTTTATTTCTCAGTGCTGAGATGTGGGCGGAGAGGCAAAATAGGATTATACCAACATGCAGGAATCAATCAAACACAACTTTGAGTAAGCTAAGACTGAAGTACAAGTGACAGGTTAAACCAGTGGTTCACAAAGCCCGACTTGTTAGCCCACACGCTTTAAAACAGCCCATACGTGTATGTTTATCATAAGTAATAACAATGAGATTAATTGTGTTGTTTTACTTCCTATATGCATTTTAACCATTTTAACTCACACAGTTGGGATTTTTTTACTTATACATTTACACTAACATGGTGGTGGCTAATGATAAAAGTCTGACCATGTTCTCATATACCACGGTAACTTTACATTTAGACACGTCTATGTTTGCATCCATATTCATGGAGAAATTAGCTACGTATTATGAGTTGTACACACATCATTTTGAACCTTAAGACTCAAGGAACAAGTCTCCAGTTATTCATGTCCCTTATGGCCTCAGTTTCTTTGGTTTAACTGTTTGTCTGAATTATCTTCGTCGGCTCAAAAAGCTAAAGAAAACCGCCAAATCCCACTTCATTTAAAATGTTTGCACTCTAATTTGTTTGTTAAAATGAGTTTGTTCTCTAGTGTATTTCAATAGGCACTTTTAATAAATACAGAGTAGCCTGAGGTGGGTTTAAAAAAGACAGAAAAAACAAACATTTGAGAGGAATAAATCATAATGATTTGAATCCTTTCAAAGAGTCAAAAATCCCATCACAAAATTTCCGGGTTAGACTACACTTTTTCAGTCAGGCGTAGTAAGCATTGAGATTTTGTACAAACTTTTTCTGGTTTAGACTAAATTGTAGGTTTAAAACATGACTGTAAAGCTAGAATCTGGTACAAGCATCTCTGCCATTGTGTTTAATCCAATTGTACATTGTCCTTAACAAACATACATTATCATAACTAGAAACATGTGTATAACGTGTCTAATGTGGCATACTGTTATTATTTATCATTATTAATACATAGAAACACTTTTATTGAGCAGAATAAACGCTTGCTTTGTGTAAATTGAATCTTCCTTTGTGAAACTATTTTTGGACAAATGTAAAGCTTTCATTTGTATTTACAAGAGGTGATTTCCCACAAAGAGAAACGTTGAATACTGTCATATGTACTTTAAAAGCTAGAAATCTATCACCTTTAACTCCCCCAAAACATTCACTTTTTTCCTACTCACCGCCAAGACGACTCTGTATAATCTGTTTACCTGTCACTCACATTTGCGTTGCGTTTCCAGGGCGTTCGCCGGGGCCACGGTGCACGACTTCTTTAACTGGCTGTCAGTGATGATCCTGCTGCCTTTGGAAGTGGCCACCGGAGTCTTGTACAAACTCACGGCTCTGATCATAGACTCTTTCAACATCCAGAGCGGAGAAGACGCTCCCGACCTGCTCAATGTGATCACTGACCCTCTCACTGACTCCATCGTGCAGGTACCGCCGAAGTCTTTTTACTGTTCACTTCATTCACAGTAATATCTCTATAGAAAGATGAGTCACATATGTGGTCAGTGAAGCATACACCGAAGTCAAAGAAAGTACTTAAAACTGTAATAAAGAAAAATCTATAACTACAACAGCAACGGCTACTGCTATTATTGATATTTTACCAACATCTACAAATGTAATTCAGGCTGCATAGATGACTAGTCTAAAATAAGAAAAATGATCATAATTATTATCTAGACCAGTGTTTCTCAAGCTGTGGTGGTACTCAGGTTGCTTCTGGTGGTACTCAGGTTGCTTCTGGTGGTACTTGGAGCCATCCGCAGTTGAATTTGTTTTATTTAGAGACAACTGTTTTCATGTTTTTGTCCCACTTTTGAGCTAAACATCCTTTAGTACTGTCTAATCTATATGCTTTAGGTCAGGGCTTAATTTGAGCTGGAACAAGCCGGAATAAGATCCGGGAACTCTCGTGGGGCATTCCGGCATCAGTTTTGTCTGCTCCGGTAACGCTTTCTTTTTGTCTTTCTTCTACGAGACGCGGCTCTGCTCCTCTCACGTCTCTCATCTCATTCACAGTGAACAGTGAACAGGCTTATTTGTGGGGAAACGGAGTCAGACTGTAATTGGTTAAAAGCGGAACTGACAGGAAATTTGACCAATCAGAAGCAGCGCAGGCGGGTTTAAGACTTTTCATTGGTTCCAGGCGAGCCCCGCTCTTGTATCTCCTTCTAAAACAGGAAATATGCGTCAAAGTGGATTTTGTGAATATTTGTTGTTATTTGCGACTCGTTTTGATGGATTAAAGGCAGCGGGAGTGTCACGTGTGTTTGGAGTGTACGGGACGATAAAGAGGTCACAACCAGTGCGGATGTAGCGGTCACAGTTTCTCGTAAGTGCAACTAACTTTACTGCGTTACTTTAATGTGTATTTTAGCGTCACGTTTGATGTATGAGACCCGTGTCTGCTGTGTAAAGGCTGTTTGTGACCTGTGTCTGCTTTGTAAAAGCTGTTTGTCCTGCGTTGTTGTTGTGACTTGTGGAGAGTCAGATATGATGCGAGGGCAGTGCGCTGAGCTGCAGGACGAGGAGCGTGTGTGGAGGGCAACTTGTTGCTGTGGATCAGATTTAGCGGCAGGTGCGCTGATTTCTGTCAGAATGAATGAAAATCTCTGTGTGACGTGTAAAAAAAACGTGTAACACAGACATAATTACTTTTATATCGTTTAATATCGAGTAGGATGGATAGTTGGGTTGTATTTTAGCATTTCTAGCTCTATGTTCACTTATTGTGTGCGCTCCGGTAAAGGTTCGACCTTGTCTGGAGCCCGGTCCAAAACCCACATTTTGTTCCGGCAACGTTGAGTTACAAATTAAGCACTGCTTTAGGTATGATTTAAACCACGTTTGTACTTCTGTTTTAGGACTTGGGTTGGATCAGATCATAAAATCAGAGTTTTGATCTGTTGGTTCTTGGAGAGTCAAATATTGTATTTAGTGGTACTTGGTGTGAAAAGTTTTCGAACCACTGATTTAGACTGCACTCGAGAACTCAGCACCAAAGAGGACCCTTAATACATTTATTCCAACTGACTCTAACTTTTTTTTTTGCAAAACCGGATTTTTAAATATAGTATTTTGACAATTATTATGATAAACATTAGGACAACAAGCAAACATACATGCTCCATAGCCAAGTCATGCAAATAAATGAAATGTAAAGTGTAACACAGCAGAGGGCCTTAACACTTCCACATGACGTGTTTAGGTATTTATTTAAAGGAGACCTCTTGCATTTTTTTGTGTATGTATGTAGTAAACAACTAAAATATATGCATATCAGTAATTTACATGTTGTTTTTTGTAAAGCACTAAATTGATGTAAAACAGCTAAGAAATAGAAATTGGTCCATTTACTTCCTGTTCAAAACTGCAGAACTGACTAGCCCCGCCTCTTTAGAGTGATAAGTCCCACCTCTTCATTAATTCAGTCTTGTTTATTTGGACATCCTTTTTAATAGGATTATAACTGTATGAGAGAAAAAATATATATATCTCTGCTATTTTCATGACAAATTATTACCTCTAGGTCAGAGGTGCAAAACAAACCAACATTTTAAAATTGTGACTAGTGAACTTACTTATTTTTTTACAGGTCTTACAGGACTATTAGACAGACTCTAAAATCAATGTGAAAACAATTTTTTATAGCAAAGACTAGAGATCGACTGATATGTGTTTTTCTTGGGTCGATACCAATGCAGATTTTTACACATTTTGTCAGCCGATGGCGATATCAATGGCCTATTTTCAAAGCCGATTTCTGAGGCCGATTTTCTTATTTGAGTTATTGAAAGACAAAGCTGAGATGAGAGTACATTCAAAAAAGAAAAAGTTAAATCGAAAGTATTATTTTGTCTCATTGTTTAATGAATAGCTACAACATGTTTATGCACATTACAAAACATTTTAAAGAGTAATTCAGAAAGTGCTCCTTTTCAAAACACAGCAAAATGAAGATTTACAGAACAAACCGCATCATATCTCTCCAAAACTATCATTTGGAGCTTAGCTGATCACTGTGAGAGCAGCCCTACCGTGGAGATGACTGTTTAAACAACTGCTGGATGAAATATCGGCCACAATCGATGGCCGAAGAGGCGAAAAATTTCAAATATTGGCCCCAAAATATCGGCTGGCAGATATATCGGTCTAGCAAAGACCTCTGAGTTATTAAAACAAAAAATCAATAAATCTAAAAAACATACCTGAATTTTAGCAATAAAGCATTATTTATTTTCTTCAACTACTGTATAAGCTTTTTGTCACCATAATGCATCCCTCTTTTGGTTGAAAAAGTTACTGTAAAATATTACAACTAGGACAAGATTACATATTAAGACTAACTGACTTAAACCAGCAAAAAACAAGTTCTGTGTATTTTTCAGTTATTTGGAAGATTGGGTCGTAATTTATTATGCTAACTCCCAAAATCAAAGAAACAGACAAAGCCACTTTAAAACTAACATTTACCTTTTCCTTTTTCCAGCTGGACAAGTCTGTAATTACTGGTATCGCCACCGGAGACCCAGCTGCCAGGAACAAGAGTCTGGTGAAGCGCTGGTGCAAAACCTTCTCCAACACAGTAAGTAAGCATGACCGCAGCAGCACAAACAGTGATTCTGCTCGAGTCACCGCGCCGCGTTAACAGCACAACACGGCCCAGTCCAGGTTAGCTCACTTTTAATGACCGCTATGGCCACCGCGCTAATGCTATTGTTGTCTGTGTGTTTTGTGCACAGCGATTGTTCCGTTAGAAAGGAACAATCACAAAATACTTCACTTAGAGCTGTTGAGTTTTAGGGCCTCGACTAATGATTCTTTAGCTAATTGATCAGTTGAGACTTTTGCTAACGGGACTGTCAGTGCCCACTTCGTACCTTTTAGCGCAACTACTCATGCGCGGGACGAAATTACATCTTTTACAACCCTTATTTGTAAGTGTACAGTTAGTTTAAATTATGAATGTATCTTACAAAAGTTCTCCAATAGAAAGCCCAAAACATTTTAAGCTAACAGTTAGCAGCCAGAACTAGCTTAATCAGTTATTTTCGGCTTTAAAACAGTAATCTTCTCATTTTACAATCATTTACTTTGTTAAAATGTGTGAGGAGGTTTTGTGTTTAACAGTTTAGTGTCGCCTGTGTTTAATAAACAAAAAAAAAAAACAAAAAAAAAAACGAATAAAACATGAGAGAAGTAAAGCTAAAGGTACAAAGTTGGCAATGGCAGGGAGTTAGCTACAATGCTAACAACAACAGACAAAGTTAGTGGAGTTTGATGAACGGGACAGGACTAATTTCCACTAAATACATTATAAAAATCTGTATTTTCGTTTTAATTGGGCTTGCATTGCCACAAAATGGTCTGTTATTTGGGCCTCTTCATATGTTTCCTTGGAAAAGACGTTCGTTTAGCTGTATTTTTTCATAATACGGCATAAAACTTGTATACCTTCATTGAAAATTATCCAAAGTATGGTTTTAGCTTTCTTTTGAATTATGTAATGACGTTTCACCTCCAGAAAGTTACACAGTGCACCTTTAACAAAAAATTTATGTTATTTTATTGTAAAAAAATCAGGTATACAGTCCGTTTAAGTTATGGTTTATAAATGGAAGCAAATGAAAGGAAATAATTAACATTTTCTCTTTTGACAATAGGAAAAAAATTCACTTCACTTCCAACAAAATAAAAAACTTGCTATTGCCAAATTTATCTTAGAAATAGTAAAAAAAAAACAAAAAAACATACATTGGACATAATTCAAGCACTTTTTTTCTATTATAGCAGTTATTTTAGGCAATTTTTTCAGTTTAGCAACATTTAAGAACATTCAGGAAGTGTAGATTTACAGGCAAACTAGTGTTTAGTTTGTTTGTTTTTTTTAGCATAGGGCATGTTTTGAAACCTGTAAAAAAAAACTGTTATGGACTATTCCATTTCTAATTAATTTTCAGTTTGGGATTTATTGGTTAACTTGTTGCAGCTCTAAGTGATTGGACACTTTTCTTGTAGATTTTATGTACAGTATAGAAAATAACAAGGCGTTCGATGTGTAAAATCAGCCAAAATTGCACATATTTGTTCAAATTTGTTTATTTGCCTGACGCACATGAAAGGAAAAAGATCATTGGTCGTCTGTCGTTTAGAACTGCAAAAACTTCACTCGCCTCACATTAAAATAGTTTTTTGCTTCATGCATTGATTCTGCAGAAATCTCTGATGTGTTTCAAGCCCTGTTAAGTTTATATTTTCCTAGTAAGCAGCCATATTTGTATTCTTACTGATTGGAATCTGTCAATCATGCCAACTGAAACTCAGGAGATAAACAAGATATATTGTCTTTGTTTTTCCAAGCAAAATATTTGAAGCAGCCAATTCCGAAAAATACTCAGAGACAAGTTTTTTGATTCATTTTATCGACATACACGCTGGATTTTGTTTAGGTAATCTTATTTAGTTTTGGAGTAAACTATAGTGATGGGAGTATCTAAACTGAAGTATCGATATCTCTTTATAGACTACTTTCAGACTTTATGAGGCTGATCATTTTTTTTGGGTGTGAGTCATACTCATTGTAGCAGAAGCTTTTAACTCATAACTACATTTGTTTCTGCTGATTTGTTTTGACTTTGAAATCATGTTTTTGCATAGTAGAAAGGCTTCAAAACTGTCATCTGGACAGCATATTTGAAGATCAAGATGTTTCATCTCATCCAAGTAATTTTCAATCTGAGACTGGCTGTATTTCATTCAGGTCACTTCCATCAGATTGAAAATTACTTTTGGATGAGAGTCAAGCATCTCAATCTCCAAATACGCTGTCCAGCTGACATCTTTGAAGTCTTTCTACTATGGATCACTCCTGGATGAATGAGGGATTACACATACTTGTTGGAATGTTTTTACAAATATATATTTTTTTTTATTTCTTCTGCTGTAAGGTTGTACATCGCCATAGAAAAAATCCTCCCAAAATACTTGGTATTGTATCCACACCAAAAATTGTGGTATTGACCCATACCTAGTAAACTACATCAGACTGTGAACATAAAAGCAACATAAATCACGTAAATGGCATGCACATGTAAAAACAAAAAACAAGGGTACTCAGAAGGAGTACCCTCGAGTACCTATCATTTTTCAAAGCAGAAATAAAGATTCATCATTTATAACTACAAAACAGAATTACAGATTTTAATACAATGATATATTCTTCGTTAATGGTCGCATAAAGAAAATTGACCTGGTTAATGGTCAGACAAATAATCATGCGAAATTGTATTAAAAGTTGGAGTAATTCATTTGCATGTATTTTAATCTCTCCAACTACTTCCTAGCTTCACAAATACCCTGCACATTGAAATTACAACTTAAGAACAGCTTTTTACAAACTGCAAAGTGAAACTGAAGTGGACCACCCCAGCTCAGCCAATCAGAGCGCTGCTTTTGGCTGTCTAAGTGAACTAAAATGTTTTTTTTTATTGAATTGAGAAAATACACAGCGGTCTGATTTTGTCACAGAGTGTTGTAATTATGGTATAGTTTTAGCTGGAAAAGACAAAATTTGCTCATTTTAATCTAAAAAAGTTAGGTACCTCACCTTTAACTTAGAGACCAATATTGAACAGAACAGTAGCTCGCTTTGTTTATTAACATGCAAATAGAAATATTGCTTATTTATAAATGAAAGCTCAAGTTTTCTTTCATTTATGATCATGAAAAATCAAATGTTTAAATTTTAGAACAGCTTTAAGACAATTTTTTCGTTTATGATTGAAAATTACTTTGACTAGAGGACAAAGTTTGCCAACGTTTATGATCGTACTAAATAAGCATTTGTAGATTTAAACTGTTTAGAACCAGTTTTCTTTGTTAATGGTCGTATGAAATAGGCATTTCTAGTTTTAAAATGGTTGAAGTAGTTTTCTTTGTATTTGATCGTTCAAAAGAAAAGAAAAAAAAAATACTGCCAGTTTATGTTTAATTGTACTGAACAAATCTTTCAAACTGTGTTTTCCCAGTCGACCATTAACGTGACGGTGGACAACTGCACCGATAGCTCCTTATGCTGGGAAGAAGGCAACCTGAACTGGACACAGATCAACATCACCACTACCATCAACCTGGAGAAATGTAAGTGTGCCTCTACGAGAAAATCTGTCAGACTGAGCCATTACTTTTACCCGATCTACCAAAGCGACGGAAACAGGAGGAGATGGGGGTCATATACAAGGCATGTCCTTATCCTGACGCTCTCAACGCCGAACAAAGCCTACCTTTGAGAGCGTGACTCAGCTAATACCTCTCTCTGACCCCGCGGCTTGGTCAATAGCACCATTCAGGATCTAAGCAACGAGAAAAATGAAGCAAACCACATTTTCTGCAAAACACCTTTAAGTTTTCTTTATGTTGTCTTGAATGGGTGCCTATACGAGCCGGTGACACACGCCCAAACAATGACACAGCACTTTTTTAGCTTAACTTGTTTTGCAAAGGTTTATACAATGCAACAAAAAAGTTTAACTGTGAATGAAGCATGTTTTGTTTTGTTTGTTTTTTTATGGCAAAAAAATGTTGGAATGAGCAGAGCATCTGTTAAGCTGCTTGATTAAATGCTTGATTATGCCAAAGTTCATTTATAGTGATAGATGATATTTATCTAATTTTAATCTAAAGCTAATGTAGCTTAGCGCATTAGCAACAAGTTATTTACAACAGTGTTCAATCTTTTGGAGTCACTAATAAGTTTTTGTGGTTTGTGGTGAAAATAATTCCAGTTTAAAAGTCTTAAAGGATTTTTATATTGTTTTTCAGCCTTGTTTTAATACATAAGTTCCTCTTAGTTCAAGTCACAATATTTGTGAATGGAGAGGGATATTTGTATTCACCTCATTGGCAAAGTTGATTCTACTTTTTTAAGTTTTAAATTTGTGTAGTTTTAGCCAACTCCAGATAATAATTTTTCCTGGTCAAGTGGTTTTTGCTCATAGACCATGCACAGATAAAAAGACAATGCATTATTTCAAAATGAAATTAGTCGGTAGCACAATTCGGCTCCCTCGGCTTTATCACTCGTTTACTTAGTTTGAAACTTCTGCGCCTCTTTTTTTGTAAATGCTGTTGTGAGACTTACTATTCTGATAGTTTTAAAATCTCTACATTAAATGTAGTGTTTGTTTGTTTTTGCTGCTAACGTTGCAAATTAAGATATGAAAAATAGTAATAAGTGGCTGTCATAATACACAGACTCCAGATTTCCAAGTTTGGAATTGGGCTTCAAATTAGCCGCTATACCTGCTAGCCACGAAAGGCTTCATCGGCTAAAGAGAATGATGTTCTGACCCATGCTAAGGTTTATGCTTGACACTAATTAAAGGTGCTATACCAGATTTTTACTTCCTTTAAAGTGTAAACGAACCGAAATATTGAATTTTTAATTTTATACTTCAGTCCACATGTTTTGTATGTGAGCCTGCAGCTTTTATCACAGCTGTTAGGACCAGTATTCTAACAGCAGTTAGCCACAATGCTAACAACAATACCAGATGGAGTTTATAGAGTTTAGTGAGTAAACTGCACATTATTAGACATGAGGCTGTAGACCAATTTTCACACGAATAGAACAAGATAACAATAACAACAACAACAAGATATCTGTGCTGGAGAAACATTGTTTTATTGTAAAAAATAAAATAAAGTATAACACCTTTGACAATGATTTGGCACTTTTAGACTTCTAATATAATAAAAACAAAAAACAATAAAGACAAAATTATTGACAGTCACTATTTTAGCGAACTGATTTTTTAAAAATCCAAGCTTGGAAGTCTTTGTAGTTTGAAACAATTCAGTACTTGAAACAAAAAAGGTTGGGAAACACCAACATTGTATTAGTCAAGAAAATATTTTATCAGCCAGACGATTGACAGAATCTTTGTTTAGTAGTGTTGCAGAATTGTCTGTCCATGTAAGAATCAAGATCCTTTGAGGAAGTGTTTGAGCTCAATATAGGGTTTATTCACAATTATACCTAATAGCTCAGTCAGAAGTCCATGTCTCATCCGTCTCAAACACATATTGTATTGTACAAAGCCATAGCATGAATTTTTGGGCGTCGACTACAGCCCAGCAAGCTCACCCCAAACACAACAGCTCAACTCATTCCTGTCTGTCCGCCGTTGTCTCGTCAGGCCGTCACCTGTTCGCCAACGTGAACCTCCCGGACCTGGCCATCGGTCTGATCCTCATGGCCCTGTCGCTGCTGATCCTCTGCACGTGTCTCATCCTCATCGTGAAGCTCCTCAACTCCATGCTCAAAGGACAAGTGGCTGTGGTCATCAAGAAGGTCCTCAACACAGGTACACACAACAAAGCAAAATATGTCTGGCCCTACCTTGCTATTTAAGATTAATTTACCCATGCTCAAGAACAACCTTTGTCCTGTTCCTGACCTGCTTGTTGGTTTACCTAAATGTGTCACAACTTTCAGGTCACTCATTCCACAACTTGTTTGAGGTGTATTTTGATTTTTATAGTTCAATGAAATCCTTCCTGTTCATAAATACAATGCTAGCGCTGCAAAAATCCTGCTTGATAGTCAGCCTCTCCTTGCCTGGTGGTGGCGCTGATGAGCTGCGCAGGTACATACAGTCTGCGTCTCCTTGGTCCGCTCTGGTCCAGCCCAGTGTCCTGAGAAAAGGAGAAGCAGGGACAAGATTTATTTTAGATAAGAGAAGAGTCAAAAACTAGGACAAACATTTTAAATAATTTACTAAGGATGATTTGTACTCATGTGTGTAATTGTTGTTTATGCTTTCATTAGTATTATTATTTAGAAGGTAATATAAATATAACAAATTTTACTGTATGTACAATACTTATCAAGTTTTTGTACATTTTCATAAGCACTACTTATTTACCTATTTATAAGTTCTTGTAAGGCCTTAAAGAAGAATGTTTGTGTGAGCTTTTCATCTGGAGTTTGCATGTTCTTCCAGTGTCTTCCTTTGTTTTACTTTGGTTTGCTTCCACACCACTAAAAACATTTAAAAACGTCCTGAGAGCAGACAAATCACCACTTAAGATTTTAGTTTGTGCGGAGTCTACTTTGAACCAAAACAAACATGGCAACACAGAAAGACATTAGACTTTGGCCTAATTTAAGAAATGACAGACTATTTTGACCACACAGAGACAGTTTGTGCTTTTGAGGACGAGAAAGAAACAAAAAACATGACTTGTTCTCAACAAGTTTAACACTTTGACCAATCAACTTCAAATACTTGCCTCGGCATTCGTTTTTTCCTGACGGATTACAGTGTACCCAGATTGATCATTTGTTCGTCAGTGGACTTGTTTATGTTCAAAATAGCTATCGTATGTACTTATGAGTATATCCTGTTGGCGTTAGCATTTTGACACAAGTATTCTTCTGATTTGTAAAGATTTAACATGTTTGCTGACACATCAATCACAACTCAACCTTCACTGTCTGATCTTCTGAGTATTTATTCATTTTAAACGAAAGAAAACCTCATAGAAATGACTGAACTGGAAATGCTCACAAGTACCGAAACTAGCTATTTTGAATATAAACCTAATGACATTCTGTGCACATAGCGTATCTGGAAGATACACATATCAGTCTGGCAAGAGCACAGCTAATATTATAGAACCGATAAGATACTAGATCTAGTTCATTTTTATGGATCAGCGCTGATATCTAACCCCAGTATCAGTATCACATGAATTTATTATAGTGACTAGAAAGAGTGTGAAGTCATTTGGCGTGGCAGTTGTGATCGCCATTATATATTTATTGTCCAAATATTATAGAGAACTGTTTTTCTTTGAACTGTGAATATAAAAGTATGCTTAAGTACTATTCGCACGGCATAATATTGACCTAGGGACGTCTGTAAACTTTAAATTACCCCACGACCTCTGAGTTTTTGGACATATTCGATGTCTGTAATTTTCTTGTTTTTACAGACTTTCTGGAAACGGCGAAAGATGATTTAAGGCAACAATAATTTACTTCATTCATGAAGTAAATCGTTGTATCGTTTGTAGTGTTTTCGGGTTGTTTTAACGTGAATCAGCTAAACTTACCTGAGCCGCGGCAGCAAATGTAGCTCCTCGTCACGTTGTCATCGTCGTGCAAAATCACATCCACAACATCAGATTTCTTACGAAACAGCCGAAGACTCTCTCTTTTAATACATTTACGGTGATGAAGGTAAAATAAACCGCAGATTCATTATTAATTTATTTATAAACCGTTCACGGATTGAAAACACAGACATACGCATTCGCACGGCTTTAGAATTACATTAGGACGTCTGAGTTTGGTGAATTACTGGAGGAATTATTACATTAACCCTAACCCTAACCTTAACAGTTTGGTTGAACAGAACAAGCGTTTCAATGAGATCTTTAGTAGACTCTCCCTACACAAGATGGCTGCCAGAACTGGACATTTGTTGCTATAGGTTGCCATGGCTAGCCTCTCTCTAGTCATTATAATAACTCACTGGCACAATCCTTCTTGCTCTAGCTAGTTATACTAAAAAAGCACAGCTGTTGTCTTTGGAGGCGTCTCAACATTCGCGCTGTGTTGCCTTTGGTCCACAGACTTCCCGTTCCCCTTCACCTGGGTCACTGGCTACATCGCGATCATGGTGGGAGCAGGGATGACCTTCATAGTCCAGAGCAGCTCCGTGTTCACCTCAGCCATCACACCTCTCGTCGGTAAGACTCCGCTGAACCACTCCAAGCGCTTCCTCCACCGTCTCCAGACTAATAAGTGGTTCTTCTCTAGGTATTGGAGTGATCAGCTTGGAGAGGGCCTATCCGCTCACTCTGGGATCAAATATCGGCACAACCACCACGGCTATACTCGCGGCCATGGCTAGTCCTGGAGAAACACTGGCAAACTCTTTACAGGTAATAATCCGAACCAGGGGTGTAATAGCCAAATCACATTGCAGCAAGGCGGGCTGATTGGGGGCTGTGGATGTACAAGTTTCTGCTGCTATTGATTCTGTTTTTTCAGAAATCTAGAGTACTTGGTTTTTGAAAGAAGAGCAGAGAGGTGTTTGTGTGTGACACTTGATCTATTCCATGCTGAGATGTCAAAAAAAATGAATACCTCCATACTAAGTGATATTAAAACTGTATCAATACTACGTAGTATCGAGTATAGAACAAATATCTGTACTTCCATCACAGAAAACGTTGCAGTTACACAGCAAAGTTTGAGCTCTCTGTCAGTCTTTGAATTATGTTTCTAGTCTTTATGTATTCTTAAAAACATACTTAGTTCACTTGTCAACAAACACATGTCTCTAAATTGTACTTTTAGTCATTATCATTTAATTTAGTCTAGCACAAGTTTGAGGCTGACTCTTCAAACAGAAGAAGACAGCTGTGCTATTGCCCCCTGCTATTGTCCATACGTATTGTCCATTAGAAATGATGAAATATCAAATACAAATCGTGACTACCATTGGTTGAGCACAAAACTAAGGTTGGCACTACTTGCAGTCACGTACTTTGATGAAAAGTCAAGCATTTCATCAAACCTTCCACCTTATGTTTGACAGCTCTGTTTGAAATATGGTGGGAGCAGATTTTAGTGTCACTTTAATGAAAAAATAAGATAACATAAATTAATTAATCAAATAATACATTTATAATAATAATGATAACAACAACAAAAATGTGTAATGTTTTATTTTTTTTTTTATTGATGATTGTAAATGACAATAGCTTCTCTTCCCCAAATCACTCAGTCATGCATTGAATCTTAAGTATTTTTCCTCATAAAATGTACTTTAGCTACAGTACAAAGTAAATGCTGAGCTATGTTTCACCTTTAGGAATATTAAAGTCCATTCCTTTATTTCTGCTACTGCCCTGGAACGGATAACGACATGTGCATCACTTCTAACAGTTGATAACGGTTTTATGGTCGATATAAACCCACAAAAGTACATGAGCAGCGATAGCGTAGTTTATAATTTGACTTTATGGGTCTTATTAAATCAGAACGGCTCTTCTGGGTGACCAAGCCCAGCAAACGAACAACAAACAACATTTAGCCGTAAAAGCGGTTGTAAAAATAAATGCAGCATCAGCAACATGTCTGAGCTGCAAAAACAAGAGTCCTTTTAAATAATGAATATTTTTAGTGCATTTCACTCACAGGGATCTTCTGTGTCTGGGGAAAACCTGACCGATATTTTTTTTTTCTGTCATTGGAGAGAGAAAATAAGAGATATGTTGCTAAAAGGTGGACTCAGTTGATGTGAGCATAAAAAATGAAAAAGGTCACTGTTTTAAGTTATTAATAGTGGGTCAAATGTAGTCTTAGGCCATGTCAAATGTATATGGGAATTTAAAGCAATGTACAGCTTCAATGCATAAATAACTTTTTAGTACCTATACTTTACCTATACTATAGTTAGAATGAAAAATATACAATATTATACAATATTTACTATTAACACATAGTTTAAATGATTGGATTATTAAGTAGCCAATGCAAAGAATTTTTACAATTGAATTGAATGAATTTATGAAAGCATGTACCATGTTATCAGCCATAGAAATAACACTATTCCAACAGTAATTCTCTATAAGGCAAGTGGGAAGAAGTAAGAGCTTGTCTCCCCATTCGTTTTCTAAAAGTGTAGTAAATTATTACCTGTGTGAGTTTATGCAATCATCATCATCGTCACAAATTCTGTTATCTCGGCTAAATTCTTTTATATCTCCAACACAGTCTCAGAAAAAAAGCGTAGATATACAACAAAACGTCAAAAACGTAATATGAATTATACCCAAAGAAACTATTGTGCTGAAAAATGACTTTTTCTCAACATCAAGAGCAGTGTGACTGTGTATTTTGTTATTCTACATAATCAAAGTTTCATTCTTCTGATTTTAAGGAGGTTTTACTCAAAAACATGTGGAAAACATTTTTACAAGCAGAATACACTATTTTTCTATAGTTTTCTTTTTTGATCAGTAAAATATACCTTCATACGTATTGTATTGAGCGATAAACATGTATCTGGATACGTATCGTATCACATCTCCTGTATGGGATATGTATCTAGCAAAGGCTTGCAATACCCAGCCCTAGAAAATACCAGTTGCTTACATAGCAGCATAGATTTCATTAGTATTGGTAGAAAAACAAAAAGCTGTGGTTAGCTCCTATACAGAGTTTGCACATTCTTATGTGCATGTGTAGCCTGATTTTTTCTCCAACCCATTATGCTATTGCTTTGCATTGGTGGCTATGCAAACAAAAGTTTAGTTTTATCATATTTACTTCCAAAATTTGGGTAAGATTAGGTTAGATTAGGTTAAATTAATTTGATTAAGGTTAGGAATTTTACCTGGTATATAAATAAATAAAGAAGCATATGTGTATGTTTCCTGTCAATGCTACAGTTTCCCGTACCTCTAAAAACATGTACAACAGGCTCCTCCTCTCTCCCCTACAGCAGGATTCCCTAAAAGAGATTCTGTCTCTGCTTTCTACAGTCATAGTAGAAAGGCTTCAAAGTTGTCGTCTGGACAGCGTTTTTCGAAGATCAAATAATCCATTTTGGACCATCCCTTGTCTTATAATATACTTATATTTAAAGTGAAGCTGCATTCTGAGTTGTTTATAACACTTTCAGTCCAAACTAAACTAATTAGTTAGTTTCTGGTCAAAATAGTCACAAACCTTTCGTGTTTCGCTGCAAAGGCCCATGTCATTTCTAGATCCTATGTGACATTTCTGTCTACTCAAAACTGTGTGCTGCTGTCAAACCAATGACCCTCAGCAGAGTTTTATGTTTGTACCATTTACGAAACCTCCTTAAATAACTATTTTTTCCCCCCAGATTGCCTTGTGCCACTTCTTCTTCAACATCATGGGCATCTTGCTGTGGTACCCTTTCCCCTTCCAGAGGATCCCCATCCGCCTGGCTCGCGGCCTGGGCAACAAGACGGCCAGGTACCGCTGGTTCGCCGCGTTCTACCTGTTCCTGTGCTTCCTGGTGATGCCCATACTGGTGTTTGGACTGTCTCTGGCCGGCTGGCAGGTGCTGGTAGGCGTCGGCGTACCTATTGTAGCAGTCTTCCTCTTCGCTATCATCGTAAACGTGATGCAGAAGAAGTGCGCGCGCTTCCTGCCCTCGTTCCTCCGCACGTGGGACTTCCTGCCCAAGCCGCTGCACTCGCTGGCGCCCTGGGATCGCGTGGTAACCGTGTCGCTGGGCTTCTGCGGAAAACACTGCTGCTGCTGCTGCAGATGCTGTCGGTGCTGCAACAAAGAAGAGGAGGACGAGAGAATGACAAAGGGAAGCGTCAAAAGCTTACAAATGTACGATAATCCAGCCCTGGACAAAGACGAGGACATTGTCAAATCCACTCATCTCTAGATATTATGTCCGTGTTAATTCACTCGAGTGGTGATTGAGAAACTCTTTGAAAGTGCAATCTTTTGTGGACTGAAATGAGCATCACTGATCAAGGACGAAACCAGTCTTTTTACTCAGAGAAACGCTGAGATAATGCAGTCATATTTAAAAGTGTGTTCAAACCTTGTCTAAACCTTAATCTGGGACATTCTGTACAGTATATACCAGCATTAGGCCTAAATATAAGCACTGTAGAGAAAGATTCAGACAGGACTTCGAAGCAGCACCTATAGGCTAAGGGACTGAAAGGTCTTAACTTATTTAGAAAACGTGAAGGAGAGGATTTGTGATTTTTGAGTGAACAATGAGATTAATCTGCGTTTTCCACATATAAAACATTTTTTTTTAAATCTGTCATATAAAAAGGCAGACCACAGACATAAAAAACGTTTGAAACATTAATTGAGTTCGGAAGACAGAGCAAATGTCACATGAATAAAAACACGATGACTTTGAGATTCCTTCATGCGCGCTCTTCCGAATAAGATGAAACAAATGATGGAACATGTGGTGATTTTAAACCCAACCACTGGGGCCACGGTTAAATGTCACATATTTGGCTTCTCTATTGGCTGAACAGTTGAAACAGAGTCGCAGTGAAGCACAGATACGGCGAGGGTTGCCACAACTAATCTTTTGTGTGAATATGTATTTTTTTTAGTCAAATCTTTTTATTCTTTAAGTCTTCTGTAGACTACAAGAGTTTTGCTCTGATTTTAAGCCTGATGTTCCCTCTAAAAGTTGGCCAGAGTAAGGATTTTCGTACGAGATTCTTTATCTCCTTATGTCTGTGCGTCAGTGCACTTTTTGTCAGGTGCATCATGGTGAGTTCACATGCTGCACGAGCGCGAGACCTTCACAACAAACTGCATCTCCTTGTGATGGCGGCTCTTAAATGTAAAATACAGAAGAAACATTGGCCCATCATCTGTACATAAATGTAACGCACGTCGTCAATGTTCAGGATTATTTTTTTACGAGCATTACAAACTCAACTCAACACACCTGCTCCTTAAATGAAGCAACTTTCTAAAATATTAATGGCCAGCAATGTTTGTTTGAACTTTTTCATTTCACGCCCACAATGCTGTGTCAGTGTAACAGCTCCTTACCTCTAATGACCCTCCGCTCTCCTGTGACCTTTATATAAATCTGCTTTAATCCACTGTTTCATCATAGTTGTTTTTGCACTTTTATAACCGTAAGAAAACTCTGTTCTTCCTGCCATATGACAAACAATCCTTGTAAATGTCCTTATGTCTGTGACCCGTTCTGTTTTTGACACGTCTTGAAACCGCATACGATCATAAACTTCTCTAGTGTGCAGCGGGCTTTAGTCGACTACAGGCCTAGTAGAGAGTGTATCAGAAGTTGTAAGCAAACTTCTCATCAAACATTTGCCTATTTTGTCCATAGCAATTCTTTAAAATTCGCATAACAATAGTGTAGTCTTGTCTTAGCTCCAGTTTTGACCTCTCAGTCCTGTTTTAGATCTGTTTTAGATCTGGTGGTGCTTAGAAGGCCAAATGTTTTCTAGTATTTGACGTGAAAAGTCTTGGAGACACTGGACTGGCTGTGTATGTACCGACAGTACGAAGCATAGTTTGACTGGTGCAGTAGAGCAACACTCCTTATTGCTGATCACCTCTTGTGGGACAGTGATTTATTCCTCATCGGGACAATGTGCAAAGTCTAGAACCATCTCACAGCACTGGACACAGTGGACACTGAGCTGGCCATAGATACGTGTTTATAATGTTTAACTTTATGGATATATGGTTTTACGATGGAGCGACGCCAAAGATATTTTTATACTTTACATGAAATGTGTGACAGGCCTTATAGAAATTTTATGTAGCATTGAATGTTTTCAGTATTTAAGACTATATCATATTTGTAAATAAAAAGGCTATTTTTAAAAAACAGTGTTTCTATGCTTTTAATAACATATTTGTATGAATTCGTCTGGTACAATAAACAGAGGTTATGCAGGTGGCATCACAGCATTCTAAATGTTAGAACTGAGTGGCAAGAAATGAGCTAAATCCAGCTAAAACAAGAAAAAGACACGACAGTCTGATAACAAGATCAACCCACAACAAATATCTTGAGTACTGGGTTTGTAACTGACATGTAAAAGAGAAAATCAGGTAAACAATGATAGCAAAGCAGATAAACAACAAGATTATATTCTCTCACATTTATCACACACTGAGATCACACACAGTTAAACTTAGTACTTTTTTTTCTTAAGAAGATGTTTTTGAGGCTGTTAGTTGCAATAAAATGTCCTACATACATAGACTGATATATACAGTCTATTGCTGGGTTCACATTCTAGAATTCTTGTCAGTTAAAAGCCAGATTGGGGCAAGAGGCAGTTTTTCCTATTAATAACAATGGACTTTGAAATAAAATATTTCAAAAATGACTTATAAATTTAAAAAGTGATGATTTTTGGCGTGACTAGACCCAATAAACTTTTGCATTGCAAAAATAAACAGCGTTTAAACAAACTTCATTTTACCTGCCCCCAGTCTGATTGAAATAACATTGGACTGTAGAATGTTGTGATGTCATCTGAAACCCAGCAATGGGGTTAGATAAGATGTTGCCATGACAACAAAGAAATGCATTATTTTGCCTGTAGTATGTTTGCCACTCATTCTAAATGTTGAGCAGCACTTGAGCAGTTGAGGAGCAATGAAAGAATGTCCATGCATAACCTCTATACATTTTGTAACTTATTTATATGATGTGGTTGTTTCCCTGGCGTTTTTCCAACTACAGAATATCGTTAAAAAATTTCAAAGGAAAAAAAACATGCATAGTCAGGGAACTCAAAAACAAAAGTTTGTTTCCAGGAATATTTTCTTATAAGATGGAGATAATGTAGAATTCAACTCATATAATATTTAATCAGTCAGATAAAGGCAGCTGTATTCTTGGCTCTATAGACTTGTAGAGCAAGTGTACATTTTATCCATTTGGACAGAATCCTTCCACATGTGTTGTCTAAAAACGGCCAAAATACAAAGGCAACTGACACAGTTTCCTAGAGTTTAAACAATCATTTAACACCTGGAAGAAGGTGCGACTGGCATATTAAAACTATTAAAAATATTTCTGTGTAAAAATGCAGTCATAAAGATGTCTGAGGCACTACGCATTTCGACACACAGTCCCGGCCAGGATTGTTTTATATTTTTTATTTATTTGATCACGTTCTTAAGGTCACATGACTGGGTGGGCTTTGTTCTTTGGTGTTTTCCTTACACGCCTTGATGAAGACACTGTGTGTCGAAACGTGTAGGCCGTCCATGTAAAAATAAAGGACATTTAAGGTAATAGAGTGCCTCAGACATCTTTATGACTGCATTTTTACACAGAAATATTTTTACTAGTTTTAATATGCCAGTCGCACCTTCTTCCAAGTCTTTTTTCCCATTGAAAACTACAGGCTACAGTTTCTCTGATGCACTCTTCAGCACTGTTTCTGCAATCATTTAACTCAATTAAAGTGTTAAAAGTTATAATCATTAATCACATTGTCACTTCTGTGTTATTTATGTTGATTTTGGCCCAGATTTACAATGTGGTTGCTAGGTAACAGTTGTGAATTCACCTCCACAAATGTGATATTTACTGGGCAAAAGACAATAATAAACTTACCAAAACCAAAAATTGGTTAAAAACAAACCTAATGTTCAATGAAATCTTAATCATAATTATGTTTATCATGTTTTACTCAAAATGTAGTCTAACCTCTCACTTTAAGGACAATAAATCATGTTGATCATGAACAGAATGATTTGCTTTGGATGATTAATAGATTAAGTACATGGAAAGTAAGTGTTGTGTCATAGAGTATAGCCATATCATTTATTGGTTTTATTTATTTATAGAGCATTAGCGTTATTGGCTGGCCCTTTCATTTGTGCCCTTTGACCTGCTTTCAGTGCTTCTTCAGAGAATTCCATACATTAAGAAACCACTTATCTCAATATAGTAGCTATAGTTAATAAAGCGTGGTCAACTTATAATAATAGTTAGCTCTTATCAGGTCCTTTTAAGTGAACCTGACCTAACCTAGTTTATGTTTGAAGATAAGTGTTCTCGTCAGTGTCTTATTGCAGTCAAATGCCTGTGGCTCATTACTCAAGGTGCAGTTCAAAGTAGAAGACAGACCTTTACTATCGAAGCTCTGACTCCGCCCACTCATGACTGCCCACGCTGTTGACCCTTGACCCTGAAACCTCTGTATGAGTTCAACACTGAACTAACTGTACAAGTGAGCAAGGTTGGCGTGGAAGTGTGACTGTTTATTCAGCTAATTATCAGTAATGATGAAGATTGTATATTATTTTTTGACATTTATAAGTCATAAGTTGTTTATTAAGTTGTGGTATTTGCCTTTGGTGTTGAAAGACAGGGGTAATTCCATTGTTTGTCATATAAATAGGCTATAATATTATAAATAAGCATAGTTTGACTGATTTAAAGTTATGTGGCTTTGTAGTATAAAAGGACAATGCATAACTTTCAGTACAAAGTTCCACATTTCCAGAGTATGAAAATATTGTTTGTGGAAATGTATGTTTTTTAGGCCATAATTTAGAAAAGGAACAATGTTTCTATGGAAACAAGCAGAAGGGGAAAGTTATGCTGCGTTCCAGGCATGGATTTATTATAGATACAGTCGGCATCAAAGGCCACGTCCACTAACAGACCTCCGAGTTGGAAAGTTAACAACAGCTTTATAACGCACTGCTCAGCAACTAGGTTACAACAGCAAATGTGGACTTTAAGAGATATAATTTGTCAAATACAGACACAAAGACATAAATAAAGTAATTCAGAGTTCCAAGTATGTAAATATATCCAACAATGCTAGCTGCGAGCTAAATGCTAATGCATCTTTTTTAACTTTCAGTTTAGTTTTCTGACATAGCACCACATCACCAACCTCTAAACCTGGTTGTAACCCGACTTGAATTAGTTGTGCTAAAAATACACCTAATTCGCCAAAAAAGTCTTAAAAGAGTAAACAGTGTAGCTTTCCATACTTAAACATGGTAATATATGAGACGCTTTCCCCTCAGCAGGCCACGCCTCCAATGTAGCTTTGGCTACATTTGCTCACTCTGTAATCCTCTCTGATTGGTCCGAACAGTCAGAACGTCCCACTCCTCCATAGAATATGGTGATAATACTGTACATGTTCATTCCTCTTAGAACACTTAGCAAAAGACTAAAGCTAACGTCCGTAATGACAACGAACGCCAGTGAGCAAAAGACATTGACGCACAGCGCCCACCATCTTTGATCAGCAGGGCTTGGTAGGCAACTCAATTCAAAATAGCTAACTTCTGTACTTAGCGTTAGCATTTAGACACAAACACTTTATTCACCTTATTCACCCCGCCCACATTTCTTGGCAATGTTGGCCTACTTCATGTTTAGCTGCAGCTAGCGTGTAGAAGTCAGTCACTGGGTTTATTTTAACTGTTATAACATAAAATTTTGCTGACCTTGAAAGACAAACAAGCTGGAATATCACAATGTTTCATTTATTTTCTTACTGGTATTTTTTTTGCTGAAAAGAAATGTACTTGAATTGGTGGAATCAATCACCTGCTTGTCTCTATGGACTCAACAGTGACCACCCACTTCTTGGTTCAACAAGTATGGTCCCCATGTTAATCTCCATTGGGATTTTGAAAAAAATATATATTTTAGAAGTTTGTAACCATCTTCAGGGCTAATATGGTGACTCAGGAGCATAAGGCCTACATTTTTGTTTGGAATCCATTTCTGCAGTTGTATAAGCTACGAATTATTGAAACATTTTGCAGACTTTTAAGTTATAGATGTGCTGTTTTGACTGAAAACAATCACGTCTGGGTCTGAGTTAGCACATAGCTGGTTAGCTCGCAATAGGGTTTCAAACTCCTAATGTTTGAAAAAGCCTATGGCACTTTACAATGGCACAATTTACTTCCAAAACCAGAGTGATCTTACACTGTTGGGCTCTATAAGAAAAAGAACCCATGAACTCTGTCTAAACTTACCCATAATGCCTCTTTATTGTCTGACAGAAGAAAAATGCTGAACCAGCCTGTGTTTTACAATTTAGACTTCTCTCCACACCAGTCAAATACTCACTAAATATATCTTATTTACTAAATCAGCAATACACCACCACCGCCTTTATTAAAAAGACTGTTTACATAAAGCCTATCTCAAATGGTTCAATATAAAAAAGAAATAACTCTGTATGTGGCAACTTTAAGCTTATCTTTCTTGATAACAAGAGTGGAATGTAGCCAGCAGCACGTCTGAGCAGTCCTGAGGCTCCATTCGCTTCAAGTGTTTGGAAATACAGAAATAGATACTTTTATTTTGCACAGATAACACTTTAGAATGGCTTAAAAAGAATCTCATATCTTGTGTTTTGGAAGGTATTTCTGAGTTATTCAGAAGAGGCTGGATCACGGTGTTCTGGTCCAGGTCAAGTGGTTGTTCTTCTCAGAAATTGGTTTGTGGCGTCACTGCGTTGTGCAATTTAAACATTTATTTCAGTTAGAATAGACTGTTGTTAGTTCTAAAAAGATGAAAGATGGGGTGAATTCAATATTGAGATTAGTATTTTTAAATTGAATATAGATTTTTTTATGTCTTCGGTTCTTTAAAAAAAATATTTTTAAGTGCGTTCAGACCAGACAGCGTATTTGCGTTTTTGCATCCATTTTCAGTGTTAAGTAAATAGAAAATCTGCGTCTTGAGCGTTCAAGCGAATTTATGGTGCGGATTGGCATCTGGGGCTTCTGTTGACGCACTTCATGTTTCTGAAGACACGGCGTGGAAGTGGAAGCTCCAAATCCATCTTCAGACACGTTGGAAGTTGGCATCAGCCAATCAGAGACTACACTCGTGTGACACATGACATGCTGCTGTTTTCCTCTCACATCAAGGGGAAAGGAGGACTGTTACTAACGTTTTTTATTAGTTTTTAACAAAAAGTCGCATGTTTGGAAGGCTTGGTCGTTTGTTGCTCTGAAAATCCGGCAACACTGCTAAACAAACAACATGGGACATGATCTGGACCTTCAAAGCGCTCACATAGATCTATTAAAAATGATTGTTGCCATGTTTAAACCTGCTGGACGATGTGACAGTGGAGGAGCGAGGAGGACAGATACAGCAAAAGGACATTGCCTGGACTAGAAGAAAGTTGTGTGATTGAGTAAGCTAAGGGCAACGTCTCGACGTGCATTGGGGCATCAGCCTAGAAAATATTCAGCATCAAAATACGCTTTAAAGAGCAAATTTAGACGGTGTCTGGTCTGAACGCAACATTAGACTTAACAATAGCCTTCGATGCAGTGGATTACGAGATCCTGCTGGCATGCCTGGAGAGCTGATTTGGAAAACAGGGTATGTTCTTAACTGGTTTAAATCTTACCAAACAGGAGTTTTTGTGTAAAAATAGCAGATGCAGAATCTTATGTCTTTTAAGTGTGGGGTGCCCCAGGGGTCCATTCTTGGTCCCTCCTTTTTATTCTTTATGTCCTCCCACTTTTTTTTTTTCCCAATTCTTAGAAAACACAACATTAGCTTTCATTTGTATGCTGATGACAGCCAACCAACGGAAAAATGGTTATTGTACAAAGCAGCTACTTATAGTTGAATTTTCTTCATTTTAATGACAAAAAGACAGACATTTTACAAATGTCTAAAGTTTCCAGACCATTTGTTCCTCAGCATCAAGCTCAGATTATGCAATGCACTTTCTGACGAGCTCAGTCAGGCAACACTGAGTCAACTGCAACAAGAAAAAAATCACTCCACTCTTAAAATCTTTGTTTTTACCTTGTTTATTAAAGCACACAGATGAATGATTGATTGAACTATAACTGAAACTTCCCAGCTGCAGCAATAAGAAAAGTCTCTGCTGTGCTTTTTTTAGTAGCTGAAGCTGACGTATCGTGTGTTTATGGCCTGTGATGTGAGGCCTGCTTCTCATTCTAACTTTTAATCTATTCCAAACATGGCTCTCAGACGGCGTTTCAATCAGGCAAATGAAGTGTTAGCACCTGCCTGAGTGAAGTGGACCGTGCACAGCAGAACACTCGTCTGACGCCGTTATTACTTGTTTATTTTAGCATCTGTGGTGACGGTGACAAGTCGTACATGAGATATGGAGCTTTTTAGACGCCTCATCTGCTCGAGAAAACAGCCAAGAGACCCTCTGCTAAGACTGTTCATGTGGAAAGAAACTTAGTCTGGTGCAAATGAGCTAAGTATTTTAATACAAGAAGAATAGCTTTTTTGTTTTGGGCCAAAATTGACTAAAATGGCTGCATTTGGGGGTTAGTTTGTTGTTTTTAGCATGAGAGAAAGGTCCTGTCATGTTCAATTACTGATGAACCGTTAGCTAACTAAAACTGCTTTATAACAGCAGGTTTCAGTGTTAGCTCATCTGTTAAAAGTGCTATGTCAAAGATATTATCTATTCAACTTTGACGTTAAAATCCATATGAATGCAACAAGATCAGTCCCCAATCTCTCATTTGAAAACTCGATTAAATATACGTGTGCTCTGCGCCGATGGCTTTGCTGACTGGAGTTTTGCTGCCGTATTGGCCTGTAGCCGAATACATGGACCTTTGTAACACATGACCAATCGGAGTAGGAGTTCCTACAATGAGCAGCATTTAGATCATTCACTTTGTACTGGACTCAACAAAGCCTCACTTTCACGCTTACAACTAGAGCAGAATGCAGCCGCTCGACTCTTAACAGATTCATGTAAATATGACCACATTTCTCCCATCCTTCGATTCAGCGGCTTGCTGTGTGTTTTCAAATATCACTTCCTGTTTCTTCTAAAATATTTTAACTAGTTTGAGGGTTGGTTTTACTCTAACCTTTAGGAATGGGACGAGAACTCGTAGCGCGAGATCAAATTGTCACGATACTGTCATTAAAAAGTAGGACAGATGCGCTCCTTCTTCTCTGTGTGCGTCTGTCTGCAGCAGCAGGAGGGGAAGAGAAAAGGGGCGGAGCCTGAGCCAGAGTTCAGTCAAAGTCATAAGAGTTAACATTATAGACTTGATGAAATGTAAATCAAATATAAATGATATGCTTTGTTAAAATTCAAAATTGAAACAAACAATCAATGCAAATTATTTTGAAATCTTGGACCCAATTTCATGGCTCGTCTTGTCTTGTGAAATTCTGTCTCGCCCCATCCTCTCTAAGCTTGTTCAAAAAAATTGTTTAGATTAGTAGCAACCTTGTACTGATGGTAAACAGAAAAAGAATCAGAAACATATAAACTGTGGCCACTGTGAGTCTAGTAAAACAATAGAAAACAAGGTATCTTGTTATCTATTGGCCTGTTAACCTGTCAATCAAACCCACTATGTTCCTAGAAGTGTCTCACTGACCCAGTTAGCAGTGCAGGGCGTGGCTTTGAGCAGTAGAACACATGTGCATGTAGTTTCTAGATTTGGCTTTCCTTAGAAAAGCTTTAATTTTCTGAGCGCTCAAGCATGAGCTGCAGCCTGCAAGACAAAAGAGAGAGAACATGGTTTTCTTAACTAACATTTCCCCTTTAAATTGTACATATGTATGCAGTACTGATACACGAACAAACTTTTTGTGGAGGGTGTACCTGCTCGTCTCCAGTGTTTCATAATAGAGAATAAAGTTATGCAGGTCAGGTTACAGACCAGGTCTGGACATTATAATGAATTACATAAGTGTGGCAGTAAACACTCACCTTTGACATTTGCATGATTGTGCTATAGCGCTAACGCTGAAGCTGAAGTGTGATTAGTGTTGTGAAGGTGAAGGTCCAGAGCATCGGTGAATGTAATAATCTCTTTATAGACTGTGGTTTATCTCCTCACAGGTGGATGATCACAATGGAAAATGTAATTGGCATCATTTATTGGCATCTGAAGACACAGGTGCAGCCTCTCTGTGATAACACTCATTAAAGCTGCAGCGTTCAAACGGGTTATATAAGAGTTATGATGAGACAGAAACTTTGTTAGCTTTGTGTATTTCTGACCAGTTCTGGATTTAAAAACAAAAGCATATGTATCTGATAAGAAGTTTTTGGTTCTTCTGTCTCTCGTCTGATTAAAATGTCTTTGTTTCACATTGTGCTGTAAAGGACAGACTACTTAGCTGTGGTACACAGAGCGGTCGCACCTCCAATGTCACCACACTGGTCAGGTCTGAACATCAGCTCTGCAGCATTACCTTGTAGTGGATTTTAGCCAAGCCCGGGTGATTATATATGGCACACGCTGTGTGCCAGCTATTGCTATTGCTCACTGATTGTCATTTTAGCCATTAGCTTTAGTCACTTAATTGTCTTAAGGAGAAATTTGTCTTCACAGTTGTACATTAACAAAAGGAACGCATCCAATAAACATATAACACCACATACATTTGACATGACATAGAAATAGTGACATAATTCAAGCCTTTATAGGTTCTCTACAGGCTATCGACATGTGCAGTTGGGTTTCTCCCATGATTCTTTGTGTGACGAGCGGAACAGGCTCAAGAACTGAATGAATCTATGAATCTAACAAGTTTTCAACTGGAAAAAGTTTATGATGTGTAAATAGATAAGAACTGCTACAAGATCTGACCATTCTTAAAGCTGTAAATGGTGCTTCTGCCTGAACACGAGCAGGTTGTGTTTGCATTGTGCTCTGTGGAAAAAAATGTTTCGAGCCTGTAGAGGGATTTTCCCAAAGTGGAGCAGCATTGGGCTGATTGCAACAGCTACAAGCTAGCAATACACATCTGATATATAAAAAAAACTCTATTGTCTTAAAATGGAATGCATGTATTTAAATACCTCTGTCTGTATTTTCTACTTTTTGAATCCCAAGTGTTTCCACCAGCGTGTGCCTGAGCGCTGCTATGTAAGGAGCGTGTTGTTTAAGTCTGGAGCTTGGAATTGGGTAAAGTTATGTTTACAGTGTTTGTTAATATTTGTGAATAATATCCAATAACGTTCTCACATCCAATAAAGCGTGTCATCTATGCAGAAAATGGAAGACACATGACCTGACATGCTAACTACACTGATGAATAAAAATGCATCTGTGTGAGGCAGGCTGTGGTCTGCAGGATAAAAAACAATACTCCTGTGCATGAATCACTGCAAATACAACTCTGATGGGTTAAACAAGAAGAGAAATAAGTACGATAGGTTTAAAAGCTTCTAAATGTTGATTTTACATAAAGGTTTTTGAAACGCGCTGCAGGTCACAATAATCCAGGGAGGACATCGGCCTATCAACAGCTCCAGCTAATCCTCGCCTAACCTTGCTTACTGCTTAATCCTAATGTTCAATTATGCTAAATATTGGTCTCAAACAGCTCACGGAATTGGACATCTCAGCAGCCAAGAAAAGTCAACTAAAGGGCTCAGTGTGAGCTGTTAAAGTAGATTTATGACAAAATGTGGCCAGTTTGTCTCCAGTTTGGCCATTTTGGTGATGTTTATAATGTTTTACTCTTTTTAATTTTACTGAAAGCTGGGGTACCTACTTTGAATGAATGAAAGGGTTGTTTGTTTGTTGTAGAAAACAAAAAAACAAAGATATAATAGTGCCTCCTCACATTGCTCTGCACTTGTTATCAAATATGAAAACCTCTGTCAAGAACTGTGACTTGAAATAACAATGTACTGGAAGGAGACAGAATATTTAAATCAAGTCAAATAATCTGTGTCTATAGACCTCGGAATACATGTCAAATAACAACTGTTGGAAATAATAGTAATTTTACAACAGGTTTCTAAGCTTTGTAGTAGGAATTGGAACAGCTGGATTACTACTAGAATAGTTTTACCTTAAGTACAGTTGACAGCAATGGAACCATGATACATACAGTACAGGCCTGGGGTCTTACTGTCATTGAGGAAAGGAAATAAAAATCTCTCTTTTTGCTGATATTATAATTTCATCAAATAGACTTCTAAATGTGTCTAATGTTCAAGTGCATAAGACAGATTTGACATTTTTTCAGTAAAACACAATGAACATTATATATTTATTATTTCCTTTTATGTTATTGTTTTTTTGTCCAGCAAATATGACATATATAGTGAGGAACGCACTACTGTTACCTAGCAACTGCATTGTAAATGTGGCCAAAACCCACTTAAATACAATATGTTGTAACGCTTACTTGTGTTAAATGATTGCTTAAACTCCCAGGAAACTGTATCAGTTGTGTGTAAATTGTCTTTGCATTGTGGCGCTTAATAATTATTAATTAATTAATTAATTTTATTTATTTGTTTAAAAACTCAATTACTTCCTGTAATTTCAACTTTTATTTGTCAATTTTCATAATTTGTATATAATTTGTAAAATATCATAAGTATTTAAAGGACTGTACCTGATTTTTGCATCCTAAAATGTAAACAAACAAATAATAATTTACCTTTTCTCAGGCTACATGATTTGCTCACGTAGCTAATGCATTCTGAGCTTCAGAATTGTTCATCATGATGAGTTTTAATGTTTTTCACAGCTGTTAGCAGCGAGTGATCACTATGCTAACAACAGTTAGCCACAATGCTAAAACAAAAACAGAAAAAGCTGCACACAAACGGGTTTTTTAGACATAACAGGACTTTGGGATAATTTCCACCTGAATAGATACATTAACAAGCATCAGTGCTAGGGGGAAACTGCTTTAATTATTTGTTGCAAAAAATCAAGTACAGTCCTTTAAGGAGTCAAACCAACAAGTCAAATTACAATACATGATTTTAAATACATTTGCATGATTATAAGTTCATTTTTATCAGACTTTTGCCTTTTTTCATTCAAGCACCAGAGTCATGTGACTCGCGGTCAGCTAAGAGTCGTGTGTCCATATCACCATATGAATGAGTGCACTATATCTAATCCACTGAATGAGGCAGGACGAGTGATTGAGGATAAGGGAACAATGTGGACGTTTGGCCTGCGAGAAATAAATACTTTATATCAAAATATTCCACTTCGACAGCACACAGTGGTCAGCTTAGGACCGACTTAAAGGCTCACATTCCCCAGGACACTAGACTCTGGTGTAATTATACTATCACCTCACTAAAAAGTTCACTAACCAAAGACAAAGAACCCTGTATATGTCTCTCTTTCTCTCTCATTCTCTCTCTTTACCCTCTCTTTCTGTCTGTCCTCTCTTCTTCCTCTCTCTCTCTCTCTCTCTCTCCCTCCTCCCCGAACAGCCCTTTAGTGCTCTTCTCCTCTGCACTACTTTACTTTGTCTCCTCGTGTCTTTAAAGCTAAGTGAGTCCATCCCACACTGACCCATTTCACTCCACTTTTGGCACTTGCATAATTGATGAAATAGTAGTGATAAAAGAATCCCTGGTTGCACACACTCTTATGCTTTATTCAGTGCGATAGTCTGACTTTTGCTAAGATAACATTGGTGGTTTTTGCGGCACAGTGTGATTAAGGTAAAAAGTTCAAACCAAGAGCCCGCTAAAAATACCTTGACCTATATTAGCCTGTAACGTGTCTGTATGGAACAACAATGTGGCAGAAAAAGAATTTGTTGAGAAAATGCAACACTTTGCGTGGAATTCTAACTGAAAGGAAAGTACGAACAACCAGAAACTTCTGCAAACTTGATCATTGCTCATCTCTGTCAGCACAGATCTCTTTCTGCCTCATCTCTGAAAACTCAGGCACAGAAAGGGACCATTTCAGATTTAATTGCCATTTTCGTGTCAAATTGTGTTTTTGTTATCACAAACTTAGAAAGCAGAACTTGGAAAGTGATGTACATAACATTTTGTATGTACGTATGTGTGACAATGTGGCCAAGACACGGCGGTGACCAGTAGGTGCAATGCTAAGGATAAAAGCCTGCTCAGACCCCGTTTCTTCTTCTGTCCCCGATACAATACTTTCTGTTTGGCTGGGCTTTGCCATCAGATCTCGCCCTGTTCTCACTCTATCAGGTTTAAATCTTTCACCGTATATACTATATAATTCACCTGTCAGTTGATGGCTTGTTGTGAAAAAGCAGTACATTAACTGAAGTATGTTAACTGCTCTGGTTTGTGTGTCTGTTAGCATAGTCGCTTATTAGCATAGCTAAGCTTTTCTTCACTTCAGGCTCGAGGTTCAATGTACTGGCACCCGCTGCCTTGCTTTTTTGTCTTCTCCATGTTACTTAAAGTGTTGGAAAGTCTATGTTTACAGGTATCCAGAATTAACTAAAATTGACTATACTGGATTATTTACATCGTAATAACTTCACTCAATTTCCCTAGCACAGATCGTTTGTTAAGGGAAATGAGTCAGCACACTCCACTGTCTACGAGCATTAGACTGACTTGACATGACATTAGACTGACTTAACATGGCATTAGATGACTTAACATGACATTAGACCGACTTAACATGACATTAGAATGGCTTAACATGACATTAGACCGACTTAACATGACATTAGACTGACTTAGCATGACAGTAGACTGACTTAACATGGCAGTAGACTGACTTAACATGGCATTAGAGTGGCTTAACATGACATTAGACTGACTTAACATGGCAGTAGACTGACTTAACATGGCATTAGATAGACTTAACATGACATTAGACTGACTTAACGTGACATTAGGTGGCTTAACATGGCATTAGACTGACTTACACCACATTAGACTGATTTAACGTGACATTAGGTTGGCTTAACATGACATTAGACTGACTTAACATGACATTAGGTTGGCTTAACATGGCATTAGACTGACTTAACATGACATTAGGTTGGCTTAACATGGCATTAGACTGACTTAACATGGCATTAGACTGACTTAACATGGCATTAGACTGACTTAACATGACATTAGTTGGCTTAACATGGCATTAGACTGACTTAACATGGCATTAGACTGATTTAACATGGCATTTGACTGACTTAACATGCATTAGACTGACTTAACATGACATTAGACTGACTTAACATGGCATTTGACTGACTTAACATGGCATTAGAATGGCTAACATGACATTAGACCGACTTAACATGACATTAGACTGACTTAACATGACATTAGTCTAACTTAACATGGTATTAGACTGACTTAACATGGCATTAGACTGGCTTAACATGGCATTAGACTGGCTTAACATGGCATTAGACTGACTTAACATGGCATTAGACTGACTTAACATGGCATTAGACTGACTTAACATGACATTAGACTGAGTTAACATGGCATTAGGTCAACTTAACATGACATTAGGTTAACTTAACATGACATTAGGTTGGCTTAACATGACATTAGACTGAAAGAACATGCTAGATTGACTTTACATGGAATTGGGCTGATATAACATGACATTAGACTAACTTAACATTACATTAGATTGACTCAACATGACTTTAGACTGACTTAACATGGCATTAGACTGGCAGTTATGCGATGACTATAATTATGACAAAGAATATAGTTGTCTATATTTTGTTATATTTTTTTTGTCTTTCATTCAGTATACTTTCACATCAAACAAAAGACCTGTGTGTGACAGGAGCAAAGCATAGAAGTGAGAGAGAGCAACTGTCTGCACAAGCAACAACACTGACAATGTTACAAGAGGATTTTCTGGAAACTTCCACAAAAGGTCAAGAAGTGAAAGAGAGAGAGACTTAAGATGTAGCATTTTTTATGTTGACACTTTACACAGCACAAAACTTACAGTACATCAGGTCTGGCTTAAAATGACTTGGATTCAGCTTTAGACAGAGAAAGAAGACATATATTTTATTTGAGGACATTACTTGTTTCTTTGAGACAAACTTTTTTTCCCCCGAAGGCTTAAGAACATTATATTTACCCTAATTGCAAATGTATGTTTCTATTTTAAACCAAATGATGTTTGAAGAGGTCAGATCAGAATTCCTTGAAACCAGTAAAATATTCAGCTATACAAATTCCTTCTTATCTTTGCTTTCTTAGTCACTGGTCCAAACACTGGTAGTTGATGTGAGCAGTGAGTGATAAGAAGACAGTGTCAGTAAAGGTAAAGTCACATTAGACTGAGTAATGTTCTTTTCGACCACAGGAAGCTCACATGGATGATAACAAACCTGACACAAACACAATCATTTATCGTAAAGTATAACTCACCAGGACAGCAGTTTGTACCAGGTCATGAGACTCACTCTATTCCAGTTATCTTTGTTTGTCTTTTTTATTTCCTTCTCTTTGAGTACAAAACATACCAGCTCCACCACTTTATACATGAGATAATAGAACTTGTTAGCCCTTTACAGAAGTTGTTAGGATAATAACATTTAAATCCCTCAATTTTGGTGCACTTCAAAGTGAACGCATTTTGTGCAGACGTGGCCAAATGTAATGTGTTGTTTTGTGGGCAGGCTTGTCTCATATTTTATTCCTCCTGTCTCTGTCATGTTATTAGTATTGTACTTTTTGGATATATATGCTCTGGTCCAGTGACTGGTGACATGACATATCCCTATTTAAGGACACCTGTTGTTATGTCTTTTAAACAATGCCCTGACGAAGACTGACCTCAGGTCGAAACGTGCTGGCGTCTCTCTGAATTAAAATAATTTTATCTTACTCTGAGTGCCTCAGTTTTGAATTTACCCTCTGTACTCATCAGTAAGGGTTTTTGTTTTATCTATACCTCTTTTTTTCCAAGCACCTGAGTATATCTGCACATTCTTTGATTGACCCAGTGAAGCGATCCTCCGTCACAAGTTTTTGTTTAACTTAAGTTGTTTTTATATTTGTTCTTGTTTATTGTTTGATTTTACATTGCTTAGTGATCATTTGTGTTAGGCACCTTGGTTGACTGTATTTTTTTGTAAATTTACTTTTTTCCTTATTCATTGTCTGCATACATGCTTTGAGAGATTTTTTTTTTTTTTTCAAGCACAATTTGGGTCAAATGATCAAACAATACTTTTTGCCATGCCACCTTTTTTATTGACTTATTAATTAATGGGACATGTCTTTAGTTGACAATAGCCCAAAAACAATTGCTTTGAATTCATACATAAAATAGCCTTCATTTTTTAAGAATGAAAACAGACTGTCAAAGTTCACATGAAAATTCTCTTTTTTTTTTTCTTGGTCTATTTTGAATGTTTTATCAACTTCACAAATTTGATGCTCCAGACACGCAACTTACTCAATGAAAATACTCTTTTAGAACTTCTACAGTGATAGAACCAAAAAAGAGACATTTGCAGCTAAAATAGTCATTTACGGCATTAATAGAGTGTATTTTTTTATTAGTTTAAAGTTTTCTTTGTTGAAGGAAAAATGGGAAAAAAAAAACAACTGTGCTTTCCCATAAGTCTCCCAAACTTGTTAATTGTAGGTTGGGTAGGTAGGTATATCATGCAATCAGTTAATTGTGAACATTGACATGAGTAACTATCTGTCATTTATTTTGTAAAATCAGCGCTCTCATCCAGGAAAAAGACTGCAGACCTTGCTGTGTAGAGTCTTGAGGTGACCAGAGAGTGAAACCCACCTGCGGAGATGAGCATGAATCTAAGTTTTGTTTAAGTATATTTCTGTGTCAGTGTGGGAGGTGACACTTTGCCCCTGCAGCCTCACTGTCCCGGGAACATCCAGTGCCTTTATTACAGTATAAGCTGACATTTTTGGGCTAAGTGCGTGCAGCTGCGACCCTCAGCTACACCGACCACACATCCGTGGTTCCACAGGGCACCAGAGCCAAACTTTACACATATTTGTATTCATGTGACGTGCCTGAGATGGTGAAGTCTGCTGTATCAGGAGATGTACTGCAGACTGTGTATTTCTCGATAAGCTAAAGATAAAGTCTTCATCCTAAAGGCACTATATTTTCACATTAATTTATCCAAGCACAGATGTTAATGTCTCTTCTCAGGTAAAAAAATGTGTCCAATTTGGTCACTACGTTTGTTGTTGTTGGCATAGTAACACAGCTCTTTTCACAGTGTTGCAGCTAGGCTAATTCCTGTTTAGTAGGCCTACTGATGCGCTAAAATGTATTAATATTAAACACAGCAGATAATCAGTGGCAATGAATTTGGACCTTCCATACTTCACCAGGGAAGTATGTTTATAAAATTGCATAATTTTTTGTGCAATCAAATTAAAGTAAACAATTTGATAAAAACACATCAAATGCCAGGGCAGTTGTTTTATAAAAAGTTTGTTGAATTTGTAGAGTTAATATAGTCCCCGGGGTAGGGCCATTTATTTGCGAAAAAAAAGCACAGCTCTTAAGTACTTTTTTGGATAGAGGACACCCTATGGCATGTAGAAACAGTGGTCTTAAGTGTCCTGCGGGGGGCACCTGGCTTTTAGGCTCAAAAATGTGCAATTGGAGCAGCGCTATTTTATGAAAATGTGAAAAATCACATTTCTGGGCGTGGTGAGGTCAATTTTAGGGATACAGTGATGAAATTTCACACAAACCATGTTCTTGTAATGAGGAAATGTGTGACAAAATTTGGTGTCTCTACCAATAAAGAATCGATGGTTATTATGACAAATATCATAAAAGACAAAGCAAAAATACCTTTCACGGACCTACCATAAGACACTTTAAACATTTACTACAGTGCAAATTATTTATTGATGGGATGGTTTTGCACATAGAAAATTTCCTCATGCTCTTAGCTTTGATTTGAGGGGTTGATGATGTTTCTACCTTTAATAATGTGGCTGTTATAGTAGTTTTGCTGGACCCGCTCCTCTCTTGACAAAAGCCAGTTCTGCTTCTATAGGTCTGTGACTCTTACTCAATGTGCTCACATGCTACAAGAATTACAATGTAAAATGTGCCTTTTTAACATTTTATTCCACAGATCAAGCAGAGGTACAATTAAATTATTATAGTAAATGGTAAATGGTCTCTATTTATATAGTGCTTTTCCACCTTACAAGGCACTCAAAGCGCTTTTACAATCAGGGATCCACTCACCCAGTGCAACAGACACTGTGGCAATGTTTTTTTTTTTTGTTTTTTTTTTGACCTTTTTTTTAACCATTGACGTCCCACTGAGATTCAGGATCTCTTTTGCAGGGGAGCACTGGGAGAGGGGTCAGGGGAGGCATTAATGTTAAGTGTCTTGCCCAACCTCTTCATCCACCTTGGCTGCCTTATTGGATTGGTAGTAGAGGTTGTCAGAGCCTTGGTCTCCTGAAAACCGGAGCCGTCAGAGTCTACCCTGTGCCATTATCCATCCATGTTTTTTAGTGAAACATTCACTGCACATCTGATCTTTGACTGTTTCAGCATTTTTCACTTTTTGAAAGCTGCATTGGTCCTCCAAACACAGGACCACATACTTGCTTTCCTCAAATCCGTTCCCCCTAAAACATATTCCCTTGATTTATGACTGGACATCAAGCTCAGCAACACCAAACTGAAGACTGATAAAATCAGATGGTGTTTGAGAGCAAGACATTTAATTCAGAACTCTTTCCACAGAATGACTTGCATGTAAAAAAATAATGTGTATATACCTGTACTGTAAATGTTGTGTAAAAGGGCCTCATGAACTCCTCAGACTTTGGTAAGTTAGCTGAGGGACCATGGTCAGACCTGAAAATATCAGGCGTCACATACACAACCCCCAACTGCTCTGGACATTAACCAGAAGCACACACAAGCTTCAGACTGATTGGACAATATTCCCGCCAAAGTAGGAGGGAACTTTGCCCAGTAGAAGCCGAACACCCATTGAATTTCCAGTTCAGTTTTGGACACTCTCAGGAGTTTCTCTTTTGCAGCCTCTCTTATGGAGCTCCTTTGTTAGCATGTGCACCTAAGAGACAGGCCTTAGGCCTCTGGTGCAGGACGATGGAACAGAATGACACCATGGACAGCAAGAATTTGATGGCAAGATGTGTGCCACCAAATTGTTCCATTTTATCAAGCAGAACCTTCTTGCATGGTGATAATGTTGCTACAACAGTGCCCATTTAGCTGACATTGAAGTCTGGGATCCAGAGAAGCATGTGTAGTAATTTTTATTAATAAAGCTTCAGGATTTGATTGAATCAAAATATAAATTAATTGTTCGGGGCACCACTCACCAAAGTAAGAAATAGTTGATTCTAATACCAAATCCTTTAACAATTAATTAATGAATTTGTCTAATCTGAAGGTTGTAAGATCTTTTCACATTTCCATTGACTCCGATCTGAAAATGAATCATGCACTTTACCAAAATAAGGTGTGGTTTTGAAGATTTATTGACCAAAACATTACATACAGTATTTAAATCAAATATACAGATGACTTTCCTTAAATACACAATAAGAGTCTAGACCAGGGGTGTCAAACTCGGGCCCAGGGGCCAAAGTCGGCCCTCAAGAAGATATCATGTGGCCTCTGAGCATGATTTCAGATTATTATTGATAGTGGCCCCTTCTATCGCTGAGATGTGACTATTAAATGTAATATGCACTGGAATGAAGCAAAAAGCATGCAATCTGTCCAAAGTTTTCTTGCAATGAAATTATGTGCAATATAATGTAATACAATTAGGGCTGTCAAAGTTAACGCGTTAATCATGCGATTAATCATAAAAAATTAACGCATTAATCACAAATTATCGCAGATTAATCACACTCGTTAATTTGACCGCTCAGTACGCGCTTCAGCGCGGAGGGATCGCGTACTGCGCGGAGGGATACCTGGAAGGGGGCGGCGCAGGTTGTTATTAGGTCTGCGTAGTAGCTCAAGTGAATGCATACGCGGTGTAAACATGAATGGTGAGACAACGACTGGTGCGCCCGCCTCGGCAGAACTCGGAAGAACATCCCGACGGACTCTAGATAAAACGAAGGTAGTGTGCATAGATTGCAATGATGAACTCTCCTTTCAACGAAGCGCAACAAGCTTGAAATACCACCTTAAAACCAAACATGTGTTTGAGGCAGCGGCTACAAGAGCGCTGCTACTAGACTAACTTATATCAAGTCGAGCACGACAATGTTAACAAAAGCATCACAGATAAGTTTAACAACTTATCTGTGATGCTAAATGGAGCCACAGCATGTAGACCCACTAACATCGTTAAAGACCATGGGACGCCAAAAATATCAATGATTATGCATATGGCCACAGGTTATCCCACTTACAAGTTACCTTCCAGAGGAACAATCACAACCAGAATAAACCAACTGTAGAGTGCAAATAATAATAATTGACATATTCAAGTAACATTTGAATGTTAAGACATTCTAACAGTCATTTTCAAAATGTTGTAGTCTTTTATAGAATATCTTTGAAAGTTTGCAATCAAGAAATTAACTGCGATTAATCGTGATTAATCAAAATTTGAAAGTGTGATTAATCTGATTAAAAAAATGAATCGTTTGACAGCACTAAATACAATACAATACATATCTGGATATACAGCAAATGTGTTATATTAGCTTTATACAGCCCTATTGCCATATTTGAATTTAACACACAGGGACCTATATTTTAAAAATGGCCCTCGACCAACTCTGACTCTGATCCCTACCACCATTTGAGTTTGACATCTGTGGTCTAGATTGTTTATCTAAACCTATTTGCATTAACTGAGTGTAAACCAGCCCAATGTGACAGTTTTCATACAACCATTGGAGATGGCTGAATCCATCTTTCTCCAGAAGATGTCGGCTGTTAGGAGCTGGGCTGCTCACTGCTCCATTCTTTGTGGTGGCTGAGGGTCGGCGGGTAGACAGTGGCTGAAGTTGAAAAATGTCCATTCGCTTGAGCTTGCCTTAATCAATGTCCACAGCCAAAAATGTGGAGAAGAGATAGAGTTTTGGGGTGTTGGCCCATGTCTTTGTCCTTCCATCTCTGTAGTTGTAAAGGATGAAAATTCTGAAGATTCTCAAAAGGACCGGTTTTGGCTCCCTGCATCTTTGTGGCTCTTTAAGATTTGGTCCAGGGGCCCATGGTGTCATTCTGTTCCATCGTCCTGCACTGGAGGCCTAAGGCCTGTCTCTAAGGTGCACATGTTAACAAAGGAGCTCCATAAGAGAGGCTGCAAAAGGGAAAATCCCGAGAGTGTCCAAAACTGAACTGGAAATTCAATGAGTAGGGTGTTCGGCTTCTACTGGGCAAAGTTCCCTCCTACTTTGGTGGGAATATTGTCCAATCAGTCTGAAGCTTGTGTGTGCTGGTTAATGTCCAGAGCAGTTGGGGGTTGTGTATGTGACGCCTGATATTTTCAGGTCTGACCATGGTCCCTCAGCTAACTTACCAAAGTCTGAGGAGTTCATGAGGCCCTTTTACACAACATTTACAGTACAGGTATATACACATTATTTTTTTACATGCAAGTCATTCTGTGGAAAGAGTTCTGAATTAAATGTCTTGCTCTCAAACACCATCTGATTTTATCAGTCTTCAGTTTGGTGTTGCTGAGCTTGATGTCCAGTCATAAATCAAGGGAATATGTTTTAGGGGGAACGGATTTGAGGAAAGCAAGTATGTGGTCCTGTGTTTGGAGGACCAATGCAGCTTTCAAAAAGTGAAAAATGCTGAAACAGTCAAAGATCAGATGTGCAGTGAATGTTTCACTAAAAAACATGGATGGATAATGGCACAGGGTAGACTCTGACGGCTCCGGTTTTCAGGAGACCAAGGCTCTGACAACCTCTACTACCAATCCAATAAGGCAGCCAAGGTGGATGAAGAGGTTGGGCAAGACACTTAACATTAATGCCTCCCCTGACCCTCTCCCAGTGCTCCCCTGCAAAAGAGATCCTGAATCTCAGTGGGACGTCAATGGTTAAAAAAAGGTCAATAAAAAAAAAAAAAAAAAACATTGCCACAGTGTCTGTTGCACTGGGTGAGTGGATCCCTGATTGTAAAAGCGCTTTGAGTGCCTTGTAAGGTGGAAAAGCACTATATAAATAGAGACCATTTACCATTTACTATAATAATTTAATTGTACCTCTGCTTGATCTGTGGAATAAAATGTTAAAAAGGCACATTTTACATTGTAATTCTTGTAGCATGTGAGCACATTGAGTAAGAGTCACAGACCTATAGAAGCAGAACTGGCTTTTGTCAAGAGAGGAGCGGGTCCAGCAAAACTACTATAACAGCCACATTATTAAAGGTAGAAACATCATCAACCCCTCAAATCAAAGCTAAGAGCATGAGGAAATTTTCTATGTGCAAAACCATCCCATCAATAAATAATTTGTACTGTAGTAAATGTTTAAAGTGTCTTATGGTAGGTCCGTGAAAGGTATTTTTGCTTTGTCTTTTATGATATTTGTCATAATAACCATAGATTCTTTAATGGTAGAGACACCAAATTTTGTCACACATTTCCTCATTACAAGAACATGGTTTGTGTGAAATTTCATCACTGTAGTCCTAAAATTGACCTCACCACGCCCAGAAATGTGATTTTTCACATTTTCATAAAATAGCGCTGCTCCAATTGCACATTTTTGAGCCTAAAAGCCAGGTGCCCCCCGCAGGACACTTAAGACCACTGTTTCTACATGCCATAGGGTGTCCTCTATCCAAAAAAGTACTTAAGAGCTGTGCTTTTTTTTCACAAATAAATGGCCCTACCCCGGGGACTAATAGCATTACTATTAATTACAGTAGCCTTAATCTTGGTTACCATTAGCTTTGAGACAAAAATTGCACATTTTATGAGCACACGGGTTATATTTCGTATGTGAAGGTCTTTTAATTTTTCTTTTTTTACAATAAAATAACTAAAAACTACTTTCCACCCAGCACAGATTAATGTATCTATTTAAAAGTCAGTCCACAATGTCTTGTCTATAACTAAAAATGTCCCTTTTGTTCACCCTTCTCCGCTAAGCTTGTCTGATGTTGTTGTTAGCATTGTGGCTAACTGCCGTTAGCATACCGGCACATTGTTATTGCCCACTTTGTACCTTTCAGCGCAACTACACATGCGCAATCCAAGATTACATGTAAAACCTTTATATTGATATTTCTGAATCTATCACAAACGCCACACTTTTTTATTGTCATTTTATGCTAACAGTTAGCAGCCAGAACTAGCTTAATTGACTGTGTGCACAAGAGTATTCTTTTTTTTCAAAAATGCTAACATCTTGTCGGCAGGTTCATTTCCTGTTTAGTTCATTCTTATGAGGTTTTCACTACCTCAGCCTAAAATGAGAAATTACTAAAGATCAGGCAGTGAACAGTGAGTTTTTTGGTGGTTTTCTCTAACATGTTAAATATATTTGCAAATGAGGAAAATATTTCACCAAAGAACCAAAGTGTGTTTATAAAAAGATGTGTTTGTCTGTCAATGCTAATGCTAAAGTCTGAGGATTTGAAAATAAACAGCTCTTATGCACACAGTCAATTGAGCATTTACAGATTTGAAATAGTAATAATCTCTTTTTACAATAATTCACTTTGTTAAAATGTGTGTGGAGGCTTTTGTTTAAGAGCTTAGCTTAATCTGTTTTTAAATAAAATTTCAAAAGTAATAAAACAATGTAGCCTTGGAGAAGTAAAGGTAAAGGTACAAAGTGTGCTTCCAGTATGAAGTAGGCAATGACACAAGTCTTGTTCTTAACGGATGTGAAAAAAGCTTATAGAGCACATTGTGCTCTACAATTCGGCATTAGGTAAGTGAAAAAAATGTGGATTGTAGTAGAGCGCTTAACATTTGCTTGTATTTTGTGTGTGTTTTCAGTTTGATTTAAATAGGCCTATGTAAAGAGAGAGGAATCCAAGGTGAAATGACTTTGGATGCATCACTGAACTCATTTAAGCTGCTCTGATTGATTCACATTTGATGGAACAGGGTCACAGAGTTCATGAGATGCTTGAGTTACACTGGTTTGAATGTGCTCAGACATGAAACAGATCACAGGGAAGAGGCACTGCCACTTAGCAAGGAGGTCTTCGGTTCAAACACCACTTTGACTTTTAACATCCATTAGTATTTTCATAATTTTGACAATGGAATTTATATTTTGACTCACGCTCTTGTTCTGTTCAAAAATCATCTTTGAAGATCATCTTACTTCATTCATGTTTTGTCCTGGATTGTTTTTGTCATTGTTATTATTATTGCTTATTTAATAATGATTTTCTAATTGCTTAGTCAACCAGAATATACTGTATTGTTTTAATGTGTAAATGCTTCAAGTGAAGAAGAGTCCCTTAACTATACTCTTCTGTTCTTTCAACCTGGGAGTGTGTCGGCTTGTCTCAATGATTATGTAATCACTTTGTCTGGCCCCACAGTAGGCCATTAAAGAGTTACTTTGGCTAAGGTTAAGGTACACTTTAACTTAAGCTACACTTTATTGTCGCCGAAGGGAATTTTTGGTTAACAACTCTGTAGAGAGTCTTGTGTATTAAAATTCTACTCTCTTAAGTGGATGACAACGCTCGAATATGATGAAAATAAACACCCAGATTATTTGTAGGTTGTATGGAAGATTTTCAAAGAAAAAACAAATCCAGCAGCTGTTTTTCAAATGATGCTCATGTCTCCCGCCCGAAGCCACGCCCTTCACTACTGAGCCAATGATTTAGGAACATGAGTGAGTTTGACAGGTTAACAGGCCAGTAGATGAGGAAATACCTTCTTTTCTATTGGCCATCGTTTTACTGGCCTCACCATCACCATGTCCACAGTTTATCTATTTAAGATGAAGCCCCAGCGAGAGAGAGAGAGGAAGAGAGAGAGAGAGGGAGAGAGACAGACAGACAGACAGAGAAAGAGAGAGAGAAAGCGAGGAGAGAGAAAGTGATAGAGAGAAAGAGAGGGGGCCGAGATCGAAAGAGTAGAGAGAAACTGAGGTGCGAAAGAGAGAAAAGACAGGAGAGAGAGAGAAAACAAGGAAGGAAAGAGAGAGAGAAAGAAAAACCAAGGAAAGAAAGTGAGAGAGAGAAAGAGAGTGAGAAAAAAAGGAGAAAGAGAAACCGAGCAGAGAGAGAGAAAACAAGGAGAGAAAGAGAGAGAAATAGAAGAGAGAGAGAAAAAGAGAGCAAGAAAAAAGAGAGAGGAGAGATAGAGAAAAAGGAGAGGGAGAAAGAGAGCAAGAAAGAAAAAGAGAGAGAAAGAGAAACTGAGCAGAGAGAGAGAAAACAAGGAGAGCAAGAGAGAGAAATAGAAGAGAGAGAGAAAAAGAGAGCAAGAAAAAAAGAGAGAGAAAAAGGAGAGGGAGAAAGAGAGCAAGAAAGAAAAAGAGAGAGAAAGAGGACAAGAGAGAGAAAGAAAAAGAAGAAAAGAGAGGAGACAGAGCAAGAAGAGAAAAAGAAAGAGAGAGAGAAAGAAATAGATAATAGAGAGAGAAGTAGAGAAAAAGAAAGGAGAGAAAGAGAAAAAGAAGGAAAGAAAGAGAGAGAGGGAGTGAGAGAGATAAGAAGAGAGAGGAAAGAAAGTGAGAGGTGGGGAGAGAGAAACAGAAGAAGAGAAAGGAGAGAGAGTACAACAGAGAAAGTGTGAGGAGCAAAGAAAAAAGAAAGAGAGAGATATAAAAGAGAAAGAGAAAGACAGAGAGAGAGGAGAAACTGTGATTACATTTTTAAGCTAAACTGCCTTATTATTTTAAAAGTATATGGCCAATCTTGATCGAAAAGTTCCAGAATATTGTATATTCAGCAGAGAGCTCCTATGCAGATGCTTTGCTCAGGTGGCTCTGCGTATCTGTCTATATATAGTTCTGCTACGCTCCCCCGCTGTTTCCTGTATGTATATATGCACAGTGTTTACAGCAAATCCACTCCGCCGTGTTTTGTTCATTGTACTGTGACTCGAGTCCTGTGGAAATCCAATTGGCGGATGCGACGAGTCATATTTTTTCACGTCGGAGATTAAGCGCTCCGTCAGCAGGAGGCCGGCTTTTGAAAAGAAATGTAATTAAATCAGATGTTTAGCCACCGCGACGCCAACTTATTATATTAGCGAACGGCGTTACGTTTGCGAGCTATTTTGGGGCGAAAATGGATGGAGTGGGAATAATTGATGATAGGAACAGCAGAGGCAGAATTATGTGTGAAATGATAAATGTTACGTGTTTATCAGACACAGAAAAAGGTTGAATCAGAGGTTAAGAAATACAGTATAGAGGCGGAAAAAAACCCCAGCTAAAACATATTTTAAAAAGTCCAGATTGACTTGAAATAGGTTCAAAAATCTGCCAGTACCACAAGCACATTTTGTCTAGAAATAAAACTTTATTACTTAATAAAGGTGCCTTTTTAGCAATTATTGGCTAGTTTGTACGACTCAATACAAATGATTAAGTAGGCTATCATCTTAAATCTAGTGTCTTCAGAAACTTCAATTGTCCTGGTTTTGTCCACTTTTACCCCTGGTCTAGTTTAGTCCAGTTTTAATCTTGATAGTATTAGTTCAGTTTAATCCTGGTTTGGTCCAATTTTAGTCCTGGTTTAGTCCTGTTTAGACATGGTCTAGTCCTGGTCTAATTCTGGTTTAGTCCAGTTTTAGTCCTGATAGTCCTGGTTTAATCCTGGTCTAGTCCTGGTTTAATCTGGTTTAGTTCTGGTTTAGTCCTGGTTAATCCTGGTCTAGTCCTGGTTTAATCTTGGTCTAGTTCTGGTTTAATCCTGGTCTAGTCCTGGTTTCATCCTTGTCTAGGCCTGGTTTTATCCTGGTGTAGTCCTGGTTTAATCCTGGTCTAGTCCTGGTTTATTCCTTGTCTAGGCCTGGTTTTATCCTGGTTTAGTCCTGGTTTAGTCCCAGTTTAATCCTGGTCTAGTCCTGGTTTAATCCTTGTTTATTCCTGGAATAGTCCTGGTTTTGTCCTGGTTAATCCTTGTATTCCTGGTTTAATCCTGGCTAGTCCTGGTTTATTCCTGATTCCGTCCTTATTTAGTCTTCTTCTAGTCCTGGTCAAGTGCTGGTTTAATCCTGGTTTAGACTGGGTCTAGTCCTAGTTTAGTCCTGGGTTAATCCTGGTCTCTTCCTGCTCTAGTCCTGTTTTAGTCCTGATTTAATCCTGGTTTAGTCCTGGTTCACTCCTAGTCTTGTCCTGTTCTAGTCCTGATTAATCCTGGTTTTGTCCTGGTTTAATCCCGGTCTAGTCCTTGTTTAGTCCTGGGTTAATCCTGGTCTCCTCCTGCTCTAGACCTGCTTTAGTCCTGGTTTAATCCTGTTTTAGTTCTGGTTCAGTCCTGCTCTAGTCCTGTTTTAGTCCTGGTTTAATACTGGTTTAGTTCTGGTTCAGTCCTGGTCTGGTCCTGTAGTCCTGATTAATCCTGGTTTTAGTCCTGGTTTAATCCTGGTCTAGTCCTTGCTTATAGTCCTACGTCTAATTGTCCCAAAGTTACATAGTGTTTTGATGCTCCGTGTTATTGAGAGCAGCACGTTCACAGCACAAACACGTCCTGGCATTAGTGCTTCTCATTGAAACAGCCCTGCGCTCTGATTGGCTGAAGCTTCTGAAGAGCGACATCATTACTGCATCTCCAAATTACACTTCGCAGCAGCGCCTGATCTCGGCACGCTGCAATTTTAATAATGACAAGCTTCTCCAATACCAAACAAGTGCGCACCACAACACTGTTTGAGTCATCGCCGTAAATAACAGTTAAGGACTAATGCGGCTCATCACAAACAAGCACAACGGAAAGTAAATCTCTGAAGGAAACTACTTCATAATGTTATCTTTAGAAAGGGCAGAAGAGCATGTCCATGGAGATATACGCTACTGAACAGTTTTCTAGTCGTATTCAAAGAAAAACTAGTGTGTTTTTTCTAAGCATTTTAGTAATGAACTGTTTACTCGAGCTGATACTTAGCCTGGTGTCATTGCCAACTTCGTACCAGAAGCACACTTTGTACCGTTAGCTTTACTTCTCTTACATTGTTTATTCGTTTTGAAATGTTATTAAACAGAAGACTAAGCTGTTATACACAAAACCCACGGTAAAATTTCAACAAAGCAAACGAGAATATAACTATTTCAAAGCCGTAAACACCCGATTAAGCTAGTTCCGGATGCTAACTGTTAGCTTAAAATGTTTGAGCAAATTTGTGAGCTACATTTATAATTATAAATATAAATTGATTACTAACTGTACACATAAAATTGATGGTTTTAAAAGAGGTAATTTTTTCGGCCTGCACATGCGTAGTTGCGCTAAAAGGTACAAAGTGGGCAGAGGTACGAAGTATGCATTGACACCTGGATCCATGGAGCGGTTTGGGTCGCTTATGTTAACGATGGTGAGCGTTTCTTCTGCAGGTCGAGGCTCTTGAGGGTCTGCAACATGAGCAGTTCACGTCTAGCCACCTTATCCTTTACTTATTTTATTTCACTCCATCTTCTAGGTCAGGTAACCCAGGACTGCAAACGGTTCCCAAAAAGCAGGAAGTATGGTCGTCCAATCAGCGAGAAGGAGCAAAGTGGTGAGTTAGCCAGAACCAACCCCAGTTGAGCTAGCTGACAGTGTTCTCCTCAATCACTGACACACGTTTATACTCTACTTCCTGGACGACAAAACAACCAAACCTTTGTGAAGCGAACAAACCCCAATGATGCGATCCCTGACAGTTTGTACGAATAAAGTAAAATTAAACCAACTGATGCATCAGCTTGTCGATGTCATTCACATGAGGTAAGGAGCTATTACACTGGCACATTGGGCGTCCAAGGAAACTCTCTGTTGACCATTTCTATAGGATGGTAACATCATTTAAGAAGCAGGTGTGTTAGAGATGGCGTAATGCTCATAAAGAAGAATCTGCACTATAACTCCTGTAGAGGGGCACATCGAATTTAAAATCAGGCTCTGGATCTTTCAAAACGTATTTTTTTATGAGCTAATGCTACTACTGAGAATAGGAAAAACAGAGGAAACTGCTTCAGAGATCTTCGAAACATACTTGACTAGCTCAGATGCTAAGTGTTTGATAGCATCAGAGTCGAACTATGTCTCTACTAGGGTTAAGGTTAAACTTGCAACACTTCTTGGAAAATTTTTATTATTTACTAAAACTTCCCTCTGAGTAAACTTTCTCAGTTGTAATGTTCCTTGGTGACTCGGTGTGTGTTATCTCTGTGGTTATGAGTAAAACTAATATCTTATCTGTGTCTGCACATGAGCACCTGCCCACACAAGTGATCAATAGAGCCGTGTGGAGCTGTCCTTGGACCTAATGTTTGAGGGGAGATCTGCTGCTGCTGCTGGGTCTGTCTGTGCTGGGCCTCTTATCACCTGCACACACACAAACACACGGGAACAATAACACATGCACAGTAGAGTTGTAATGGCTGACCTATTAGACTAAAGACACTCTCAACCCTGCACCACATTCTGAACCAAAACTGTTTCCAGACAATCAGGGGGATAAGGTACGGTCCTGTGCTGTTGTGAGGGACCTACTTTCACAGTTTCCAGTGATGAAAATTTTATTTTTGGCTACAACAAACCTCTTAACAAAGCCAAGGAGGTGCTGTCAGTGCCCACTTTGTACCTTTTAGCGGAACTACGATTTTAAACAGCAATAATCTCATTTTACAATGATTTGCTTTGTTGAAATCTGTAAGGGAATTTTGTGTTTAACATTTTAGTTTCATCTGTGTTTAATTAAAATTTACAAATAAATATAATAATAATACGAATAAAACAATGTTAAAGAACTAAAGCTGAATTTATCAAGTGTGCTTCCGGTACAAAGTGGACAGGTGCGTTAGCATCAGCTGCTTTCTGTTTGCCGAGACAAAACCATGGAAGTAAAATTAGAGCTGGAAGACTAGGCCAAGATGGCGGCCCATCGTTTTCAAAAGGCTTGTGTGTGGTGGCGCCCTGTCATTGCCCACTTCGTACCTCTGCCCTTTTAGCGCAACCACGAATGCGCAGGCCGAATTTACCTCTTTTAAAACCATTATTTGTAATTGTACAGTTAATGTTATTTATTTATATTGATATTTATGAATAAAATAAATAATAAATAAATAAAATCCCACAAAAGTATTGTTTTTTTTTTTTTTTTTAAAGAAAGCAGGCCCTCAGGAGCCAGGATTCTGCAATAAAAACGCTCACCATCATTAACATAAGTGGCTGTAAAACCACACAGAAGTGAACAAGTCTGCGGGATCCAGGCTAATGGATACATAGCTTATATCTCTCTGGAAATGATGTTACAGCGGCATGAAAAAGTATGTGAACCTTTTGAAATTTCGCACATTTCTGCTTAAAATCACCATCAAATGTGATCTGATCTTTGTCAAAATCACACCAATGAAAAAACAGAGTCTGCTTTAACTAAAACCACCCAAACATTTATAGGTTTTCATTTTTAATGAGGATAACATGCAAACATTGACAAAAGGGGAAAGAAAAAGTAAGTGAACCTTCTGCCTAAGGAGACTTTAAGAGCAATTATTTCCCAATTTTACCAAACAATTTAAATCAGAGAGTGTCCAATCTCTGAGGAGTGGCTTAAAGCTGCCCTGCCCACTATAAAAGACACTCCTGGTACACACTGTGTCTTGATGTGAAGCAATGTCTGTTGTTCATCATGGCTCGCTCAAAGCAGCTGTCTGAAGACCTGCAATCTAGAATTGTAGACTTGTATGAAGCTGGAAAAGGTTACAAAAACCATCTCTAAAAGTCTGGATGTTCATTAGTCTACAGTTAGAGAAATTATGTGCAAATGGAGAGAGCTTGGCACTGTTGCTTCTTTCTTGAGGAGTGGCCTTTCAACAAAAATAACGCCCAAAGTTCATCGCAAAATACTCAGAAAGGTAAAAAAGAACCCTAGAGTGTCTGCTAAAGACTTACAGAACGTACTGGCACAGTCCAATACCTCTGTGCATACACTGACTACATGTAAAACAACAGTCTAGAATTGTGTTCATCAGAGGACTCCACAGAGGAAGCCACTACTGTCTAAAAAAACATTGCTGCACAGTTAAAGTTCGCAAAAAATCACCTAGACACTCCACAGAACTTCTGGCAAAGTATTTTGTGGACTGATGAAACTAAAATTGAATTATTTGGGAGAAACACACAATGTCATGTTTAGAGGAAAAATTAAACAGCTCACCATTATCAACGCCTCATCCCCACCGTGAAGCCTGGTGGAGGGAAAATTATAGTTTAGGCCTGTTTTGCTTCCTCAGGGCCTGGACAACTTGTAATCATTAGTGGAAAAATGAATTCAAAAGTTTATCAGATGTTTTACAAGAAAAGTTGAGGCTGTCTGTCAGACAGTCAAAGCTTAAAAGAGGAAAGAAGCTTCAACAAGACAATGATCCAAAACACAAGAGTAAATCAACTTGAGAATGGTTTCAGAAGAACCAAATACACATTCTGGAGTGGCCAAGTCAAAGTTCTGACTTAAGATGCTGTGGCATGACCTCAAAACAGCAATTCATGCCCAACATCCCAAGAATCTGACTGAACTGCAGCAATTTTTTAAGAAGAATGGTCCAAAATTGATCAAATCGATGTGCAAGACTGATCTGCAACTACAGGAAGCGTCTGGTAGAAGTTATTGCTGCCAAAGGAGGTGTAAACAGATATTGAATGAAAGGGTTCACTTACTTTTTTTTTCTCCTTCTGTCATTGTTTGCATGTTATCCTCATTAAAATATGAAAACCTATAAATGTTTGGGTGGTTTTAGTTAAAGCAGACACTGTTTTTTCATTGGTGTGATTTTGACAAAGATCAGATCACATTTGATGGTGATTTTAAGCAGAAATGTGAGAAATTTCAAAAGGTTCACATACTTTTTCATGCCGCTGTAACTGCAGGGGTGGATGAAGAGGGCCTACTCTATTTTGTATAAAGTAAAAGTTAAAATATACCCAGGTTAAAATAAAAAAATGTGGTACCACTTTATAATAACTACACCTTAATTCGTCTTTGTAAAGCATTAACAAAGCTTGAATAAAGCCTTAATTATTCAATAACAAATGATTAATTCATGAATGAAAAAGTTTAGTAAGGCTTAGTAACTACTTAGTTAAGGAACTAAGGTAAGGGTTGGTATTTAGGGTTGGTTACAGGGTTTGGAGTAATTAAGTAGCTACTAAGCCTTGATAAAACTTTTCATCTATTAATTATTCATTTGTTCATGATGAATTAAGTCTTTATTAAGGGTTTCTTAAGGATTATTAAGGTGTAGTTATTATAAAGTGTTACCAAAATTTCACACACACAAAAATCTATTGGATGAAACAAGTCCAGATCTAAAATAAGTAAAAAATTCTGACAATGGAAAAAGCACATTTTGCCTTATTGTCTGTAGAATCTGAAATCTAGTACTTTTATTAGTCACTGCTCAATTGAGTTTTAGTCATGATAGTCCTGGTTTAGTCCAGCTTTAGTCCTGGTCTAGTCCTGGTTTCCTGTCTGAGCCTCAGAAAACATGAAAACAAACTATTAAATCGATAACTAAATTAGTTGATTATTATGATTGTGATGATTTAAATACATAGTTCATTTCAGATGTTTTGGGTAATGGATGACAGTACCTTCACATCTTCGCTATGATCTGTTATTTTTGGTGAACACTGCAGTAAAAAGGCAATTCATCTTAAAAACTAATGCCTCCAACATTATTCAATTCTGAAATATATGGACAAAAATTTTAATAAGCCAGTTTCAGAGTGTCACCAAACCTTTGCCAAATTTGCATGCAGCCCAAGTCACAGCACACTGAGAATAACACATAATTCACTGTGACGACCCCAGAAGGGAAGGCAAAAGGATTTTATTTTCACCACTCAATACAAAACAATAGAAAACGGTTACTGGGGCAACGCTATGAACAATACTGTACAGAAACGTTCATTGTCATTCAACACACAAACCGGCTGCACACTGGAGGAGTTTCAAATGTTCCACGATCCTTATGTCACTTAATATTTACCTCAGGACCTCGTGTAAAATTGTAATATTACGGACGTCATCTGAGTTTCTACTTCTGTGTCTTTTACCTCTTGTAATTCACCAAATTCAGACGTCCTCAAGTAATCTAATCCCGTACAAAGGTTTTAACTGTTTATAAATATAATGATAACTCTGCACGCAGCATATTTTAAAATTTTAAAATTACGTTTTTTTTTTCTACAATTAAATAGCTAAAACTAAACTACGATCACATTTGTAAGTAGTACCCAGTTGTCAAGAAGATAGGTAACTGGGGAAAATCATAGACATATAATTAGTAGACGTGCAGTTTGACTGTGATGCTTTCTAACACTTAGCATCTGAGCTAGTCCGGTATGTTTTGAAGAACTCCGGAACGCTCTCCTGTTTGTTTTCCCATAAGAGGGATTTTCGGTCGACTCTCTGTTTGGTTACATGGGGAAACTTCTTTTGAATAAAACAACAAAACCGGACGAGTGTCGATCAGGTATGAACCGGTATGTCACATGTCTGTCTCCTGAAGCTAGAGACAGTGTTTTTCTCGCTGTTTTTTCACTCACAAGAATGTAATCTTTCTGGTGGCAGGGTGCACGCGCATCCCCCGTGCATCCCCCTCTATAGCCATTGACATTAAATACGCAAGTTATGTAAGATGTGGAGAGTGTCAGCTGTTACAAACCTCTCGACCACACTTTGCAGAGGTCAAAGGTCAGAGCCTCGCTACAAGTTACTGTTGAGTTTACAAACTTTTTAGTGTTTTATTCTAGGTAAAATTTGTGTATAAAACTGCTAACAAACTAGCTAATGACATTAAACATCCTGTTTTACATGTTACTGTGAGAACGGCAGAAAATGACATAAACATCACGAAATAAAGTTGTACATGTAGCCTTACTTCCCTGTTGAGGAGTGTCCGGGTCACAGTGATGGAGTTTGAATAGCATTTTGTGAATGATTGTATCAGTTTAGAAAATTTATATTATTAATATATTGCCAATGCTGTTTAATAAAGCTTCATAATAAGACACAAGTCAGTCCGTTTTGTTCGTGATATTGCTGAAATCGCGTGTTTAAGCTTGTTTTATCCATAAAATGCAACTTCTGCCATTGTGTTCAATAATGCGTCATCCTGTCTACAAGCGAAATATGGCATTGCACTGTTCATGTTGTGGCAACAGAGCAGAGCTGCTGATGGCGCGTCTACTAATTTAATGTCTATGGGGGAAAGTTTGGACAGAACGCTGCTAAGTTTCAACGAAGTGACATGATCATAAATAAATTAAAAAATAGACACTGAATCTGTTTGATAAGACATTTGACTGTGTGGATGTTTTTCTCATCGAGGGACGCAACAATGTGATGATGAGCCACATTTACACTGCCACAGCTCAGTTCATTCAGGAGAAAACAAACTGAAAACACAAAAAATACTCAAGTCATGAATGAACACAAAATATCTTGCATCTCTGAACCACGTAAATGCAGCATAAGCTTGGTGCTGCAACACAGACATGACATTACATATTCCACATTTCTTTGGTAAAATATTGTGCCAGAACTACTCAAGTGTGCAGAAGGCTTTACACAAATTCGGTTTCACCCAGATGACTTTTGTGTGTCATCCTTTAAACACTGTTCTTGTGTGTGTGTGTTTGTGTGTGTGTTATTGTCCAGCCTGTTGTGTGTCAGAGGAGATGATAGAGCAGTGTGGTCCAAAACACACAAAGACACAAGCCTGCAAGTGTCAAAGCCAAATCACATGTTCGGGACAGCCAGTGCTCCACATTCTGTAGGCTAATCCGGAGACTTCCCGCTGGTATAGAAGCCCCCTCTCCTCCTCCTCCTCCTTCTCCTCCCATAATGCCGTTCTGCTCTGCTGTGTTGGTGCTGCTGATAACATCTTGGCTGACAGATGATGTGCGTGCCCTCCGTGCGACCACGCGACCGCTCGGGTGCCTTTGGTCTGTTCATTTGGACATAATGAGAAAGAAAGATTGGATTATCTGACCAAACGCTGCTCCCGCTTTGAGCTCTAACAGAGAAACGCATAGCAACACAGGGATACTTAGTGTTCAGGTCAAAGTAGTAGTTTGTGCTATGTAATGTTCATAGCATGGCATTCAAGGGATCCTATTATATAAAATGTGTTATTCAAAGATTTTAACCTTGTTACAATGGCATTAGTTTACTCAAAGTTAGTTGATTTATACTTATATTGTTCTTCAGCTGGAGCTCAAGTGCTCAGAAAATCTGTTTTCACCTACCACCTATCCCCTGTACAGAGTTTCTGCACAACTTCTAGAATGAAATTTAAGACTTTTTAGTACTTTTTAAAGACCTTGTATATCAAAAGACCATGTGCATTTTTCATAAAGCCTATTTATCTCCAAAACATACATCAATACAATAAAAAAATAATGCAGGCCCTCCCATGATGCAGTCATGCCTCACGTCCATGACAAACGTGCTTCCGTTCATCTGCATGACAGCTAGTCTCTACAGCACAAGCTGCTTCAGTTTTTCATTCTTTTGTTTGTTTGATTTGACCAGGCTCACTGAGTCATTAATAAGTGTAAGTATATCTTATTGTATAGCCATACAGACACGATCAAAGCGCCATCACCAAGTGTTCCCTAACATGCATGTTATCAGTTGGTGGGGAAACCACCCAGACACGAGGAGGAACTGCAAACTCCACACAGAAAGGTCCGGGCCTGAGCGGGAATCGAACTCGTGACCTTCTTGCTGTGAGGCCAGAGCGCTATCCGCTCTGCCACCGTGCGCCAACATTAATGTGGAAATAAGCGGAGAGTTCTTTGCACACTCTTCATTTAACTTTGATATATCTGCTCGAAATACAAGGTCTTTAAAAAATACTAAACTTAAAGTCCTATTTTTGACAAATTTAGGACTGGGAGCCCTGCTGTAATTCACAAGATTAATACTCAAACTGAAGCACTATGTGGTTCAAAACTGTCCCATAGCCACTTTCCAACAAAAATAATTTGTTATTTAAAATCTGTTGCTTTTTACAGTTACATTTTAAAATGAAGAGGCGGGGCTTATCAGTTCTGCAGTTTTGAACAGGAAGTCAGTAGAGCTGTTTCTATTTTCAAACCGTTTTAGATCAATTTTGTGTTTTACAATGAACAAAGGTTAAATTCCTAATTTGTTCTGTTTTCTTCTTGATCAATACACAATAGGTCTCCTTTAATTAAACATTTCTATCTTGCATTATTCAATAGGCTTTGTTCATGTTCTACAACAAGTTTACTTAGCTATGTAGCATGTGTCTGTAGTAGAGAGAGTTTGAAAACTTTGAAAAACTATATGCAGTGAATAATTAAAAGGCCAGAGTCGATGCACTAAAACATACATGCAGCCACTGATCTAAGCACACACACTATAGTAGTACAATACAAACAATAATACTGAATTAAAATACAACTTTGAGAACACCATTATAACATGGTTGAAGCTAAGGGGAGTCATTTCTGCGTAAGATAGAACCTTTAATCATCATTGACCCAACAAAAACAAATATGTAAGAATAAAGAAGTGACCATAACACTAGTGACACCTCAGTTAAACTTGCCTTATACATGGGGAAATTGTTCCCTCTTGTGGCTAATTTGTGCAGAAGTCAAACTTACCCAGACTCATCTTCAAAGGCACAATGACAATGATCACACACAGTGAGAGACACGATGCACAAACCTATAGAGAAACATAAATAAATCATACGTCACACTCAAAATAGCCAACCGTAGATGTTTTATTTATGAGCTGGCAGCGCTTCAGATTTTTACAGATTTCAATAATTCAACTTAAAGGCATCAAAGGTATATAATCGGCCAGTGTACGCTAAACTGTTCATAATGATGGGTATGTCAGTGTTGGGAAGAGGGCTTTGAAAATGGATTAGTTACAGAATACTTGCAGTGAAATGTATTGTCCAATCATAGGACTGTGCTTATACTGAACTGCATCACTTATTTATGAAAAACAGACAAATAAAACAGATTTTTATCTTTGTAGACATTTACTCTATTCATAGGATAAAAGAAAAAAAAACAAAACTAAACTGTGTGATCAAATATGTAAATGTATGCAGATGACATCACAGTTTTCTAAATGTCAGCAGTGAGTGGTAAAAATATACGAGAGTCAATGGTGAGAAATTACATCTTTCTTCCAAGAGTTCAAAACTGATACCAAATGTAAACAAATGCACTGTGATCCAAGCTGGTGGTAGAAAACAGAAAACCAGATTTAAACTCCACTGACAGACTTAATGATCACACACACATGCAGATGAACTTTTACACTTGTTTTTAAAATGTTTTTGAGTCTGTTTGATGAGGGAGATTAACAGAAAAGAAAAGCTACTTTTGTTTTCATGATAGCATAAAGTTAAATTCCCCAAATGTGAGTATTTTGTTTAGGGGTGTCAAATTAGTGCATTAATTACATTAATTATTTACAGATATATTAATTGAGTTAATTTTTTTAATCGCATTCATCTATTTTGAAATCTTTAACTTCATTGTTTCTATATGTGAGTTTAAAGTGACATAAGGGTTCTTCAACTTGACAATTTAGCGACAAAAGACATCCTAAAGTCTTCATTTTTTGTAATATATTAATATTTCCATCTGCAACAATAATGTAATTAATTAAATTGGATAAAAACAAAACAAGAACACTTAAGTTGAGTGTTTTTCTCAGCAATTTTGAGGTGAGATTAAAAATAGATTAATTAGATTAATTAATTGCAGATCATAATTAATCTCTTAAAATTTTTAAATCACTTGACACCACTAGTTTTGTTTCTGATTTTAAATCAATTTGATAGATTCTTATCTGTTGTAAAGAGAAATGACAGTTTTGCATGAACAAACAAGTAGTTTGGAAAAAAAAAAAAATATTGAAAATAAGTATAAGTATAAGCGTAATTCTAAATTTGTGAATTTTTCACCCTAGGAAGAAAAGAAACGTAATTCAACGAGCCTTTGGACTCCATTGGGGATTTTTTTTTTTCTTTTGGAGGAGTTTTGGCCCAATGTATTTCTGGTGGGCAGCCTACTGCCTAGTGTCAAATTTGTAAAAAGTTTAGTAAAATCTTAACTCTAATGATCTTAACTTTGTTTTAGTGAAATGAATAGTTCGGCCTGTCATAGGCACTTTAAAGAAATCATATTTAAGATACACAACTTGTGGTTTTAAAAAATATTGTATTCACAGATGAAATGGCCCATAGAATGAAGTTCTGAAATCATAAACAAGGTTTGTTATGAATCATGGGTAATAACATAATAGTTACTTTCTCAGACACTGACTCTTTGTCAGGTGCATTAGCCTATCACAGACAGTTCACACTCACATTTAACAGTTACAATATTGTGTTTTCACACCTCATAAAGTAAACTAATTAAAAGGTACATTATAAATGTAGAATATTCTGTTTGTCCTTGTAGGTGTTGCTGTGGTTAAACACTCCTGTTCATGCACTTGTGCAGAAGCTTCTGGGCATGCGCACATCACTTCAAAGTCGGCATGACTTTGATTGGGGAATGACAACCTAAACGTGAGGCTCATTCTGCTTTTTGATTTATAATAATAACCAAAACATCAAATGTAAAGATTAAAATAACATCATGTCCATTGCTTTTTAAATTACTTTCAGTACAAATTAAAGTACATTTGAACATGTTTGCCTTGTATCTGTGACACATATATCTCCTGTTTATGAAATCCAAAGTCAAAATCTTACATACAGTTCCTTTAAGGAGCATTTTCAAACAAAACATCAGTGCATAGGGTTTATATAAAAATATGAGATAAAAAATCTCCATCTTTTAGAAAGACAAGAGTATTTTGCCAACAAATCTACACATTTTACTCACTCCTCATTTCGTTCTAACCTCTACACTCGATATACACTTGACCCGTCTCTACAAATCAATAATTAACGTCACAGAGGTGGTTTAGTCCAGCAGCCTCCTCTTAAGTACAGTGAGTGTGATTTGTGCGCTGAGTGTGAATGACGCCTTACCAGGACTAGCTGTGGAGCACTCTGACTCATGCTCCTTAAGGCTTTACCCATCTGGACCCAGAGCAGGGCTAAGGCGCAGGGCACTACAGCCTCCCCCTCCTCCTGCTCGCTCTCCACACATCTACACTCACAAACAGCAAGACATGTCAGTGCAAGAATATCTGACCTCCATTTGAAAGCATCCTCTTCGGAAAAAACTGTGCGAATGATCATTACGCAGAAGAGCTGGCAAGAACATAACAAGAACATGTAGTAGAGTGGTCAGCGCATAGCAAAGAATTAGATCTACATGAGCTGACAATTCTCCTGGTTAACGTCAGTGTTTATGTGTTTCTTTGGCATCGGGCTTGACCCTTTCTATTGTTAGTTATTTCAATTGTTAGTAGCTACAAGATGTAAAGTATTTCATGTTTAAGAATCTTTTGTGAGTACCAGACCTTGCCAAGATTTTCTCTAAAACAGTGCCGGGCTCATCCTGGTGCGTCACATTAAAGAAGTCTTGGGCCCTTGAAGGCAGACTGTGGCCTTGTTGCATCAAAATGAACAAGTTGAACATGCCCTGTGTGAAAATACAATTACAGTGAGACTGAATCAAGAATCAAATGAAGAGAATATATTCATAAAGCTGTGTGTAGTGGTGTTTGTTGTTTTGCCCAGGCCAGAGCCCATGAAAGTTGGATTGTGTTGATGAGAGTTAGGATGACAGAGTGAAAGTGTGACCTGGGGGCTTCCTCTCAGCGCAGCACGGCTGTAGAGCTGCACACCCTGCACCAGCTCTGATAATGAGCCCAGTCCAGAGCGCCAAGAGGCCAACAAGTAGTCCCCCATCTTCAGCAGAGCTATAAAGCAAGATAAATACTTTCGTTTATTGAGTAGACTGGCACAGAGAGCAAGGTTAGAGCGAAATGAAATGAGGAACTCACCAGAAGGATGGGGATCATAGTTTAATATCGAGTAGTTCTGATATCTCCACTGACAGTCATAACCCAGACTCTGCTCCTGAGAGGAGAACACAGTGAGAGACTGCAGTGCCATGATGAAACTTATTTCATTAGTGGCTAATAATTCCCCTCCAGCTCAGTTTGGCTCCTCCATATGTGACCAGAAATACACACAGTGTTTTCACGAGCCACTGCTGTTGTGTTAAAAAGGCTGAATCAAAGTGAGAGTCATTACCATTTTAAACAGGGACAAGTGCAGCTGCTAAAAGCAGCGATCATTTACCTCACAGAGGTGAGCCACGTTGCTCTGGGCCAAACCCAAACCAGTTTCTGCTGCCAAAACATACTTGATAAATGCCTCCTGCCTGTGATGAAGCACAATAACACAATAAGTGTAAAAAGCAGCCGCAGAGCCAGCTCACACCAGTGATTAAATGAGGACAATTGAAAAGTAATGGATATTAATATCCGCACCAGGAACCCTGGAGGTAGGCTTGGAGAGCTTCTCTGATCATAAATCCAAGATGTCCGTTCCGTTCACACACCTTTTTTAGCATTCTGCACAGAAGGTAAAAGACGGATAATGAATAATGCAATATCATTTACTTCACTTAAACTGGAAATATTTTAATCTAATCTAAAAATAGTTGTGATTTGTTGAGGTCATCTAAAAAAAGCTGCGGCTGTGGCAGCAGGAGCCTCTCTAAATGCATAAGAAGGCAGACTAACATCAGTAAGCACAAGAGAGTGAGGCTACAGCAAAGCACTGTCAGTGCCTTTTATTTTTAGAAATGCAAATTGTGGCTGCTGACCTTGAATTAGCCACTGTCATTGAAAAGAGATGCCAGGGCCTGTGGGCCACAGCGCAGCAGCCCAAAACAAGGCTTTTTCACCAAAGACAACAAAGAGCTCATACCTCACGGCTCTGTCTGTGTCCTGGGACAGTCCCTCCAGCCCACCTGTCGACAGGTAGTACGCCGCCTCCACAGACGCAGCTACATGTCCCAGCGAGACGCATTCAGGAAGTGGAAGAACGCTGCAGTCTGAAAACAACCACTCATTTAGTTTCCTTCTGCAATCTCAAATGCCAACTGTGCAACATGTGTAGTTTCAATAAATTCTGTATTTTTCCCCACACACCTTGTATATAACCTTGCGGTATTGTTTTTTCTGACTGTCTTTATGTATTGCAATAGCTGTGTCCAAGCCATTTCCTTACCTATCAAGAACATTTGCCTAAGTCTAACTAATTGAGTTAGTACAATGCTTTGTTTAATATGTCACTATGCTTTAACCACATTATAAAAGATATAATCAAACAAACAGTGAACAGTGTCAATCAATGGGATTAATCATCAAGTTTGAATTAGTCTCACCTCATTCCTCTGCTGGTCCGGGATGGTACCGCTCAGGTGATAAACTCCCAGGTTAAACATGCCTTCCCCGCTCCCATTTAACGCCGCTTGCTCAAAGTATTTCACTGCCGATTTGTGGTCGTTGAGGATAATCCCGTGATACCAGCCCAGGCCATTCAAGGCATTAATTGAGCCCTACAGCCAAACGGAAAAGAAGCCTCTGCCGGTGACTGTAAACACACTATTCTGGGAGTGAATTTGGGCACGTACCATCTCTGCAGCCTTGTTTAGCAGATCCACAGCCTGGGTGTAGTTTCTCTTCACTCCCTGGCCCTGCGGGGATCAGCATCAGTCACAGAATCAATAGCTGTCAAAGCGCAGACAGGCACCAAACATCCTGTGTTAAGCTCACTCATAATACGGATTGCCTTAACAATATATGGGCCGTTTTAGTGCGTGTAAATAAAGCTGCTGTGTTCCAAAGAAATAGTGCTATAAATTTTACAGAGCGCGCTGCATTTCAATGAAGGAATGATCGTTTGTCACCAATTATCACAAGATACAAGGTGAAGTCTGAAAGAACATTTCCAGGATCAACAAGGACTTTATGTAATTACACATCTAAATTATTGTTTTTATGGCGGCTCTATAGTCCACATAGTCAGGGTATAACGCACCTTGCAGCATAGCCAGATTATTTTTTTTAACAGAAAGGTCCATAGTCATAATAGGGAGGCACCAAAAATGTAGGGGTCTGGGGTCCTCCCTCAGAAAAAATTGAACCAAGATAATGATATTTTCCTTCATCTTAATGGTTTCAAGCCGTCTGACCAAGTGGACAGCAAATAGGTGCAATAAACAATAAAAAAGACAAAGTCATTTTTCACCTTTTTTTTCCCCCACTCACTTTTCTTGGCAGCTCACTTGCAGTTTAGCTGCAATTAGCCTGAAAAATTCAGTCGCTTGGTTTGTTTTTTAAGTTTTCATATCTGCAGCAATCTTTGAAGAAATTGTAGATAAATAACGAAATGTCAAAAACGTACAATGAGCATGTTTTCACACAATTTTAATGTAAAAACTAGATAGAGAGACGCCTGCAGGGTGGAGCCGAGCGGCCCTATGTTTATATGCGCAGTACTCTCGTGCTGCAGACAGTGCTTCAAGCGACAAAAACAACAACACAAACAGTGTTGTTTGCGTCTGATTACTAGAGAATTATTGTTCTCTAGAGTCTAGAGATCTGTACTTATCTTTCAAGCGAGAACGTAATCTGGATGAAAACTTTCCCAGAGGAATGAATGAAAGACTGACTTTTATGCACGGGGAGATGAAAATAATACATATAGAGATTGGGCAGAACTAAGTGTTTATTTAGCTTACATTGGAGGTGCGAGGAACTTTGTGCTTCAAGTACACACACATCAGTCATAAACGTCGGGACCCGAAAGGACCCGCGGGGGGTTTTGGGTGGCCAAGCACACATGAGATCGGGCGGGAATGATCATAAAAAGCTTGCCCCGTGCAGGTCTCTAGTCCACATTTGCTGCTGCAGTTGTTGAGCGGTGAGTGATAAAGCTGTGGTTTTGATGCACTGTTCATGTTAGGTTTCCCCCACAGAGGTTCTCTACTTGGTGTTCCCTCTGATGCGACTGTATCAACATGTCACGTGAACACAGCTTATTCCTAAACCTCAGTACAATCACCTTCATGAGCAGGACGGAGTAGTCGTACATGGCGCCCGGGTCCGTCATCTGCAGGGCGCATCTCTCCAGCCACTGCACACCGCCCGCCACGTCTTTCAGAGGCCATTTTGTCCCCAGTACAGCATGGCTCCCAAGTGTCTCTGCACGTAATGGACTTTTTTATTGGTCTGACAATGACTCAGCCCAGAGGATTGTGAGGAGTAAATTAACAGAGGCTTAATTCAGCTTACACAGCACAGTTTTACATTCTAATAAAAAACACAGTTAGCACACACCTGGCTCTCCACATCGCCCCTCTCGGCTTTGTATTTGAGGAAGTCCAGCATGTCCTTCCCAAAGACGTGTCTGTTAGTCAAGTGGTCGTGGTTCCACAGAAAAATGGGTTCAGGACTGTATTGCTGTAAAAAAAAAAAAAGGAATGTAGTTTAGAAGCATGTATAAATACATCCAACAGATATTTAATAAGATAACTGTAGGATAGATAGATTCAAATAACAATTACATATTCAAATGAAGAAATGAGGCTCTGTTTGCAACGTAATTATTTCTTTTGAATGTATAATTGAGTGAGACAGGATGTTCAATGGGTTCCATTGATTTAAAAAGATGCAAGTGTTGTGTATCTGGTCTCTTTAAAGTCAAGAGAGCCAAGCAAAACAGATATAAAAACATCAATAATGTCTGGAATCACCACTTGTACTATATTACTATATTGATTACAATCAATAAAGTTTAAAAAAAAATGCTCATAACAAACTAGGGCTGTTCAGACCGGTTCTACTTCCGGTTTATTGTCACCTTTGAAAAAAAAAAAACATATATTTGCAAAGCCTCTGCTACTCTGAGCAGCATTTAAACCTGTTTTATTTAATGCATTGAGGCTGGATTATGTTGAACACATTACACATGGGGTGCACGGTAGCCAAGTGGTTAGAGCTCTGGCTTCCCAATAAGGAGGTCGTGGGTTCGACTCCCGGGTCGGACCATATCAACATCTCACGATCTCTCTGGGTGGAGTTTGCATGTTCTCCCCGTGTCACCGTGGTTTTCTCCGGGTACTCCGGTTTCCTCCCACCTCCAAAGACATGCATGTTCAGGTTAATTGTGCATCACTGTAAATTTCCCTGTGAGTGAATGAGAGAGTGACCCTCTCTCACCCTCTCTAACCCTGCGACGAGTTGGCCACTGTCCAGGGTGTTCCCCGCCTAAGGCCCAAAGTCACTGGGATAGGCTCCAGTCACCCGCGACCCCTAACGGGACTAAGCGGTAGAAAATGAATGAATGAACATTACACACAGGATTTACAATTTTTTACAGTGTTTTGCCTTGGCAAACAGGAAAAGTGCTATGTTTGCTTTGTTAAGTCAATCAAGTCAATCAATCGGTGTAAATGCAGCGGTTTGTCACAGGATCGAGTCTGTGTTTGATAAACAACATTATTTCGTGTTTCTCTCTGCTCTTTTTGTTGCGCTAGCATTAGAAAGCATGCCGGTCATGCCAAATCCTGATTGATCGGTCAGTCACAGAACTAGTGGAAAAAGTTGTTTTTTAAGACTAAATTAGTACTTGTAGCATTACAGCAGCGATGTTAGGTCATTCTCTATTCTCACTGTGACTGCTTAAGTTAAATAGAGTCAGTGAGAGACATCTGAGCAAAAGTACAGAGGTTTTCATTGCATCACGTGTAGAACCATGACAGAGGTGTCTATGGCAAGAATAACTTCCTCAGGGACATGTAAGCCTCAGAGGCACAGCACCCTGCTGCAAACCGGAAACGATTCGCAGCAGGGTGCGATGGAATCTAATCTGAGATGGCACGAGGCTTTCAGTCATTCTCACTATAACATAGCTCTCCCCAATGCTCTCTTAGGCATTTGCTAATGCTTCGTGCTCCACGGGAAAACTACATAGACTTCAGCTACTCTTATATGAATATAGGAATAAAATGGAAGCTTTATTTTGCTTATTTTCCACAGGTAGATCAGGGAGTGCGACGCACTTGTGCCCCCTACTGACTAGCTGCCGCTGCCAATGACTGTTGCCGTGTTTCGTTTTCTAACAATCAACCTCAACAATCTTGATTGAATAAAGTGTCTCATAAACGTCCCCTCTGCTGACTTACCGAGCTCCGATGTGAGTTGCCCATGTCGATGTTGCTCTGATGGCCGATGTTGGAGTAGTAGCTATAAGCCACATCTATGTCTTTGGGAAAGCCGTCAATCCCTTGTGCATGCTTATACCCAGCATGCATCAGGGCAAAACGGTCATCAGCTAAAGCTCCCATCAAACTGTAGATATGTCCCTGCAAAGCAAACACACACAGCATACCGATAAAATGAAAATCAATGTGATCCGTCTTTTGCAATATAAGGAGAGACAGTACAGACAAACACAAAGATATTTTGAAGTTAAGAGTAAGACCTTAAATAAATACAAAAAAATGCACTAGAAGTTTTCTGTTCAGAAATAAATACTTTTTTTGTCTGTTGCCTGTTAATTGTCATTCACAAGTTGTACCCAGTCCCACTCTCTTTGGGGAGGGCAGCTGTTTCAGATTGTCTGTAAATAGATGCTACAGCCAGTCTCTATGAGAGAGGAACTTTTCTGTAGTTCTTTTTCTTTTCCTGCTGTTTTTTTTTTTTTTTAGTTTAACCAGAGGAATGTACATGGGATGCTCTAGGACAGTGGTTCCCAAACTTTTCACACCAAGTGCCACTTAAAATAATACTTGACTTTCTATGAACGATAAAACTTATTATTAAAATGGCTCAGCAGATGTGTCTTGTCTGTCTATTGTGCCACATGCTTCCCCCCCCTGCGAGCAGCTCAACACCGCTTTCACAACGCGGCTGTGAGATGTCAGAAACTATTTATCTCTGCTCCTTAAACTTATTTTGTTTGTGAGAGAGACAAATTAAGAGCATAGACTGAGAGCATGGTGGCAGTGCCATGGGAATGCACAACAGACATGCACATGTGCGCGCTCACAGGGCTACAGCCAGCTTTATCCCCACTTCAATCTGAGCAGAAGGTCAGGTCATGTGACAGACAGGCTACTTTGTAGAAAGGAAGGGATGATTTGTGGACCCTCTTTTATTGATCTTTATTTATTGTGTATTTTATGGATGTGCTTTAACAATTGAATATAAGTCTGCTCAACATGGTGGGCTGTCGGCAAATGAAGATCCTAACGGATAAATAAAGTTATTTTGATTTCATTTGACAGTGGGACAGAGAAGTGCAGCGGACAGAACCAGTGATCAACACCGTGTGCTTACAACATGTAAATATGACAGAAAGGCTCAAAACATATGGAATATGACAGTGCAGAGGATCTGTTCAACTTTGTACATTAAACCAGTGATTTTCAACCAGTGTGCCTAGAAACACTAGTGTGCCTTGAGACACTGCCAGGTGTGCCTTGAAAAAATTCATAAATGTAAATAATAATAAAATAATAATAATAATAATTTGAGTGTCCTGAATATCATTATTACATATATGAAAACAATACAATCAATCTCCATTTGAAGGAACAAGTTAAAGTGTATATTGGGCAATATTTTCAATGTTAAAAAGCCTTTTTTTTTAAATTCTAAAATGCTTTATCGGGCTATTTCTGAGTAGCTGGTCTGCCGCAGAAAATTTTCAAAAAAAAAAGTGTGCTTTGACTCAAAAAAACACTGCGTTAATCTAAAAGAAAGATGTTGTCCAAAGTCTACACTACAAGAAATAGGAACGCAAGTATAGCATATGTGACCGACGTGGTCAGTACCCGTCCTGAGCGGGAGTCGAACCCGGGTCTTTTTTAATAGAACATGGTGTTGATGTAATTAAGGGGGGTCTGGGGGAATTCTCCCCCAGGAGAATTTTTAAAAATTCTGTGCAATTTCCTGCTTTTTGGTGAGTTTTATATGTGATATTCTTATTATGTGATGTAATTTTACTATAATTAAAAGAGACATAACTCAGTTTATAAACAATCATAACTCTGTGAATCTGAGGTCTGTCTTCGTGAAAGAAAAAGTGTCGGAAAGCTTGTGAGTTGTAGAGTGTCGCTGTGAACTTCAAAACACTCACAAGACTCAGGATTTCTATGTTTTAGCTTAATTAGGCGGGATCAGCCAGGTTACAGCACAGCAGCTTTACGCACATGCGGTTCTCTCTCCCTCATGTTGGCGAGAGGGAAAGAGAGTGTGTGGAGGCGCAAATGTTTTTGAATGAGCCAAAGAGCTGCACTCTGATTGGCTCACGAGCCTCAGATTCGCCACCCCTGGCATAGATAAATAAATGACTAAATAAAAAACTACTACACGAAATACATAAAACAAATGTAAAGTAGGCCTTTTTTGTAATTTCCTAGTGTGTTAAAATGACAGTACCGTTATTAACATGCAAAATTATTTAATGTTTCATTTTTTTGGTCATCAAAGTAGGATAAGGTTACAATTATTATAGTTTTCAAATCGTAAAAGAATCATGATGAATAGCATCGTGCGGCCTGAATCAAGAATCAAACCAAATCGTGAAATTCTTAATCGTTACACCATTAAAGACTACATTATCACTTTGCGGGTGACCTTCATTTCGTGTTTGGTGGTCGTGAATGTCTCTTTCTTCAAAATAGAACCATAACATGAGCAGACCATCTAAATATAACTGTCTTTCCATTTTAATAGCTTATATGCTGAGAGAGCAAACAGCTAAAAAAAAAAGTTTTGCCTGCAGTGTCTCGCCTTAAAACCCACCCAAAGCACACAGACTACAGCACCTTTAGCTGATGAAGCGAGTGTCCCAGCCCGGAGAGATGGAGCGAGGCCAGGAGGAGAGATGCTCTGTGATTCCCCAAACAGGAGGCAGTATGCAGGAGGGCTCTTGATTTCTCTGTCATATTCATTTCCACCTGGGGCCCGGTAAACAGCGCGGCGGTTCCCTCTTGGTACAAGACACTGCTTAGATTCCTGAGGGTCAAATTTCCTGCCGAAAAGATGAAACGCTAAAGCAAAAAAACACTTGTGACATTCTTCATTATTAAGTGTGAGCGGTACTACAGGATTCACACACATTTTAACCTAAAGGTGCACTGTGTAACTCATTAACTACACATTTTAGCAGAAATAGAACTTAAAGCCATACTTGGACATTATGAATTGGGGATAAGTTTTATACACTTTATGACATAATGTGAATAGAAAAAATGAATGAATAATGTTTTTTAATTAGTGAAACACAGTTCTAAGATGCTAATGTATATGTAAATATATTTATCTTTCTGAGGGTTTTTTTGCACATCTTTAGAAAACTGTATGTTTTCAAGTGTATTTTCTGTAAACGTTTTTATGTTTTGTGTGCTGTCACATATTTCACTTTGACCCAGAAGTAACAAAGTCAATAACACAAACGCAAATTCAAAAACACAAATTCAAAAACATAAAAAATACAAAAACAATTTCATAAACATAAACGCAAATACACAAACACAAATACAAATACAAAAGCACGCACCCAAATTCAAAAACACAAATACAAATACAAAAGCACGCGCCCAAATTCAAAAACACAAATACAAAAGCACGCGCCCAAATTCAAAAACACAAATACAAAAGCACGCGCCCAAATTCAAAAACACAAATACAAAAGCATGCGCCTAAATTCAAAACACAAATACAAATACAAAAGCACGCGCCCAAATTCAAAAACACAAATACAAAGCAGCGCCACACAATACAAAAGCACGCGCCCAAATTCAAAAACACAAATACAAAAGCACGCGCCCAAATTCAAAAACACAAATACAAATACAAAAGCACGCGCCCAAATTCAAAAACACAAATACAAATACAAAAGCACGCGCCCAAATTCAAAAACACAAATACAAAAGCACGCGCCCAAATTCAAAAACACAAATACAAAAGCACGCGCCCAAATTCAAAAACACAAATACAAAAGCACGCGCCCAAATTCAAAAACACAAATACAAATACAAAAGCACGCGCCCAAATTCAAAAACACAAATACAAAAGCACGCGCCCAAATTCAAAAACACAAATACAAAAGCACGCGCCCAAATTCAAAAACACAAATACAAAAGCATGCGCCTAAATACAAAAACACAAGCACAAATTTAAAAACACGCACCTCGATTCAAAAACGCACAAGCAAATTCCAAAACACGGACCAAAAAACGCAAAAATAAAAAACAAACACAAATTCAAAACAACGCACCGAATTCAAAAACACAAGCGCAAATACAAAAACACGTACCCAAAAACACAAATTAAAAAACAAATTCACATGCGCAAATTCAAAAACACAAAAACAAATTCACATACGCAAATTCAATTCAATTCAAAAACACAAGCGCAACCAGAATCAAAAACGTACAAGCAAATTCAAAAACACGTACCCAAACTAAAAAACACAAATACAAAAACACGCACCCAAGGTCAAAAACAAACGCAAATTCAAAAACACAAACGTTTATTCCAAACATAAACACAAATTTAGTTCACTTTTGTGTTTTTAAATTAGCTTTTCTGTTTTTGGTTGCTTGTTTTTGAATTTGCATCTGTGTTTTGCCCTTCTGTGTTTGACTCTGATACTAACCTTTTCGAATCTGCTCCTCCCTTGATCGCAGAAAGCTGAAAAATGTTTTGTGTCTTCTGTGCGACTCCCAGCTCCATCTTTGCTCACATGTTTTTCTGGCAAAGTGACTCCAAACGCCTGCCTCAAAACAAAACACGGGGATTCAACTGTCAACGCTGTCTTGTGCGGATTTAATAGGTGTTATTTGTTCTTATTGACTCGGCTTATAAAGAGTAAACTTGTCAAAACAATGTGGCACCTGGGTTGAATGGTGACAGGAAATGGCTGGCTGTGACTTCCTGCTGGTAGGTGCTCCTCATGTTTTTCAGCTCTTCACATTCACTCTGAAATTCAGCCAGACCCATCAACAAGTCTTTGGGAGAAAGGTCGTGATTTATCTGCAACAAACAAAAGAAATAACGTCAAATGCTACTTTTATGTTTTACTTTTGGTAGGTAGGTAGTTTATTTGCCATTTGTAGTTAAAAACCACATTGGAAAACCAACCAGACAGACAAATAACACAGACACAACTGACACAATGACACTGTGAAATCAATTAAAAGTACAGTTAAAAAAAAAAAAAATAACAGCTTGTGGAAAGAAGTTTTTTTTACATTTTGTTTTACACATTTTTGCATTTTTTGTGATGTTTTACATACATAGAAAATGTAACTTAGAAATGTCATTGTTTTGTATGGATATAGTGGAACATTTTAGCTGCCTTTAGTTTTATGTTGCGGAAGAATTCTATAGTATTTGCATTTTTTTTTTAAACATGGGTTTTGTTTTGGGTTTTTTTGCATTATATGTTCAGAAAAATAAGTCTTTCTCTTGTGAAGATGCTGCGTTTCAGGCAACTGGGAGATCATATATTTTCCAGTTGAACATTACCTGTTCCTAGTCCCAAGGCAAATCCCTAACCCAACCCTAACCTAACTCTTCCAACTGAACAAACTTGTAAGTAAATATTATAACTAATTCTAACCTCAGGCAAAACAAAAGTAACGTTAAATAACCTGTAGCCAATCTTTATTTTTGTGACAGTTACACTTCTCAGAGTCACTTTCTGTGACGATTGTTGCTCTTGTTTGTGAAGTGGGAGTTTACAAGTTTGAATGGCCTGGAATGCACCATTACTCTTCCATAGAACACCAGTTATAATGACATTAGGCTTAATGGCAGAGATGCTTGAACCAGATTCTAGCTTTACAGCTAATTTCCATCTGTAGTCCTGTTGAGGCCCAACTAGACATGTTTTCAGTGGTACAGAGAAACTGGAGCACCCGGAGGAAACTTACGCAGACACAGGGAGAACAAGCAACTCAACAAAAATTTAGTAAAAGTTCAGCCAGTTAAGAGTTGTGATTGTTTTTTTTTTTTCTCTCTGTCTCTCTCTCTCACACATAAGGAAATAGTTCACCAAAGTGTATTCATAAAAAGATGTGTTTGTCTGTCAATACTAAAGCTTAGAAATTAAACTAGCTCTATTGCTGCCTTCTATCTGTATTTTCCAGTTGAACATTTCCAACTGAACCAACCTGTATATAAACAATATGGCTAATGCTAACCTATAAGCTAAACAAGTAAAACATTAAATCACCTACGTGAAGAGTTTTTATGGCAGTTAACTTCTCTGGTTCACTAAGAGGTAACTGTTTGTCTTCCTCGACAAGCTCAAGCGTTAGAGGTGACCAGCACTTTTTTTTTCAAATTGATTTTTTGCTTTTTATGATAAAAAGAATAAAACAGAAGCTAACACTTAATTGCATTATTTTTTGTAGATTCACAATTAATCAATCAACATTTTTTGACTGAATCTCAACAACATTTGGAGCAGGTCTGATACAAAAGTTTCAGAGTCGGATTATAGAAGTGGTCATGATCTAGTGCCTGAATGTTAAATTGTTCACCCTGTTACCTTTTCAGTGCCAAATCTGTAGTATTTCATGGATCCATAATATCCTCGTATTCCCTTATAATATCGACTTCCTCCAATGACGAAGTGTCCCGTCTGTGTCGTCCAAATATATGTTGTTCCGAAACCTGAGAAAAACAGATCACCTTTTATGATAGGTTCTTAATTCCTAATGTTTTAACTTGACTAAATATTTTCTGCAGTAAAACTTAAACTTAAAAACTTAAACTTAAAACTTCTTTTGAGCGCAAACATTTTGGACATGTTGTGAGATCTTTTACCAAGCTGTAAAACATATTCGCAGATTTTGTAAGCCTAAAAGATGAGAACAATCAGATTCATGTGAAAAAATGTCACATTAGGGTAGAAAGATCCACCCTCACATAAGATAGATAGTAAGAAATACAAAGAACATTTTCACTTTTAATTTATTTTTCCTTGTCTTAAGAACTGTCTGGGGTTGGTAGAGAGAAGATAATAAAAATATATCCTTTTCATCCTTTTTTGTTGGTTGGTAGTGTATTTCTGGATTCTTTATGGAGTAGATAAAAAATATACAAATTACAAATGTATCTGGTAAATGTAAATTGACTTATTCTAACTACTTTAAAAAAGAAACTTAGGATAAAGATACTAAATGTGTCAACTTGACTTTGTTCTGACAATGTAATATAGCTGCAATAAAATAATTACATTGATTATATCTTTTGTTTAATTCATTAGCTGTTTGTGTCACAAAATTAGATTTTTGTGAAATTTGACCAGTACTGGTCATTATTTACTGGACCAGAAAATAATGTTTAGACTTCGTGAAGAGAGTATATTTTATTTTGGTTTGAGCAGATTTAGCTTGTTACATAATATTATTTGCTAGGGGATCAAGTATACTTTTTCTCGATTCTGGTGCCATACAGCAGTGTTTCCCAACCAGGGATACATGGACCCCAGGGGGTACGCGACCATTTGCCAGGGGGTCCTTGGCATGTTTGTAGATTTAAAAGAAAAGTAGAATATAAAGTATTGTAATGTGAAAAATACTATTTGCAGCACATTTTACATATTAAGAGGCAGCTGTTTGACATGAAATACATTAAAACAATAAAATGCAAGGGTTATACATGAAATATATGAGTAAAGAGAAAATATCCTAAAAACAAATGACATAAGGGGTACTCCGTGTGTGAGATCATGATTAGGGGGTACTCAAGACAAAAAAGGTTGGGAACCACTGCCATACAGTATAAATAGTTTAGTTGACTATAAGAAAACCTTACTAAATAATTTGATAGTATTTACAAACAATGAATAAACATTAACTAATCATTTACATGGTAATGTTGATGCATCAACATTACCATGGGAAATTATTAATCATTAATTTAGCTAAGTTTAGGCACAATTCTATGGCTACGTTTAGGATTGGGACTTGAGTGAGGATTTGCAACAGTTGTCCAAAAATAAAAGAGAAAAAATTCATGATTTTCCTATTTCAAACAAGATTATGTACATCTCGACAGAACATCAGAACTATTAGCGACATCATGACAAGGGAAAATGGTCCATTTTGGCCCGCTATTGATATTAGGCCTTTTCCCACTGTAGGAACTTTTTTCAGTTCCTAGTACTTTTTTCAGTTCCAGTCCCCATTTTAGGAGCATTCACACTGAGCAGGAACTATGGACTAGTGCCACACTCTAGGGACTTTTTTAGCTCCTGCTCTGGGGCAGGTACTTTGCAGTTAGACCAGGAACTTTTTTGGTGACACAAGCACATTTACAACTTTATCTGTCTGTTAAAACATGTTTTATATTTTCTGATATTTAGACAAGCTTTCCATATCCCAGAGAAGAATTACTTAAAAGCATTAAATGCAAATTTGTATATCGAATATCGAATAGTTTTGTTTTATTGATGAATTCATTGATGAGTTTAGTCTTTGTACAACATAGTTTTATGTAGAAGGGAAAAAAATACTTTTGTGTCCTAACTCCAACAAATTACTTATTTAAATGTTCCAAACTAAACAGATGCTAATGTTAAAGCTTTTTAGCTCCACTTTCAGAAACTATTGCTGTGTGAACACAAACATGGGGACAAGGAAGTTCCTCTGAATAAACGGGGGCTAAAGAGATGTGTGAACTTAGTTCTTGGTACTTTCATGTGAGAAAACGCCTATTGAAATCAGCTGAAACACAGAATCAAATTTCATCAAATTAATTTTATAGTTATGGAGAAATCAATACCAATATTGAGAGTCAGCAGTTGACAGTCTTTGGAGTTTGTGTACTGTACATTATTGATTATTCATTTATTACATTTTCTTAGTTCCGATGCCAATTTCAAAACTGTGGCATAAGTATCTTTTGATTTGATTTATTTAATTCATGCTTGCAGTTTAAAAAATTGATTTTCAGCATAATTTACAACAATCTGATACATGAAAAACCGATACTAGAGAAAGCAATGAAATGGCCTCTTCCAAAAACAAGAGAAAATTTGTCATATATTAAAAACAATTCATGGATCGGCGCTGATATCCGATTCCAATATTGAATTGGTGCATACTTACTAATTGATGAAATAAAATGTAATACAATAAGTGGCTCAGTTTACACCAGTCTTTCTTACACAGCAACACTTCTTCCTGTTACCTTACGACTATGCCTACAGTGCTTTCTTATGTGTCACCTATAATACAAAAATGTCTTACTTATAGCTTGCCGGAAAGGTTTTATTGTCCCACGTTAACTCCAACTGCGCCTGAAAGTCACAAAGATGGTGAAATGCAAAAGAGAGCGGCACCCAGGCAAAACTGGCGAGCTGTGAACGAGTCTAAATTGCAGAACACTTTGCAATCGCCTGGAGTTCGCCAGCTGGAAAAAGACCACTGTTCTGGATCTTACAGCTGTTCCAAACGGAAATTAGACACTGAAAAAGCAGGAGTCAGATGAGACGCCACGAGCTGTGTTCTGATTGGACTCTTTACAGCTCCCACAGATTTCAAGAGCTTTTGCAATACCTTCGTAGCTTCGATGTTTAAGTCCAATCGGATCCAGGTCCGCAGGGGCAGGGCCTTGTTGTTGCGGAAAGCCTCGTCTCCGCCTTCTGTCAAATGGGCTTGAATTACGAGGTCGCCTGCACCAGAGAAATGACAGTGGTATAAAGCACCACGGGAGATCACATGCTCTTTATTAAAACATAAAGCAGTCTGTTCACAGCTACACACAGATCACATCATCAGTCACAATCACCTCCATCTCTACAGTCACCGCCTTCATGAAGCAAAACTAAAAAACATTGTATATACAGTTATAAAACAGCTTTAACTGAGAGACAACAGTTTGGGTAAGAACTAATCTTAATATAAAACTATTATATGTGGTGTTCCTCAGGATTCAATATTGGGACCACAATTGTTTATTATTATTTGGAGATGACCCTATTATATTTTACTCCGATTATACAGCTTGTACGTTCTACAAGAAAAGGTATGTGTGTCTGTATGTGGAATTTGACTGTGAAACGGTTTAGGGATGCAACTAAAAAATGTACAACAATACATCAGTTTAATGTGAATTACAAAGAAACAGTTTTTTATACGATGCGGTTTGAGTCTTTTGCCCGGACTCATGAGCAGAGCGAGTCTCGGTATGAGTGCGGAGCTTCTGTTCGCATAGTTTGATCACTTTTACAATTTTTCCTTCAGAAAATATGGTGCAGAAGCTGCACTTTTCCTGCTGTTACAGCCATTGCGGGTAACAAAAGAGAACCTTTTTGCTTCAGGACTAGCCCAAATCCTTCGTCTGATTTTCATCCCATTAGGAGTAAAGAACTGTGTCACTATGGTAACTACGTCACTGGATGTAGACTGGAAGAAGTTAGTGCATAACCCCTATAGAGGTTATGCTCTGACATTATTTTATTCCAAAAATACTTAGCAACATGAATGAGAATGAGTGGGATTTCTTCAATGTATCTCTTTGTTGTCATGGCAACGGCTTGTTTGCTACAACCTTGTCTCCTAACAACAGTTGATTATTAAGACAATTTAACTGCAACAAACGGACACAAAAACTTTTTAAGAAGAAAAAGATATTAAGTTCAACTGTGTGTGATTTCAATGTCTGTGATAAATGTGAAAAGCTAGTCTTGTTGTTTATCTGCTTTGCTACAACTGTTGACTTGATTTTCTCTTTTTACATGTCAGTTACAAACCCAGTGCTCAGTAGACTTGTTGTGGGTTGTATTTGTTATCAAACTATAGTTTATTTTTCCTGTTTTAGCTGTTTATTGAACTCTTACAAGAGAAAATGTCCTTTCTCTCCATTAACTCTCATGCATCGTTGCCACTCAGCACTCATATTTACTGTAGATGTCACCTGCATAACCTCTATTTATTACACTATCAAGTTCTAGTAGCTTTGTAACAGTTGTTGAAATACCTTCACACATTTGAAGAACAAAAAACATTATAAATCTCATCAAAACAGCCAAACTGAGTGAAAACAAGCAAAATCTTCAGTGAAGCTTAGTTGACAAGTTCACTGGGAGAAAAGTGACATAATCCATCTTTAGGTCAGTTCTTGAGCTTCCCACCTGTGTCCGAGAGCTGGATCAGCGGAGAACCGTACACCTTTTGACTTGTGAGCTGATGGAAGATGGCACACTGCTTTTCCTGACACCACTCCAGCAGGTAGATCCACATGGACAGCGTCGCTCTAAAACACAAAACTCAGTCTGACAAATCATTTAGTACAGCCCCCGAGGCGTGACGCGGACTAGGACAAAATGGAATAAAAAACGCTGTGTGCAATCTGCTAAAACACTGACCTCGGCGGCTCTCATTGACCGTAAATAAAAATGCTTTATGCTCCGGTGAAGAGGCGTCGCCAAGTCATTTATAATGGGAGAGGAGTGAAAGTAAGTGAGAGGAGATTGTGCTAACATCTGCCAATGCCGAAAAGCAAAGCAGTCAGTGAGCTGGAGCCGATCAGTCTGCTGCTGCCAGGACACTTTTCAACACAATGCTCTTGTAGCATCATTTACTCTGCATTTGTTTAGCTTATTTGGATGAGATGAGATTGTATCATTTAGGCTAATCTTCAGCTGTGGGTAATAGTCATATGCTTTGGCGTTCATTGTGGATAAATAACAGATGGCTCAGAGTTCCATGGCGAGGCTTACAGTATTTGCGTTTTTGTCTTGCACTAGATAAAAATAAATTCTGTTCATGTGAAATCACAACAATTCATTCGTAAATAATACAGTATTTAACCTCTTCGATAATAAACAAAAATATAAACGCACTGTTGTCAGCTAACCACAAGACTTTATTTATCATCGTGCGGAAAGAAAGTTATACTGCTAATTTTATATTTATGAATGATTGATTATGATGATTTGGTTTCAACGTGGTCCCCGACACATTTTTGAGAATAAGTGTAAAGCTAAGGTCACAATGAGCCGTACGACCTGATACGACCTAGAATGTTTTGCTCATTTCCTGCGTCATTCTTGAGGCGTTACAAAAAAACAGTGCTAGCAGCTTGTTCCTGAGTTTGTAGCCAGGTCAATGGTCTTGTCAAAGATTTTCTATGATAAGTCTGCGAATAGAGACGCAGCCATATGGTTCCAGCAACTGAGGCGCAGTATTTTAGCCCGTACGAAGGATCTGTACAGACACGTCACCATACCAACCAGTGACGCTTCAGAGGAAGGCTACAGGAAGTAGCTGAAACATGTAAAGCAAGTAAAGAACACTCCTGTCTGACAAAAAGAAAAACAATTTTGGAAACTTAAGACAAGAAGACAGTATGAATCTCTCACAAGGATCTGTACAGAAGACCACGGAACCTGGAGCACGTGTGGAAAAAGCAAATCGCCTGAAACACAGGGAGGACCGTGGACCTGGAGCGTGCATGGAAAACGCAGACTGCCTGGAGTAGGATACAAACATGGGGAGGACAGCTCGCTATCACAGCCACAGACATTTGGACAGCTGCTGCTCGCTGACGGTGGAATAATATTTGTTGCGAAGTGCTTCAAACTTTCTTTTTATGACCGCAAGACTGTCAATAGACTAAACCAATCTTCAGCAATACACAGGTAAGAAACACAGCACACTGTTTTGTTGTTTTTACAGAGATGTAACTTTGTGAGAATGAAAGGTGTTTTGTGTGAAAGAGACAAACGCCAGAACAGATTAACACATTTACAGACGAAGTCTACACGGAATATGAGCATTTTTGGGTATTGCAATCAGGTTTTTGCTAATATTCTGATTGTAAATGATTTATGAAAGTTTTAATAGAAACAACTTAATAAAGAATTGAGTTGGATGTAGGAAGATCGCGTAGCTTCAGTGCGATACAAAATACAGTAGATATAGGAAGGATTACCATAAAGACGCATTAGGGAAACCTTGGAGCACACGCAAGAATGCCGTAAGTTGTTGGTGAGGAAAACAGTTTCTACTCCACAAGCTTCATACGAACTCCAGATTTCATTCAACCTGTGAGATTTGTACGAACAATTTGGTCATTGTGACCATAACTTTACTCCTTATATTTCTTTTATTTATTGCACTTGGCTATAGAACATGTGTCATTGCTTGTTGTCTTAATATTATCACAATAAATAGTCAAAATAGTAGACAAAAAGCCTATGATTTACATAAAGGTGCTTCCAGTAATAATAATTTGCCACACCAATGACTGCAGTCTGGCCGTCCACCACACGTCCATGTTCAAATATGGCCCCTAGGGATAAATTGCCCAGGCCTGGGTTAGCCTCATGTCCTATTTTGGTGTTTTTATCATAGCGGTTTAACCAGTCAACTTACTAGAGGGAACACTTGTGCAGTAGAGCGAAAAGTTACATCAGCTGATAACCCTTCTATATGTACAGGGCTTTAAAGTAAAATATATTTCACACAACATCATCTGGGAAACATTTCAATGATAAATGAAGATGGAAAAGGAATCAGACGTCAGGAAATAGCAGCTTCAGAGCTTGATTTATGCTTTCTAAACTTGTGAAAAGCAAATTCAGACCACAAAATAGACGCTAATGCTTAATTTGAGTAGTTTATTAGACACGCTATTATTTACGGCTATTTTAATGCCAAACATAAACCACAGAAGCTAAAATTTGAGGCTTTTTTCCATTAGATTCAGTGGTAGTGTCGCTGCTACAGATCAAATCTAAACCAACCCAGTACAATAAAAACATAGTTCTAACATCTAAGTTTGTCATTTTCAACTGGACTTTCTTTGTTATTGTACCTGCATCAGCTGCTTCTGTGAGCTTATCAGATTCTGTTTAGTTCTTCCAAAACTGTACAATCACTAGTCCATAGTCTGTGGCCTTTTCCCTTGACCCTTTTACCTGGTTTGACCACATTTGGCTCTCCGCCGGGCGCTCTGTCACGCTGTGTGGAGAAACCGATACTGGCTGAATGATCTGTTGAAAATGAGTTGTGTTGGAGTGTTTCTGACCTTGGTTTGGTCACAGCTTGGCGGCGCAGTCTCTCCAGGTCTTTGTCGATCGGTGGCTGGAGCCTGCGGACCACTCCAAAGCCCTCCCCCGTGCTGGCCAGAGGGAACTCCAGCAAATCCATCTCCGCTACGGACGCACAAATCAGCACACATTCAGTCTGGATAGATTTGTGTTGAAAAGACTGAGCACGCCTGCCAAATACTGCTCTCGAGATAAAAGACTTACTGTATGTATTTCACTTTAGTTACCATAAGTATCAATAGGCACAGAAAGACTGAAGCAATAATTTACTCTGATCATAACTAGTAACATATTGTCAACATTTTAAATATAATGTCAACATTTATCATTTGTCACGAGTAGTGTAACTTAGTTACTGTAAAAAAATTAATTAAATTATAATTACTAACAAAATACTCTTAGTTACTTTTAAATAAAAAAAGATATATACAAAAGTAACTTATTGTGTGAGAAAAAAAGATCACAAGATCAGCACCTGGAACAGGGCACAGAATCTCTTGAGAGTTAGTTTTACTTAGTTAACTGAGCCTATTTATCCAACTCATTTGTGGTTTACCTCTGCTTAAAGCAGAAGTAACATTTGGACCTTGTTAAACGTCTTTGTGATGATGAATACAAATGTATTTTGGGTCATTTAAAACACGTGTCGACTCTCTTTGCTGAGTCCCACAACAAATACAGCAAATGCAACTTATCTGTGTTGCCACAATGCCGATCCGAATTTCTGTCCTGAGAAACTCTGGCTCTTTGTTTTATTTGTTTTTTGTTTAAGCAGTGTAAAATATGCTAACACATGTTTATGCTGTCTTATAAATAAATAATGTTAAGTTTTGTTTCCGTTGGTTGGGGGGAGCACTACTGCTGAAGTTGCTTAGATTAAATATAATTTTAAATCCTTTTTTTGAACAATGTTTGCAATATTACACACAAAGTCATCCTAAAGTATTATGTAACTAAGGTACTTTCTTTGGAAAGTAACTAAGCAGTGAATCTAATTAAACTAATTACAATTTTAAAAAGTATTAAGTAATGTGTAACTAATTATTTTTTCAATACTTTCCCCCCAACACTGTTTATTATCATAGAATACATAAAATAAGGGATGGAAAATATGTGATAAAAAATCAAATCCTGAGGACAATGGGTGTCACAATCTGCTTTTTTGGAGAAATCATTACAGTGGATTTAGTGAATGTTTAACCAATCACAATGAAGTCCGAACTTTTTGAAGAAGCAGATGATTTTATTTACCTCAAAATCTACCTGACTGTGAATTGTGATAAAATCATAATCTTGATCTAGTCAAAAAATTGTTTTATAATATCGGCTTAAAATTCTGGACCCATTTTGTCCACCATGCAATAAAAAAGTATCTCATAGCTTTAGTTCATAGCCTCTGACAAACACTCTTGTAAACAGTCAAATAATTCTGAGAAAATCTGAATCCTTTAGTCAAATTTGTTCCTGGAAGGAAAATGTCTTGAGCCACAAGGCCACTGCCCGTGTCACTTATAAAATGTGACATATGGTCTGTCTCAAATAAACACTAAAGAGTCAAAACAGAAAGAAACAAATATGGCTAAAACAATAATCCCACAGAATATTTGAAAGAAAAAAAGAAAGATTCTTTCTTTCTTTCTTGTGTGTGGTTAGGGTGACCAAATTTGGATTTTTTTTTTCTGTTTAGCATGCCACAGAAAAACAGCAATGCAATACAATACAATTAATTAACTAATGAAAAGTCTAATGATTGGAGTCGACCTGCACACACACAGAAGTAGTCGCAGACTGGGACAAACACAATCAAATAGAAAGGAGAAAAATCATAGCTTTTGAGATTAGCTAATATTATTTATTAATATTGCGACATCGATTTAATATCAGTATATAGTACCATTAATTTGGAATATTGAAAACTGGGACACACCTGGATTGAGGTTGGATGTATAATTACATACATTTCTTTATATTTGCACTCAGTCAAGTCTTCAGCTCAACTTTTTCATGATAAATTTGTGAGTAAAAAGGAAATCAGAGAGACTTCTGCCAGTGTTTTTTCTAAAAAAAGCAACAATACAGAAGTCTTGGACTTTTCTTAGGTAAAACTGGGACAAATCAATAGTTTTGGATGCAGTGGCTTGGACATTAGGGATGGAACGATTCACTTAAGTCACGATTCGATTCAGTTTTAGATTTTACAGCCATGATTTTTCGATTTTGTTAGATTTTTTTTTTTTAGTTTAGTTTTATATTTTATCAGGGCTCAAAAAGGTAATATCAGCAAACAGTAATATTTAATGTTCATATTTAGAGGTTGTCCACCCATCAGTTGTTAACACAACATAGTAAAGTACTTTCAGTCAGGTCTTGCACAAGTTCACATTTTGTTTCTTCAAACATTGTGACTATTCTTGTACTGTTGTGTGTATTATACTATAATAATATATATAGTGTGTGTTTAAGTCAGTCTGCATGAGCAAAACTAATCAATTCTGGCTTTTCGATTCGATTGTTGCATACTTCGATCAATTTTTGAAGTTTTTTGATTGATTTTCCATCCTACTAGACATAGAACACACTTTTGCTTAATTTTTCTACAAAAATGTTTCTAAAAAGCATCTGACCTTCCTCCCGCCGACATCTCGCGATGCGTCCCAGTGTTTATTCTCCACATTAGCTGGACGGGCCATGAAGGGCACTCTGTGGGAGGCCCGACAGGACGCTCCGAAAGTGGAGTTACCTGCAGCTGCTTAGAGACCCTCACAACACCACCTTTATGAACGTCTGTGTGCCTTATCCAAGCTCCCAGAGTCAAATCCAGCACCTCCAAAACCTCCCTGTTGTGAAGACTGCGTCTGTACAAGACGGATGGAGGGAATCGGAGGAGCACCTGGTGTGTCCTTATGCCCTCGGGTGCGCGGATGAGCCATGTCCTCCTGAAGATGACCAAATTTGTCTCTTGTAATGTGGTGGCCGAAACGTGGACGCCGAGCTGACACGGCCCGGAGCAGTTGTAGCGCAGGAGGACGGTCGAACCATCCACCACTTTGTCAGGAGCCGAGGCGAACGCGATGAAAGCGTGATGTGAGCTGTCAACATCGTGCGAAGAGGCCGGAATGACTTGTAAGACGTAGAGGCCCTGACGGAGAGAGAGAGAGGGAAGTGTAAACAGGACAATAAAAAGTGTGAAGAACATGTTTGGGTTTCATTGAACTTAGAGGACAGGAGATATAAACCTGGGATACTTGAAGGCCTGGGCCATCTGGGAAAAAAATATAATCACAATCTATTTTCCTCATATTGATTAGTCAAATTGTGTAGTGCTCAGTTGATGTACAAAGCTAGTAAGAAGGCATTGTCAGTAAATATTCAGGATCTTTTCAAAGAAAGTAAGAGCTGCTACCTTTTAAGGGAATATGGCAAATTTAAAACACAGGCTGTTTGAATCACAAGAATAAGTATGTGTGTATCTGGTTGTGGTGTTCGTCTATGGAATAGCATAGAGTCACAACTTAAAAAATGTTCAACAATTTACCAGTTTAAATACAAAGAATGATTTTGTCTCAATATACTACAATAGAATTCATGCAGAACTGCTTTGGTTAGCAAAGGACTGAAGTGTATTGTACTGTATGTGATTGTATTGTTCTCACTGATTTAATATGCACATTGTACTTAATACTGTTAATACTGTCATGTAATTTGATTAAGTATATAAGTACTGTATTATCCATGATAATGTTTTGTGCAACCACATAAGAATTATGTAGCAATGGGGGTGGGATTAAAGTAGTAATAGTTTTTTAACTTCTTCCCACTCCTTTTCGAGCTATTGACTGTCAGTTGTATTGATTAAGAAATGTATACATTATTTAACAGATTTTGTTAACTTCTAAATTTGATGAATGTATATAAAAAAAAAAGTGTAAATTATCCTGACAAACAAGCTTGAAATAAAATTATTGATTGATTGATTGATTGATTGATCGATTGATTGACTGATTGATTGAATCTGGATTTTCAATTTTGCTTAACATCTTTCAAAACTAAAGAAAATGGCTTTTATCAACATAGACGAAAATAAACACAATATGTTCAATTTCTTACATTTTGTTGAAATAATAAGTCAATATTATGCTTAAAAATTTGACTTTTGCTGATATGAATATTTAAAGTTAATTAATCATAACCACT